>PVKU01000199.1:0-486817 GCA_004027475.1 Anoura caudifer | reverse complement strand
TTCAAAACTTGCACACCATTCCTGGCCAGGGGCTTGGTTGGAGTGTCATCCCATACACCAAAAGGTTGCAAGTTTGATTCCCCATCAGGGCACATGCCTAGGTCTCAAGTTCAGTCCCCAGTTGGGGTGCATACTGGAGGCAGCCAGTCACTGTTTCTCTCTCACATCAATGTATGTCTCTTCTCTCTCTCTCTCCTCACCTTCCTCCTTCCTCTCTCTCTAAAGTCAGTAACAACACACCCTCAGGTGAGAAAAGAAAAAAAGACTTGCACGCCAGGAGCAACCTTCATCCTTTTATGCTAAATTGAGGAACCAGCTGGTCTGGTACCAGCTGTTTGTGACCTCAGGAGGGACCAGATTTGAGGGGCTCCCCACTGGTGAGACTAAGCTGTTGTATGACACAAATTATGGCCTTTGGGGGACAAAGTCATGACTGACTGGAGCTTTAAAGGAGAACCTGTCAGTATTGTGGGCTAGCCCACACAAGGAGAAGTCTAGAATATCTAAGAACTGGGAAGCTACTCAGTGTTTTCCGGGTGAGACTTCATTTGGTGCTCAAGATACTTTTCTAGAAAAGCATACATTTGTTATAGGATAGGGTTTACTTTGGGAGTGTCTTTTTAATTGAATAAAATATGTCAGTAGAAATTATTTAGATTGATTTTGGGAGAAATGTTTCTATTATATTAATAGGATCCTTTCTGACAATGTATGGAGGTGAGGACTGGGGTAAGAATAATGATTTAAATGATGAAAGCTACTTACGTTTCAGGGGAGAGCTCTGCACACTTGAGTAATTCCAGGAAGCATTCTGTACTGTAGTGAAGTGAATTGAGTTATATTTTCATGACCCTTTGTTTCAGGGAAAGGAACATGATTATCTGGTATATTCTGTTAAGGAAGATGTCCGTCTCTCCAGCAGTTTGAGGAAATTTTTTTTCTGTCATTCATTAAATGTGGTCAGTATTTAAAAAAATTGACTCAGTTACCTGGAAAATTCACTTTTGAGAGAGATTCTCTAAGGACACAAGATTCAGAAATCTTCCTTTCACTGGGATGACCATATAATTTATCCTCCAAGGCATACCTATTTGTGTCAGTAATAATATTTATGATGGTGCAGGAGGAATAAACCAGAGCTTTCCATGACAAAATATGACATATGTTCACCTTGCCTGTGATCCATTCAGGGAAGGCCAAAATGCCTGTGAACTGTCTCTCATACGGTCACAGCAGCTTCTACATCGAGATCAGCCTATTCTGTAAGTGACAGTGTCTTTGTAAGTGACAGTATCTTTATGGACATATTTAACCCATAGTGAATATGAATCTAGATTCCAGAAGGCCTTTGTACAGTCATAAAAATAAATGACACTTTTTTAGTTGGATTGCATGATAGCATCTTAATTAGGAAACATTCTGATTAAGGATGCTAATTACTGAGCAATTGTGTCTAGATAAATAAAAGATACTAACCCGAATACATAAAAGATTATGTTGTTTGCAAATGTTGTATGAATGCAATTTTTAGTTCTTTTTGACACATTTTTTTTGGCGGGAGTCCTTTGTTCCTTTTGATTCAGGGTGCTGAGTAATACCACCGAAGTCAAGAAATCTGAGTTTTTGGTTATTTTCCCAAATTTGGATTCCCTGTTGGTAGTAACTTGGAACAGATGAGGGTTTTAGAGGTGATAATAGCAAGATACATGTAAAATAAAAAATGTAAAATAAAATTTTTGGATGGCTTTATACAGTCCTGCACATATCAGTCAAACTTGTTACGTGTTTCTGGGGCACATTTAATGGTCATCCATTCACCCTCAGATCCAAATGACCCTTTGTTGTTTTTGTTGGGCCAAGGCTGCCTACACATCAGTCGATTCATTTTAAGATCCATGAGAACAGTAAGTATTTTGTTTTGAGTTGCTAGGTTATGTTGTAATTGATATTGGTACTTTTGTTATGAACATAAAGGGACAAGGACTATTTTGCTCTTAAGAAACCCATTTTTTTGTGATGTCACGTCCTAAATTAAACAAGGGTTCTTTTTTTTTTTTTTTTAAGAGTTAGTTATGTACACTTAAATGGACATTTAACAGATCTGCCTTTCTATCATTTAATCTGGGTAATTTATGCATCCTGAAAATCCATAGACAGGACTAACTTGACTTTGGGTCTTTTGATATTTCTGAGACTGACTAAAAATAAAATCAATTTGGTCTTTGATAAATATTCAGCTCACCTTGAATTGATATCAGAGTAGGAATTTATAGCCTTCAAAAGTTTAAGCTAACAAGTATTTCATGGCTGTAACTCAATTAAAAATCTGATAACCTCAAGTTATCTGTATTTCAGATAGGTTGTTATTCATACTGAATATAAAATAATACCTTTTTAAATTATACCTCCCTCCTTCTTTTAATTAGAAGTGACAAATTGTACAGAAAATTGTTGTGGTCATTAGCTCCACAGAATCGATGGCCACCATCCCTGTTGCCATCTGTGTGTGTGTGTGTGTGTTCTTCAGAGATGGAGCCTATTCTTCTCCTCCCTTTCAGTCTAGCTCAGAGTTGGTGACTTATTTCATCCATAGAATGCTGCCAAATGGATGTTCTGGGGCTTCTGAAGACAGGTCACAAAAGCCTGGTAGCTTCTACTGAGTCCCTGGAAATCCTTCTCTTGGAGCACTCACACTGGAAAAAAACAGCAATCAATCAAGGAATCCAACTGCCATGAAACCACGATGCTGTGTGAAGTTCAAGCCACATGGAGAGGGCCTGCAGAACAGGATTCCATGTAGAGAGAGAGAGAGATGCCAAGGCCACCTACTTGAATGAAGAAGTCATCTTCGAGGTGGAACCTGCAGCTCCAGCCACCACAGTGACGTCATGTGGATTTGAGATTGCCTACCCAGCTGAGCTCTTCCCCAGTTCCTGACCCACAGAACCATGAGCAAAACAAATGCTTGTCTTAAGCCACTATTCCAGGGTAGTTTGACATAGCAATAAATAAGCAAACAGAGGTCCTTTCCTCTTCTATACAGTGCACCGATTCGGCTGTTTCAGAGATGCACATTTTGAGATGGAATTAGCCAAGATATAGAACTGCCTAGAAAATAAAATCTAGAAAAAAATCATCCTAAAAACACTGCAGTGCAATAGTGCCTGCTCTGACCAAAGGAAAAGAATAAAACAGAGAGGAAAGGCAGCAGCTAATGTAATTATACTTGGGGACACATCTGTGAAGCACCTTCACCCTTTTCTGCCTCTCAAACAAAACTTGAGAAGATCAGTGCCTGTCATTAAACACTTGAAGAATGAAGGAAATTTTTGCATGAAACAGATCTCCTTGCTAGCAGGAGGCACTTCTTCCTGGAGGATCCACTCCAGCCCCATCTTCCCGAGAGAGCTCCGCAGTGAGGGGCAGGGGCAGTTCTCACTTCACTAACCTGCAGATCCTGTTTGAGAGAAACCCTTGGTGGTCTCCATCATCTTCTTAGGGAAACTTTAATGGCTAAACACATTAGCAAGGTCTCATGCGGCTGAGGCTTCATTAATCTTCCCCTACATTCCCTGCTGTATTTGCCTGTTCGCCATGAAGCATTAATATAAGTAAAATTAAAACATAATTATCGGGATGATGCTACAAGTACAGCAAGGAATGAAGAATGTGAGTATGTTCTGCGTACTGGTTTTTAGAATGAATTCATTCCTATGGGCTCTTCTATTCATTTTCCTGACTTTCAACATGACATTTACTCAGACTCTCCAATCAAATGCACAACTCAGAGACTGTACCAAAAATGCTGTGTCCCCCACCTAAATCAGTGTTAAAATACACTGATAGCTTCTCTTTTTTTTTTTGCTCCTCTATCTCCCCACATCCTCTCCTTTATCATTTCTAGTAGAATAAAGAGATTTCTTATCATTAAATGAACATCATTTCTTGTAAAGTTTCCCATGAGCAAAGAAGATGAATGTCTGTTTCTCTCAGCATCTCAGCTCCTTCTGATAGCATCTAACATTTAAAAATGATGTAACCTTTTGGCATTTACAGATCTTTGGGAATTTAAGAGAGAATTTACTTTGGGACTTGTAATGACCGTGGAAGCATGCTCTGATTGAGTTTGAGTGGAGGCTACGGAATACTGCAGAGATTTTTAAGACAGCTCAAATAGACTTTAGGTATTTCATCGGTCTCCATAGAAACTGCAATAATAAAAATATCTCTCATATTTGTATGTCATCCTTTTCCTCTAAAATGCCATTTTCAAAAACCAGATGACACAATACTAAGCATTAATAAATACTCCATATTTTCTATTAGCCCCTTAATATGATGTTAACTACTCTAGCAAAATTAGTTCATATTTTAGATGCCAATCATACATAGGATCAGTTTTATTAGGCAAAGAGATACATTGTATTGAGTCTGTTTTTTTTAAAGATTTATTTATTTTTAGAGAGAGGAAGGGAGGGAGAAAGAGAGGGGGAGAAACATCACTGTGTAGTTGCCTCTTACACAGCCCCACTGAGGACCTGGCCTGCAACCCAGGCAGGTGCCTGACTGGGAATCAAACCGGCGGCCCTTTGGTTCACAGTCCGGCGGCACTCAATCCACTGACCCATACCAGCCACAGCTGATTGGTTTTAACATAAAGTTCCTTGAGAACTAGCTTGTGAGGAAGTGTTTGTTTCTCTCCCTGTACTGTCATTAGATCAGAGCTTGATGCCCAGTCCTTATCCATCTTTATGATAAAGCACAAAAACCAGTCTTCTGAAGGAATGATGTGAGGCAGATAAGGGAAAGGAGGCCAGGGCCACTGTGAACAATCTGAGTGGGAAACAGGACTAGTATTTGCATTCTGTAGTTTAATATTTAAAGCCAAAAAATATTTATTTTGTCAAGAATACCTTATCATTTATCTCGTTATTGAGAGTCTCCATTATCTAGCTTCTGGCCTCTTATCGCCCTCCTCTTTACCATCTTAGTCAATACTTTTTCTCCCTCCGCCTCTCATTCTCAGAATTCAGCTCTCACATTCTAGCAGAACATGTGCGCTAAAATCCGCCATCCTTTGTGAAGTCATCGTTGCACAAAATTCAGCATTACTCTCATTTATGACAGCTCTGATCTAATGACAATACAGGGAGAGAAACAAACACTTCCTCATAAGCTAGTTCTCAAGGAACTTTATGTTAAAAGCAATCAGCTGAGGCTGGTGTGGCTCAGTGGATTCAGTGCCGCCGGACTCTGAACCAAAGGGCCGCCGGTTTGATTCCCAGTCAGGCATCTGCCTGACCAGGATCTGACCTTCACACAGATGTAGGTAGCAAATGCCACAGACAGCTTTTTCACTGATCAGAAGCACAACCTTGAGCAAATGACCTTACTCTAATGAGCCCCGTTTCCTCAACTGTCCAATGGGCCCAATATCTATCTGAAGAATTTTTAACAATTTACAGATGCTCAATAAATGTACTTTACAGTGTCACTACTCTCAGCGAGATAACTGTGGCTCATGAAAAGATTGCGTGAGCCATGAGCTCTTCAAAGTGGCATAATCGATATGTGGCAGGGATGACACTCAAACCCATCTTCGAAGTCAAGCCCCGTGACATTTCCTGTGACTGTCGTACATATTTAGGGTCTGTTTTTCCTCCTTCTCATGGTAAGAAACCTTCACTAAACACACTCTCTCTTTTCTGAGGAAGTGCACACATCCATGGCGACAGGGACTGGGGTCAGGTTTAGGATTTGGTCATGGCTCTTCTTGTGGAACATAAGTCGGTGGTTCATGAGCTACAGGGGCAGTTCTGAAGATTGACCCACATGCACACGTGGGCATGTTCCCTGGTGGAAGCAGAGTCTCACAGTGCAGTGGTGTTTTTGGTTTCAGATTCTCTATGCTGACTCAGGAAAGGGTTGTGTTCAGTAACTCCAAGAAAAATTAGAAGAAATCTTCTAAAAACTTTCTCTATTTTTTTGTCTTCCCAGGAGTGTAACCCATATGTTGTCATTCCTGATGGACCTTACTCTTCTCCTGTGTGCTCTATACAGTTGGGCTAAAGGAGTCTCGAGCGATTTACCTTAAATGTCACATAATAATAAGCAGGGTCTTCTGACGTGGCTAGTAAGAGGCACGTAAAGAACTGAAATAGTTTTTAACACTTACATTTTCACTTTTAACACTTACAGTTTACATTTAAAACTTTCATTTTCCCCTGGAAAAAAAACAACAAAGTCTTTTCAGGAACATCTATAAAGCACACATGGACAAAACCAAAGGGGCAGGTAGGATCAAGGGTAGGAAGTGAGGAAGGCTGGGGTGAGGGGGAGGGGTGGGGGGGAAATGGAGACAACTGTACGTGACAAACAATAAAAAGAAGTTAAAAAATAAAAAAAAAGGCAAAGTCTTTTGGCCCCCATTAAAAAAAAAAATGTAAAGTCCACCCACGGAATAAACTCTTTACAATGCAATGCAAGGTTTTCCTAGCAGTTCCATTGAATCAACGTTCAGGTCAAAAGTAGATGTTCTATGGCCCAAACATCTTTCTTGGTCTCTTAGAGTCAAATGCCCCTACTTTGTGTTAATGACCATGGAGTGTGCATTAGGTGAGCTTCACTGAGTTTGAGGGGTTGGGAGTAGCCTTAAGCACAAGGGTCCATTTTCTTACAAATTTTTTTTATCAGTGTTCACTTATTTGAACTTTCTTCATTTACTCATTTTTCTCTCCTTTTCTCACTATTGTTTGTACTTCAGTGATTGCCTTTCCATGGATAATCCTGGGATCCTGTGTAACTTCCCTAACGCTGTCCGCTAAACAGTTGCCAACAGATAAGCACCTATTGCTCTCACCCTCAGCTCATCTGGGAAGGATGAACGTTCAGCTCACATTGGGAACGGGCACCTTGTCACCCACGGTGCTCAGCAAGTTACTCAATTGCTCTGATTACATTTCGCTTCATTTGTTTTTAATACTGAAGCCAGAGGCCTGCAAATAGCCTTTTATACTGTTTCTAGATAGCTATGTGCTTGGATAAAGTGGGTAGATAACTGGAGTACTCAATTACTGCTATTGCAGTCTGTCTTTGCTACTTCCTTTATCATTAGGAGAAGTATTTATTATGCGCCGTGATATCATCATCTGGATTTGAGTTGAGCCTCCAGCAAATCAAGAGAGAGAAACCCCCAGAACATTACCTCCCCTTGATTCCAGTGTACAGACTACAAGGAGCGGAAATGGGCAAAACAAATAATGAATGAAACATTAAATAGATAGTCTTTGTTTAAGTACTAAACAAATGGTGGGAAAAAGTATATGCCCATGGGTAGTAAAGCCTCCCCTTATTGACTTCCCCTGATTAAGGATAGAATTCCAAGAACAACATGCCTAGGAAAAGAAATCTGGAAAACTAAATGTTAGTGACTTTTCTCTAGGAAGAATGTCTCCAGTGGCCAGCGTAAAGGGATCAGAAGTCTCCCAGCCAACCTCTTGTAGAATTACATCACGTAGCCGCATGTTGAATCTGAATCAAGTCAAAGAGGGTGAAGATGCATTTAATTTTTGAGGACCCTAAGCTGTCAGAAAGACTAATGCCAAAAAAAGCGAGAAGTGACATACTTGAAATCTATACATTGCGTACATGTTCATTTGTACCTTTAGGAGAAGCAGGCAAAGTTTCTTGCTTCTCTCGAAGTGGCTGATGAGTGGTTGCGTGGAGTTGGGTGGCTGTGTCGCCGTTATTGACTTTCTGTAGAAAACAGTTCATCCGCGGGTGCCACCAACGCGGTGTCTGTCTGCACAGCCTGCAAGGCGTACGTGGACTGGTTCTGATCACTCCTGGGCTGACCTGAGCAGAGAATAATTGCTTTTCTGTTGGAGACAGACTCTTCCCCTTGTTTCCACCCTCCTTGTCTCCCACTGGAGCAGCAGGGATTTATTTACGAGGACTCAGACTCCCAGTGTCTCAGGGATGAAGAGGGTTCACCTATTCACTCTATTCACTCATTCATTTGTGTGTCCATTTACAAAGTGTATGGACCTCTACTGTAGACCAAGCTCTAGGCTAGGCAAAGAAAGAAAGAAAGAAAAAAGAAAATGACCCCTCTTTTTAGAGAGCTTACTTCAGGGTTTGTGCCAAGTTTGGACTCGTGCCTTTTATAAAATCCTCCTAAAATTCTGTCATGCAGATCATATTCCAGAATGCAGAGGATTAAACACAACAAAACACCATTTATTCAAATCACATGAAGTCACATGAAGAGCCAGAAGGCGGTAGAGAGCCAGGGTACACCAGCAAAGACAGTGATCATTGGACACGTTTAAGGAGTGAACTCTATTCATTTTCAGAAGTGTTCACAGACTTGAAGTTGCCATTTGGATATTTCCCAGTAGACTACCTTCTTGAGAAGATGAAACATATTTATTTATAAATGACATCATTTATGTCTATAGGTTGGATTACATGTATTATTTACATCGTCTCTTTCCAATAGACTAAACATTTTCTATTTATATTGTGCTTAAATACTTTATTTACATATTAACTTATTTATTTTTAGTAACCTACAAAAGGACAGAATAAACCTCAACCCACCTGAAATAAAATGACTGCAGAATTTTAATTTGAAGACTTACTCAGTTAACAATAATTTATTAAATACTTTCTATGGTTCAACCACTGCACCTGTTATAATGTACTTATGTTGAAGGTTGTGATTAAATGATACATTGTATGCAGTGGTGTGCATTAATCTGTGCATGCATGTGTGTGTTTATTATTCAGTTGGAATTGAATATAAGCAAAATTATTAAAAGATCAGGATAAAAAGCTCAGTCTGTGATAAGGTATAGAGATGTGGATAAAGTAGAAGAAAGTGTAAACATTGTTTAATGTGTTGAAGGGATAGCGTCATGAGCAGTTTAATTTTCTTTTATTTTCCATTCTACTGCTGATCTTACAAAATTGTTTGTGCAATAAAAGATGCCTAAACAAAAATGGATCCAGATTGACCTGTTTGTTTTGAGTGAATTTGAGCAGAGGTTTTAAAGAAGAACCACTGGAAGGTTTGTGTAATAAAGACAGACTTATAAGTCTTACAGGGGGAATTTCCTAGCATCTTCTATCATTTCTAAAATGCCAAACTCCAAAGTAGAGGGTTTCAGGTGAGGACCATATAGAGGAGGGGAGATTTTAGCCAACATAATTTTACTACCTAGAAAAAAAGAGCCACAGAAGCCAGGAGTTTCATTTTTTCAGTCTTAAGTAGCCATGTGTTTGAAAAATATTTGCATTGTACTACCCCCACCCTTATTCAGCATTACCTGGATGTAGAATTGTCTTATACAGTATCATGACTTAGAGCATAAACGAGTAGCAAAAATACTTTAGATAAATGGCAAATGAGAATCTGCGTGACTAGAGGATGTTCTGTCTGTGCAGTGTGTGTGGCTTCCTGAAACGGCCTGCCAGGAGAGGCCTGCTCCCCAGGGCGGAGAGGAAAGCTTATTCTGGTTAACAGGGAGATAGAGTATCGGAGGCGGGACATCACCTTGCCTGAGACAGTAGATGCTCTAAAATTGGGCCTTTTCATATTATTATGGAAATTACTTTTGGCAGTAGTGCAAAAAGGTGGTTATATAGTGGTGTTAATTGTAGTTGGAGACACAAAGCAATAAGATCATTTATTGACTTATTTGTTATTTGGAAAATGATAGCTTTTAGGTGCCAGTACATATGAAATCACCTGGAAATATTCTTGTGAATTCAGGAGCCATCTGAACATCCTTGTCTGATACATACAAGAGATTTTAATGAAGCCCTGAGTGTGTATTTAGCAGACTACCGGATGGCTCCATGTCAGCCATCCAATGAGGGGACTATCTGCTTGGTGAATGCCAGGCAAGAAAACTATGACTGTCAGAATTTATGGCTGGGGACAGTGGCTCCTCCAGAAGGTGGAGTGAGAAGCAGTTGGTCTCCCCATTTTGTGTGTGCGTTCCATCTTGTCCTGAGTGCAGCCGGCAGCCAAAGCACGCCCCTCCCTGCGCCGCATCCCTTCTCTCCTCTTCACAGAGGGTTGAAAGAACAGCAAGGAGCCTTCAATTCACCCTGGATAATGTAAACACTGTTCAGGCTGAGTGGGTCTGGTGTGCCATCCTCCTGTGCTGTTTGCAGTGACAGGGCGCTGCTTTTGAAGATGACACTAACTGCCCCACGGTTTTAATACGAGTGCCTCCAAATGCATGCGAAATCTCTGTGGGTTTGCCTGGCACTTGACTCTTCCATGACGTGGCTCTACTTTATTTTTCCTTTCTCTCTCTCACCCCCCTTTCCCCAGAATGACTGTGTCCTCGGCTGGTAATCTTTAAAACCCCAGGCTGCAGTGATTTCTCACCGTAAAGCCACACATTAAGCGCATCTTTCGTGTTTCTCCCAACCAAATGCGGAAAGTGCCAATTAATAAGTTGATGGGAAAGAAGTCAGTGGGTAGCGTTAAAGCCACCTGTCTGGAGGCATTAGGTGCGCACTTTGACTGTGTGAAAGGAGACCTGCGGAGAGTCAGGAATGAGGTACTTTATCACACATTCCCAGAGGCATAAAATGAGAGAATAAAAATCAGTGTTCGGGGCAGCTTCTCCACCGTGTTCCTACTGTGGATTGTTCATTATTGCTCCGACCAAGATGAGCCAGCCCAGCGAGGGAGCGCACAGCATCCACATCTGTGAAATTTTACACATGTGGAGCGTATCCTCTGGTGGACAGGCTCAGGAAGCGGGGGGAGCCCAGCTGCTTCTTCAGTGGAACTGCCATTCCTACTTGCTGTCACTGTTCTGGGCATCTTCCTAGGTCTGCATGACTGCTCTGAAAACTTTCCATTCATTCATCCATTTGACAGGTATTTACTGAGTGTGTATCCGATGCTGGGCCTTCCTCTGGCTTCTGGGAATATACCTGTGGGGGAGAAAAGCAAAGAAATATCTACTATCTCTAGTCTCATGCAGTTTATGTTCTAGTAAAGGGTATGTAGACAAAATGAGTAAGTAAATTATACAGTGCGTTAGAAGGGGATAAAGTGGCCTTTGTACAGTTTGCAGAGACGGCTTAAGAAAGCCCAGCCTTTCGCACTGGAGTCAGAAAATCAAGCTCAAGGTAGAAGGGCGTGGGATATTGTTGACATCAACGAGAGGGCTATGGTCAGCGAGAAAATCCCCAGAAACCCACCCTCTTTCCATTTCTTTCCACCTTCCCCACAGCAGACTGTGACAAGTCTTGCTCTTTAATCCCCCTCCCCTCACCCCCTGCAAATGTAAAGTTAACAAGGCACAGTAGGAAGGAGGGTTGAGGTCAGGGGAACAGTGGGAAATATTTCAGATAAAGGACATAAACTTAGAGAAAAAGAGAAAAACCAGGCATACTCTAGAAGAAAAGAAAATGCAGTCTTCTCTTTCTTCTCCCTTCCTTCCAACTTGTCCTGCCGCCTTCATTCCTTGGTGAAAGTCCTTTTATGGCCTTGGGTCAAGGTAGAAGAACAACCCCGACAGTCTCAAAGTCCCCTGCTTGGCCAGGTGTTCCTTGCATGCCCCTTTTTCCTCCCGTGTCAAAATTGTAGCTCCTTTTTAAGATTCGGAAATGTGTAAATGTAACTTCCCTTGTTGTCTTTCCTCAACATTTTTTTTTTTTTTTTGCTGCAGATTATGTTACTCACAGACCCTGAGATCGAGAGCAGTTTATTGATCAGCTCAGATGAAGGAGCGACCTATCAGAAGTACCGGCTGAATTTCTACATCCAGAGCTTGCTTTTCCACCCCAAGCAGGAGGACTGGATTCTGGCATACAGCCAAGACCAAAAGGTGAGCACGAGTACTGAGCAGGAGTACCCTGTTTGAGACAATGGTGCCCCATTCTCCCAGGGGACTCTGCCGTCAATCATCTCTGTGTTTTCTTCTTCATGATCAGCTTTGTCCTGTGCTGTAGCCTGAACTGAGTGCCAGGGGGTGAGAGGCAGCAAGGAGGACCTCGTGTTGCTGTCTTGAGCCATGTTAACATCTGACACAGCACCCAAAGGAAAAGCTAGAAACCGAGGAATTCCCTGTGGAGAAGCAATGGCTTGTTTGTTTGTTTGTTTTTGGTTTTATGATTACATTTTATTTCTTTATTTTTGACTTTTTTTAATTGTTGTTCAAGTATAGTTGTTTCCATTTCTCCCCACAGCTCCCCCCATCCAGCCATCCCCACTTCCAACCCTTTACCCCACCCCCCTTTGGTTTTGTCCATGTGTCCTTTATAGATGTTCCTGAAAACCCTTCATCCTTCTCCCCCATTATTCCCTCTCACCTCCCCTCTGGTTACTGTGAGTTTGTTCTTTATTTCAATGGTTTAAGTGGTTCTATTTTGCTTGCTTATTTGTTTTGTTGATTAGGTTCCACTTATAGGTGAGATCATATGGTATTTGTCTTTCACCTCCTGGCTTATTTCACTTAGCATAATGCTCTCCAGTTCCATCCATGCTGTCGTGAAGGGTAGGAGCTCCTTCTTTCTTTCTGCTGCATAGTATTCCATTGTGTAAATGTACCATAGTTTTTTGATCTTTTAATTTACTAATGGGCACTAGGTTGCTTCCAACACTTGGCTATTGTAAATTGTGCTGCTGTGAACATTGGGGTGCATAGGTTCTTTTGGATTGGTGTTTCGGGGTTCTTAGGGTATAATCCCACAAGGGAAGTGGTTTTTAGCATAGATGTTTTAGGGTGTTAGGAGCCCCCATACCCATGAGATTCGAGACAGTGTTTTTTGTAGCTTGGAGAGGTGATCATTTTTCTAGGTAAAGAACCAGAGTAGCTTTTCTAAGACTCTTAAAAGGAAAGATGACCCCTCAGAAGTTACAAACGCTAACTAGAAGTTTTCTAACACAGTGAGAGGGGGGGCCGGAGGCACAGTGATAATGTGCCCAGGTAACTGTAGTAACGGCCAGGTGGTCTCAGGGCTTTTCTTCTCTCACTGGTTGGATTGAAAGAGAGCCCTACTCTTTTTTTAAAGATTTTATTTATTTATGTTTAGAGAGAGGAGAAGAGAAGGAGAAAGAGGGGGAGAGAAATATCCACATGCAAGAAAAATATTGATTGGTTGCCCTCACGTGCCCCCAACTGGGGACCTGACCCACAAGCCAGGCATGTGCCTTGATTGGGAATCAAACTGATGACCTTTCGGTTCACAGGCAGCACTCAATCCACCGAGCCACACCAGCCAGGGCAGGAGTCCTATTTATTAAAGAAAGCATTG
This sequence comes from Anoura caudifer, assembly GCA_004027475.1. NCBI lineage: Eukaryota > Metazoa > Chordata > Mammalia > Chiroptera > Phyllostomidae > Anoura > Anoura caudifer. The sequence goes on along the minus strand of PVKU01000199.1, from coordinate 473,530 downwards.
GATGAGCTTTTGATAGTCAGTGTCTCTGCTTGTGTGCATGTGTGATATATATACATGCTGTGGGATGCGTACTATAAATTATATCATGTATTCTATGCTACAGATACACTATAAATTACATGTAACTCATGCTTTGAAGGAACTTACATTCCCAGGTGGAATACAAGACTACCAATAGAAAATACAATTTAATTAAAATTAACACACACATATATATATGTGCACATATACTTATACACACATACACATGCACACACACACACACACACACACACACACACGAAAATGTGAGATAGACTCTAGCCATGGAAGCCAAAAGGAAAAAAAAAAAGAGAGATTGGAATGCTGTTTGTGATTTAGTGAAATCATTCTTACAATTCTCCTTGGTGGACTCATGTGTTAGAAATTATACATATTTGAAGACATACTGGACTTACCCAAGTGAGGGGGATATTCTAGTGTTTTATCTAGACATGGTAGAGATGCATGGGGTTCTCCCTGAAGGGAGTACAAAGGTGAAAGCAACTTTCCAAGGTCTCTATTGCCACAAGCAGTTGAAGGAAGCAAATTAAAATACTTAGGATTGGGGTTTTATTCATGCTGCCCTTACTGCCAAATAAAATGCACATTAAGTCTAAAAATAGAAAAGATTTACAATTAGTTTTTTTTTTCCTCCGAGCAGCCTGGCTACCCTTTCAGCAGAATATATAATTCCATTCCTGGAGTCAAGCCACAGTGCATCTGGTCCAGGATGGGGCAGTTGCTACAGGCGAGGCTGAGAAGCTGAAGACACAGAATATTAGTCATTTAATCTGCTGGGTTATTGTATTTTATTTGACAGTTGGTTAATTTTCTCACTGTGCTAGAGGCCCAGTGAAGGCCAGATTTACCTGGCTAAGTGCATGCTGTGAATCTTTGCAATTGTGCTGGAGGAGATTCCGCCAAATGTAACCCTTCATGTCTCACACTTTACATGGTACCTCCCTTGATCACTGTGGCAGAGTGGGTGGCCCTGGAAGAGGTGGGACCTCTGGGCTGTGGCCCCAACTCAGCCACTTACAGTGAGCAATACTTAGTGTTGGCTTCCTTTGCTGTAAAATGGGTTCATTTGGGTAATTATAATTGCAGTGCACTTTCTAAAACACTGAAAAAAAATTAGACTCCACATCCATTTTAGGTGCTCTGCATGGTGTAGTGTTGATGTAATATCACTATAGCTAAGAAGCATTTAATCCATCTGGAGAGAGAAGATTGAATACATATGAGTTCACCAATAGTCTAAGAGGCCAAAAACGCAATGTTCTCATTCACATATAATAGATGCCCAATCAATACAGCTGCATCAATTACATGAAATTGGCAGCCCAAAGTTCAGGAGATGGTGATCTTATCAAATTATTTCACCTGGACCTTAATGAATATGCCATATTTCTTTGGGGGGAACACATTTACACAAGAGGGATGCCATAAGTAATAGCACAAAGTCAGAAAAATCATGTTTACAAAATCATGTTAGCATCAGAAAAATCAGGATGTGAATTTGTCTCTGACCAAAACCAAAATTTTGTAATGTTAATTACATACTAATGAAACAGAATCTTGATTACTTTTGACTCTCTTGACTTCTTGGTTGTTAGGCAAAATCATTTTTTTTTCTAATTAAGTACCTTTTGAAAATTTTGGCCAGTGGAATGATGTATTCAGAGTTATAGATTACAAAATTAATCTGGTAGAAATATAATGATGAAGTATGGTAATATAAGGTTAAAAGCAAGAAGACCAGTTAGGATGATATCGCAGTTGTCCTGTTCTAAACCCAAAAGTGTCTTGTGTGACCAGAGACCAAATGAATTCTGTCATTTACGAGCTGGACAAAGCCTTAACAGTCTTTGCTCTGTAGAAGTTCATGAATCTTCCCAAAGAGAAAATACACCCATTGGTATCATATTAAAAGTTTAGTGAATGGAATAAAGCCTTACATGAATTTGGTAGGGTTCGCCTTCTTGAGGGTGCTATGTTGAGATGAGCAGATGGACAGGTTTCTGCTAACCTCTCTGTTTCTCCAAGGAGAGATCAAAGGCAAAATCAGGCTGAAAGAAAAAGTATGGATTACCTGCTAGTATAAGTAGGGGTTGGAGCAGAACTCCATATCGCAGGGCTTGAATCACAGAATCAGGAGTGGGGCTGCAGCCATCAGATGAGCCATTAGCTAATGGGGTTGGCTGGAAGTCAAGTTGAGAGGGTCTCTGGCCACTCAGGTGGATCGGTGATATGGAAATAATAGCTGGCAATTACCCATGAATCACAGAGCTTTTAACACTAATGAGATGCCGCTACGAGCACCAAGGAGGGCTCCATGTTGGCAGACCAATGACTATATTTGCCCAGGAAAAGGTACATTTATACTTTCATGTAAGTATTGCTCATCAGTTTTTCTGTGACAGCTGCTATTTCTGCTGCCACAGAACTTCCAGCCATGAGCTTAGATTCGGTGCTAGTTGGCTCTTCGGGATGCTGTTTTACACCAGCCTGCGGTGAACAGAATTTCCAGCCGAAAGGTGCTGTCTCTTAGAAAGTATTGTGTTTAGGTGGCAAGTCCTTCAGAACTCACCTGTGAACAGAATCCCCCTTTCTTCTCTTCCCTCGCGAGCGGTCCTTGGTGTCTTTTCAGCCATGCTCTCCCCCTTTTGAATGCACAGCCACCTTCATTTCCCCCTTATTTTCCTGCCATTGCTTTCCTCTTCTTCGATGAATGAGACCTATACGGCCCTGAAGACAGAGCCTGGATCTCTGGCTTGTGGGATGGAGCCCATATGCAAGGTGGTGTTCTGCTCGGGTTGCATTTCATTTCGATGCCTGAACACCCTGTGGAGGCTTGTTGATGTGAGCGTTGTAAGATACTCAAAGAGTTTAGTCGAGTAGATTATCCTTTCTGGCCCAAGATAGAGTTTAGCTGGCCATCACTTCTGTAGGTAGCCAGGTTTAAAAAAAAAAAAAAAATAAGCTTTTTATCAGGGAGAAGTATGTATGGCCAAATGTCTTCAGAATCTATAAAATCAGGATATTTTGATGGTGTCGTCTTTTTCCTTAGAGAAAGGATCCTCTCTGTGGTATTCAGTGTGTAGGAGGTTGCCAAGAGGTAAACATTGTCTTGAATTGGCACATGGCTCGCCAGGCCTTCGTCCCCTTTGAAGTTCTCAAAGTGGTAGCCTGACTTCCTAGGACACCTGGCTGGGGACTTAGTCTAGAAATAGGAGCTGGATTCCTTGGTCTCTGAAGGTTCTATGGGAGGCTGTGCCTTTGGAAAGCCCTGGAACCTCCAGAAAAATAAACAATACAAACATCATGGAAAGTTTATATCCAACGGGAAGAGGGATGATGGTCACATAAAGTCACACCGCTTATATTTCTTACAAAGAAGGAAGGAAGGAAGGAAGGAAGGAAGGAAGAAAGGAAGGAAGGAAGGAAGGAAGGAAGGAAGGAAGGGAGGGAGGGAGGGAAAAACAGTCACCATGGACACTGAAGAATTCCACAGCATGCATTTATTATAGGGACACAAAAACCTTGCTTTCATTTATTTACTGATGTCCTTTTTCATTTCTGCACTTTAGCAGTAACATTCAGCTTGTTCTTTTGGTTTATGTGCATTAGGAGACCAAGCAAGTAGGAGGAGGGAGGTGCAGTTCTTCACCTCATTGCCAGCATCCCCCGCTTTCTTGCCTCAACACAGAAAAGCACCCAGGGCAGGCTTCGCAGCAGGCTGAGACTACCAGATCACATCTTTATTTCAATTTGGCAGTAAAGTTGTGTACAAACTGTGCTCTAAAACATTGCCTCTGACAGCATCGCTCAGTCTGTCTTAAACACCTCACTAAACATGATATGTTGGGGAACATCTGAAACAAAACGCAGGTGCGACTGAGAGGAAGCAAAAATAGAAAAGCGCAAGAACATACATGTACTTCAGCTTTGCTCGCCATCCTGGGGCCCCAGCTCCTGGCTGCTCTGTCAGGGGTTGGTTGTGCTGGAGGAGTGATTTGTAAAGGAAGCGGGGAGGGGTCTGCAATGTTGTGAAAGCAACAGGGACACTGCTGGGGACTCAGGCTAGTGAGTAGCTTGGGAGGAGAGGCCCCATGATCTTCATATCCAGGCTGGCAAGTCCTCTTGGGTGGCTCTGAAGAGGGGCCTGTGCCCCTGGCCATAAGCAGGAAGGACCACTCTGCCCTGTTCCTGTGCAGTGTGCTGCTCCCCCCACACTTACGGACATGGAGGTCCACCTAGGCCATGGCTTCAGTGCCTACACAGGCGATCAAGGACACTGAGCACAGTGGCTGGGTCTGGGCTGTGGGACACTGGACAGCAGGTGTTCATGCGGAAGAGGGGCGTGTTGGGGAGCCCCAGACTGATGTTCTTGCCACTGAGGATGCTCCTCCACTGTTGTCAGTCCTTTGGATTTTTTTGAGGAAAGTGACCCTGCTTTGTTTGAAACATGGCATTTTCTTATTTTTAAGTGTTTCCAAAATTTAAAACAGAAACGCTGAGGGACAAATAAAGCTCATCTGCTGCCTTGTATTAGTCCCTAAATCACTTTGGTCTTTTCCTCAGTCTTTCACATCATCCTTATTTTTCTCCTGTTCATAGGTCTGTCTGATTTCTTTATTTCGGGAGATGTTAAATTGTTTTGTGATTTAAAACAAACAAATAAACATATATCCAAATGAGTGATCGATTCTGTCCAGGGAGTACAAAACTTCTAGGACAGTTTGGTGGGTCCCCCTGGATTTGGGGGCAGTTCTGGGATAGTCACAAGTTTATGTCCTCACTGATTCTGGAGCTCTTGGAGTCGGCAGTAGTAATGCCGACAGGGACCTGTGTGATTCCTCATCCCCGCTGCGCTCCAATGAAACACAGTGAAAGAAAGAAATCTTGCTTGTTGGCCTCACCTTCAATATTTTTGTATATGTGGGTAAGGTACACATAAAACTAGAACATGGTTCTAAGGGGGAAAACATGTTTTGATAAAGAGTCTCTTTGCACACATAATTGAGATCCTGAATATTAACAGTAGGCATTCTCTGTGTAAGTAAAGGCTGACTTTGAATTTCAATTGCATGCTGATAGAAAAGGAAAATTATACTGCCAATGTTTTGATAGCAAATGCAATAGAATTTTAGTAATGGGCATAAAAGTAAATATTTTAAAATAGAACTACTTTTAGTTCTTGCCTTCTCTCTACCAGGGCTAAATTTTATTTAAATGGTTTCATATCCATTCTTTAAAAATATATATCTTCTCTTTTTTTCTTCTTATTGTTTAAAAATGTTTGTTTATTTTTAGAGGGGAAGAGAGGAAGAAAGAGAGGGAGAGAAACATCAATGTGTGGTTGGTTGCCTCTCATGTGCCCCCCACCAAGAATCTGGTCTGCAGCTCAGGCATGCGCCCTGACTGAGAATCTAACGGGTGACCCTTTGGTTTGCAGGCTTGTGCTTAATCCACTGAGACACAGCAGCCAGGGCTCTTTTTACCGTTTTAACCTTTCCTTCTCCCTCACTCCCACCTGCACCCTGAGAGACGGGCATTTCTTATCACAGCTGCTTGGAATGCGGGCATATCCTGGGAACTAGTGACTACTTGATAAGGGACTAGATGTCAGTATCTTCCAAAATTTACCTGTGCTGCTTTCCCACCATGGATAGTCAATACAGCAAAGCGAGGTGAATGCATCAGCTCTCTACTCTCTCAGGCCCTGCAAATGGCTACGTGACCCTCAGCAGGTCACTTAATTTTATAGTTTCTCCACTGTAAAGTGGAAGGAAGACCCGCCTCACAGGTCTGTTTGAGGATGCTGAGATAACAGCCTGGCGCATCGCTAGCATAGATTCTACCCAATGTATTATTCAGAGGCCTGAGAGACAGACCACTTGGTGTGGTGTGGCTGGGCTCAGTCACAGGCTGCCTTAGCAGTCATTCGTTGTCTTTTCAGCGCCTGAAGTTATAACAGAGGCACTTTAGTCGGTGCTGAATGCCTTTGTAGTCAATCACTAAAAAGTGCCGTGGAACCAGAATGAATGGAGCCAGGAAGATAGGCAAGACTCACAAAATATTATTGATTATAATAACACTAAGCCATTAAACATTGAAGCACTCAGTATTTGTCTTCATGGTAACTCCGTTTGTTTTTTAATAGACCTATCAGCCCCTTAATGTCAAAGGGCAAATTGAAATAAAAGATAAATGGATCCTTGAAATTCAAACCCCCGGGGATATTCAAATGATTTCTGCATAAGCGCAAACACTTAGGAAGCTGATAACTACCTAATGCCATCAAGTCTCCCCAAGGCACCGCATTAAGTAAGAAGGGACTCAGTTATTTGTAAGGAAGAGGCTGAGCCTTGCATACCGTGCTGGTTTGGTAGGGTTTCCACGTGCTTGAAATGTCCCAATGTCAGAGCTGATTTCTAATCTCATGGATATATACATAATTTAAGTAGCTAAGTACAAAGCCGGCAATCAGAGTGGAAATTGGGGTGCTTGCAAGGTATCAACCCAATGCTTGTTTGAAAACAGGTTTTCAAGCTGAAATGCCTTCATGTGCAAACAAGGAAGGTCTGTGTTCACCTTGGATACCTTTTTCAACCAGTTTGTATCGTTATTTCCCAGTTGCTACCTGAACAGTTTGATCTACCTATTCCTAATGATTTGAGTGAAATGGGTTGCAAAACAAGGAAAAATGGACACTTTTAAAGCAGTGATTGGGATTCAGGTTTGGATAGGCACAGCTATGCTATTTGGTAGCCATCAAAGCTTTGAATTAAAGTTGCATTTTTGCTTGTACAACTGTTTAGTCAGCTCTTTCGATCCTGTCTATCCACCAATATTCACCCGAATGGATTAAGATGCCTCTTTAATCCAGGTCCCAGTGGGAAGGTTTAAAGGTCACTAGACCTCATAAGAAAGCATGGGTCAACTTGAAGGAGTTCATCATCACCAAGCCCTTATTATATGAAATGTTAAAGGAACTTATCTAAGAAAAAGAAGATAAAAAATAGGACAGTGAAAAGACAGCAAACTCACAGATATTAACAACCACATCTAAAACAAAAGCAAATTAAGCAAACACTAGAACAGGAACAGAAACACAGAAATGGAGATCACATGGAGGGTTAGCAACAGGGGAGTGGGAGAAGGAGAGAGGGGGACAAGGTACAGAGAATAAGTAGCATAGGTGGTGGGTAGAAAATAGACAGGGGGAGGGCAAGAATAGTGTGGGAAATGTAGAAGCTAAAGAACTTATGACACATGGACATGAACTAAAGGGGGGAATGTGGGTGGGAGGGAGTGTGCAGGGTAGAGGGGAATGATGGGGGAGAAATGGGACAACTGTAATAGCATAATCAATAAAATATACTTAAAAAAAGAAAGCATGGATCTCTTTCTTAAACGAGTTTAAAGAATACCCACAAAAAGGCCTACCTCTAAGGGTGCCCCTTTAGAAATCTAGAATACTCAGGTTTTCTTGCCAAGAGTGGTCACAGCCAAGGATGGTGTCAAGGGGGGAAATGGTTTTGAGAGAAGGAAAAAGAGAAACATTTTGTAAATTTGACACTATTGTTTTTACCTTTTTTAAAAATTAAAAATTTTATCTTGACAACCTCCTACCTTTATTGTAACGGGATGTTGTAAGCACAGATTACACGGCGCAGTGTTCTAAGAGGTTCAGAGCCCTACCCAGGATCTCAAAGCTGGCAAGAGGAAGAGAACCCCAAAGTGGGGTACCCTCCAAAAGTTATCAGGCCCCTTAACTGAATCACATGATTAGTATAAAATAGTATCAGATGAAAAGGCCCAAATATGGATCTCCAAGGCTCTCACTCTCCTGACTCGCTGAACTCCAGTGCCTCTCTGGCTGATGGGACTTACAGGTATGAGGAGAAAACACCCCAGAACAGGAAGATTTGTTTTCCAGAGCCAAAGAGCCTCAGCTGCTCTGGGAAAGGCCGTGCTGAGCAATCTTCCGCCTCAGAGTCTCAGACACAGAATCTTTGTCTAAGATCCTCCCGCGTTTCCTGGATTCTAGAGGGGAAAAAACAGCCACACCTGCTTTCCCCTGCCATTAAAAAAGCAACCACCTCTGCTATTTATTCCCTGCCATTCAGTTCCTCCCTTCCTCAGTGCCTGAGGCGATAATTGGTTGTGGAAGGTGGGTGGGGGGAAGAAGGGGAAGGACTAGCATTGACCGTTGACTCTGTAGCAAGCACTGTGCTAGGACTCCTCCTGTGGATCAGTCAACTGTATTCTTATACTGAACATAAGATGTATCATTATGCCTGTTTAGCCTTTGGGGAGTCCCAGGCCATGAGGGGTTAAGGGAATTTCTGCAGGCAGCATGGCCAGCGATGGCAGAGCCAGGGCTCTGATCCAGGTTTGAGTGTCTTCACACCCAGTCCTTACTGCCTCAGGGTACCAGCCTCTCAGGAAAGCCATTGAGATGCAGCTTTTCTTTTCTTTTCTTTAATTGCCCTTTTCCCCCTATTTTTATTTAACTGTCTGCTTCCTGTCTGACCTCCTCTGTGATGGATGCTGTAGCGCCCATTTAAAGAGCTGAGTTTCATAGCAGAAGAACTGTTGTTTGCTCATAACAATCAAGCTCCGAGAGGAAGGGAGAGGGAGGATCTTCCAGCAAGAGGGAAGTGGCCCCTGGCTGGGTGCCAGGCTCCCAGCAGCCCTCTGTGACTCATCACACCAGCTCAGGACACCTAGAGACCCAAGCGCTGTGACCCCTGTGCACCTGCCCCCACAACTCTGTCCCAGCTCTGGCCCCAGGGGTCTGCCTGTAAATTCTCTTCCTCTCCCCAGGAAAAATGACAGGGTCTTTCAGAACTGACTCTCTCTTATGCTCTATAGCTGGTTGGAGTTTTTAAATTTAGTTTAGTTTTGCTTGTTTGTTTATTTTTAAAATGTCCCCTTTTCTTCTTCTCATACCCCAGGAGCCCAACTAATCCAGACACTCCTCTCTTCCCTGGCCTGTTGCGGTCACCTTCTCACTGTTACCTTCCTCCATTCCATCCTCACACTGCTAATGCACATCTCACTGAGACACAGCTCCAACTATGCTCCAACAGACAGTTCTCTCCTGCTGCTCATGTTGTCTTTGAAAACTGCTGGGCTGCTTCATCTGTGCCTTTAAATAATAATACGATCATATCGGGTTTATGACATGGATTCTTACCTTAGCTACCATTTATTTTATTTATCTTATGTTGAACTCTCCATGTTAGAGAACATTTAAAGCCAAGATTCCATCTCATAATTGTCTGTCCTGATACTTCCAGACCAGAGTGCACAGGAAGTATCCATAAATGGAACTGGACCACGGTCACATGGTCACATAGTGACCCTTCCTTCCCAGCTAACCCCAGTTCTATATTCCCAATGCTCCAAGCCTGCCTCACAGTGCCAAACCCAACTCTAGGGCATGTGACAGACTTCAGTGACAGCTGGGGAATGGCTGGTGACACATTTGATAAACCCAGGCTGGGGACGGATTGATAGAGCCAGCGACGTGTCATCATTCCTGCTTACTCTTATCTTCCAACCCCTGTGATACTTGGGTGCAGTCTACACGGGCCCACACAAGCTCGGGTAGGATCGCGTCTCTCCAGCCTGCTCCCAGGCTCTGTAGCCTCTGTTCCCACTTCAGGTTTCCTTGTGCTTCCCAGCCAACACAAACACCACTCTGAGCTTCGCGGCTCTCCTAATTTTCCCAGATTGACCCATTTGCCCTGGAACACTGTTCCTCCACATCTTCACATTGAGAAACTTTAACTGTACTCCCGGTGCCCACCCGGCGAGCTTCGGCAGGTTCCCAGCTTTTCCTCTCTGGCATCGGAACATGATAGTCCACGTTACTACATCTGGCATTGTCTGTGATATGTGCTGAGAAACTCGCTTTTACTTTGAGGAGCTTACACCTAGTGGGGGTGGGGGTGTTGGTTTGGAGTGGTCACCATGGTTTTTTCATTATCTATCCCTGTACCCACCAGTCAAGGAAAAGACTCATGCCGGCATTTAGTGAAGTTTCGTGAGATTACTGTAGGTACCGCAGAATGCGGTTTCCCCTTGGAGTGCACTCTGGCCTTTTCCTGCGCTGTGGACCAAAGCATCCTTCTGAAGATCATGGGTTTCTCTGGGCAGATTCCCTTTCTTCCTGTGGAAGAAAAAGCTTGATATTTGCCATGCCTCAGGCCTGGCATTAGGGCTTCATTTGAAGTCTTGAAGGTACCATCTCTTTCTGGCTAAAAAGAATTCAGTAACTTCAGTGAGCGGTGAGAATCATGAGGTGGATGAGAGCTCTGTACCCAGGCCACCCTCAGGGCCACATTAGGATGAGGCAAATAAAACAGAACTGGCAGGGTTTTCTGTCAGCCTTTTCAAGAAGTGCAATTTGCAGGCCCCCTGCCTCTGCAACGTTAAGGGCAGAGAAGCAAAGATGAGGGAGCAGACAACCTTGAAAAGAGCCGACAGCAGGAAGTGTTCCGCCAGGTGGAAGCTTCTCAAGCAGCCTGAGCAGAGGAGACTGGGGGACCTGCCTGCTGACCGAGGAAGTCGCCACAGGGAACTTTGCAGTGAATCGCTTCCAATCCTGTCAACCGAAGACTTAAAACATGTTATCATTTTTACCTTCTATGGAATTGTGTCCTTGGACCGATTTCCTAGCTGCCAAAGAAAATGCCTAATGGGTGCCTGTGTACCAGTCTGAAATGAGGGGCTCTGTTGGTCCCACTTAGGAATATTGAGACTTGCCAGGGACTGTGACAGCAGCAAGCTTTCGCATCAACACTCGGAAGCTGAATTTCTCCTCAGAGAAGGAGGGTACTCTTCTGGGGATTCAACCAAATGTGAGTGGTACGAAGATGGAAAACGCAGGTTGGAAACAGCTGCTTGCACTCCATCTTGTTCTGCTGTGGGTTAGAAACCCTGAGCAAAGCTGATGAGTCTCTTTCCCAACCCCGGGTAGCATTCTTCATTCTGCTTCTCTGGACCCTGTGACCCTCACCCTCATAAGGGTGGCCCCAGAGATGATAGAACAATTGATTAAAAGCTCATAACAGCCCTAGCCATGTGACTCAGTTGCTTTGAGTGTTGTCCCATACACCAAGAATAGGTTGTGGGTTTGATCCCCAGTCAGGGCGCATACCTAAATTGTGGGTCCAATACTCAATTGGGGCACATACCAGAGGCAACCAGTCGATGTTTCTCTCTCACATTTATGGGTCTGTCTGTCTGTCTCCCCCCTCCCTCCTCTCTAAAATCAAGAAATATATCTTCAGGTGAGGATTTTTTTTTAAAGCTCATAACAAAACTAACCTTTGCAGTTAATTGTATTTTTTATCTATATTCTTCTTATAGCAGATAAAGGCAGATGACAAGAAAACAAGCCAATGTGAATGATGTCAGAAGAATAAGACAGAAAGAAAGATCAAAGGGAAACTATGCAGAAGAGGGGCATGGCGGGGAGAAGAATTGACAGGCCCCTACTGGCATGATGACAGGGTGGAAGGCTAGGCCCCAAGGCTGCTAATAGGTCTTGAGCACAGCTGAGCATCGGGTCTGAGCTCTTTGAGCCCCCCACACAGAGGCAGGGAGGTGGCCCCAGGAAACTTACAGTGATTTTAGGCAGAAAGGATGTTTTGCCCTGAATATTCCCCCCTCTCTTTATAAGCTTTCTCCTCCTTCGACCCTTCCCTCAATAGAGTGCACCGGTGTTAGCGAAAGAAAAACAAAATGGCAACCCCTCCGCGAATGACAGGTTCGCAGGCCGACCTCGTTCTCCTAAAACTGGTTCGGACGTTCCCTCGTCCTCCCCGAAATCCTCTGTAGTCTCAGCCCGTGACGCACAGTGGTGATAGTTCTCAGATCTGTGTTCAGACAGTCATAGAAACGGGAGCCGGAGACACGCGGGGAAGGGCAGAATCTTCCTCGGGTGCTGCCAACTCCGTGAATATTATTAAAGGATATTGACTCATTTTAACACAAAGCCTCCCACTGCAGCTGAGACAGTCAGGCTTTGATACCATTCCCTGCTCTGTGGAGAACTTTCCTGTCAGACTCCGCAGGTTTAATTAACACATTAACTTGAATGACTGTGAGTCATTTTCTCCTTTTCTTGGTAGAACACCAGGCTGGACGATTAGCTTCTTAGGGGGCAAATCTTTGAAGTGGTAGGTGGAAGAGACAGAGCTTTGTCTAAGGGTGAATGAATATGCAAGAGCTGCTTGCTGCAAATCCTTGAGAGTTTCAAAGGCAGTTCCTGTTTGTGCGTTTTTTGTTTGTTTAGGTACAGGCCTCTGTTGTGGTCTCTGGAAGCACAGCATATTCCTCTGATAAGTTACCTTGGTCCATCTACTGAGAAACCCAGGCACTGTACCAGGGACACTCATCACTAAGGGATTTGCATGCTGCAAAATCTGTCATTTTCCCCCTTGATCATCTTCTATGTACCAGGCACTGTGGAGATAGGGAGGGATGGGATTCCTGACATAAAAGCTTTGCGATTATGTGGTCTCAGATATCTTAGGATGATATTTGGATAGGGTGGAGTTTCTGCTTTGCATTCCTAGGAGGCTCTCTTGAAAGGCTGCTAAGAAAGTCAAATATAAATATGTTTCCTATAATGTGACAGCAACTGCTATTGGGCCATAGTTCTTCAGAAATGAGGCCACTGCAAATTTTAATGTGTAGGAGAGGGTTCACGGAGAAGGTGGCCTTGATCTGGGCCTGAAGAGAAGACTGGTAGTCACTGAGGTGGGCACATTCTGGGCCCGCTCCGCCAGAGTGGGTGGCACCAGTGGAGGCATGGCGGGGAGAATGGGCCCATGTGTGAGTGGGAAGGAGAGAAGGCGAAGGGTATCTTTGGAGAGGGGAGCCTGAAGAGGATGTCATTGAGCCGCATAAGAGAAGCTTGTTTTACTGGGCTATGCAGTATACCCACTGCTTGAGAGGCCTCTGGATGCTCACAAATAACAGAGCAGCCCCTTGAAGAAGATAAAAACAAATATTATGGGACATACCAGACGGGTACCAGGTTTGAACCCAAGCCTGGGGGGATCAATTTAAAAAGACATAGAAGGGAAAAATACGCACACACACAGATGTCGACACCCAGCAGTTCCTCACGGAGACGAATTCCATATGGGAGCACAGATAGCCATCGCTTGGTGTAGGCCTGTGAGCTCTCAGGGTTTATATGTGATCAGCCGCATAGTTGTGAGTTGGCCTTCACACAAAATTATTATTTTGAACTGTCCTAATGCTGTTGCATTGCCATAAATCTTTGTATATAAATATAGATGTTAATATACATTTACATATGGACAGAGGCACGCACCATGGTGCCTCTGTTCCCTTTCAGTTCATGCAAAACAGTGTAGTTCTGGGTTTTAACAAAAAGGTAGAGTAAGGGGAGAGGGAGAGGCATACAGTCCCTGGTATATTGCTGTCGATATATCAGTCTGCGTGTTAAAATGCAAGGTATTCAGGACATGCTGGGGATTAAGAAGCAGGACATGGGTACTCTGGCTTCTTTGGGTTGTATTAAGAGTGAGGTGTCCTGTCTTTTACTATCTTTATAAAGGGAGCTCTGTCTGCTTCTCTGCTTACACTTTTAAAATGAATCAAGCATGAAATGTACCCAGGAAAATTTTCTTCCCTGGACGTGATGGGGCAGAAAAGAATAATAAGACTTGAAAGAAAAAGCCACAGATTCTCCTTGTCTGGATGCCCAAATACTGTGTAGTTAGAGCCAGTTGAACTGTGTGCTTTAGGCACCAGATATTTCAGCTCTTTGGGGGGGGGCAGTGGTAGGTTGATCCAGTGAGCACAGTGGTACAGAGAGCTTTTTCAAATGTCGGTGCTTACTCACTTGACCTGCCTTGCTCCTTGGACATGCATGGTGTATCTGTAGCCTCGGTGATTCACTGGATGAGCTATTTGACTCTTCACTGAGCTCTGGGGCTTGGGAGAGAGGACAAGACCCAGCAATCAAAGTACTTGGTACACAATGACTCACCATTCATTCACTCCGGGGTTGGGCAAGTACAACGGTGCAAGTTTGGGGTTTGCGAGTGGGTTACCGGACAGGCACATAGCAGAAAGAAGATGTTCCAAATGATATTTTCAAGACAATAGCCAAGTGACCAGTGGGCACAGGAATGCTAACAGCAATGGGAATCTGTTGGCTGCCATCAGGGGACACTTCTGGAGGCACAAGAGGGTTCCAGGGGTGTCATGTAAGCAAGGAAAAACTGGATGTAAGAGAAGGTAGTGTAGTGGAAGGTTAGATCCTGTCTCATAGGCAGGGTTTGTATGCAGGTGCCCTTGGGGAGTGCTAACACAGTGTAACAAATGGACTTGAACTCTTACCAGCTATATAACTAACTATAAAGTGGTCATAATAACTTCATGTATCACAGGGATGTTGTATGGATTAAATGAAATAGTACATAAGAAGCACTTGGATGATTAAGGAAGAACTTACTCAGTGCCAGCTCCTTTTATAGCCTGAAGTTCTGGTTACTGTTAAAAAGACCAATACCAGCTCCTCTTGCCGGCAGGATATATACCCTCACTTGCCATCCAAAGCCTTTCCCCCAACATTTTCGCTGAAACTTATTTAAATAAGCCAACCTTATTCAAATCTTGTTCCTGCTTATCTCACCACTTTGACCTATGTTGTCCCCTTTGTGCTTGTCCTATTTTTGTCCGTTTGAATGCTGTCATTCCTTCAGATCCCGACTGAATCTTTGCAACGTCTGTGACTCTGCCTTGATTGACGGCTGAATCTATTCCCTCTGCATCCCTCGGTACCTGGCTGCCTTATGCATTTCTTGTTACTTTAGTCAGATTCGAGGTATTTCATCTGCTCTTTGAGAGCCAGGTCTAGACTTAGCACTTCTGCATATCCCACACCATGACCTGGATATGCTAGGTCAAGTGGATCAGCTGACTTTGTCACCAGGCAGAATGGGATGCGAATCACAGTCCAGTCCAATATGTAGGGGGCATGTGATTTCCAACAATTAACCTTCCTGAGTCTCAGTTTCCTTACCTGTGAAATGGGAATATTAATATCTGCCTTGCAAAACATATGTGAGGAGTAGAGATGATGTGTGGAGTGTTCACCTGGCATGTGCAGGTGCTCAATAAATGGTAGGTACTATTATTATTATTGCTGATCTGATGAACTGATACTTGTGTATTCGATGTACCATAGGGTCATGGTGCTAAGTAATTTCTTTTCTCTATAGTTATACAGCTCTGCTGAATTTGGGAGAAGGTGGCAGCTTATCCAGGAAGGGGTTGTACCAAACAGGTTCTACTGGTAAGTCTCTTTTAAAAAAATCATTGTATTTTTTATATTACCATTTGGTTTCCTTATACCCCCCTCACCCACAATCACCACACTGTTGTCCATGCCCATGAGTCCTTTTTCCTTGTTGCTCAATCCCTCCACCCCTAATCTCCCCTACAAGCCTTATAGCTCTCGCCCTGCTCTCTATCAATAAGTCTGTTTCTATTTTGCATGTTAGCTCAGTTGGTTCATTAGATTCCACATGTGACTGAAATCATATGGTATTTGTTGTTCTCTGACTGACTTATTTCACTTAGCATAATGTTCTTCAAGTCCACCCATGCTGTCCCGAAGGGTAAAATTTTCTTCCAGGACACTACTCGGCTGTTTAAAAAAGCCTCACTTTTCTTTGGCTGCAACGTTAAGATGTCACCTAGTCAATAAGCGCTGGATTCATTTTCTCGCCCAGCGCTCTCGCAGGAGGTCTGTTCTTACTGAGATACATCCACACCCCCTAGGGCAGGAAACGGCATTGGAGTAGCAAACATTTTAGGAGAATATTAAAGCTGTGTCATAAATTACTTAATGAACCCAAAATAGATTACTGAGATTACGGAACAGCAGGGGCTTTGTAACTGTCGTTATATTTTTGATGTGACTTGTGCGACAGACACTTAAAATTTTAATAGTGACTTTTATTACTAAAAGCATTATGCACACATTTGTTCCATGCTCAAATAAAGGTTTTCATTGTAAATAAGTAGATCTTATTTAGTCTAAAAGGAGATCTTCCTCTCACTTCTGATTTCAAGTTTCCCAGACCTTCTCTTTATCACATGGGATGCAATCAATATTCATAATTTCTTACTTAACCTTCCAGAAGTGTTCTATGAATTACCAAATATATTCTTATTCGGCTTAAGCTACTTTAACAAAAAGATATAGACTGGGTAGCTTAAACAACACATTTATTTCTCATAGTTCTGAAGGCTGGGAAGTTCAAGATCAAAGGGCTGGCATATTTACCTCCTGGTAAAGGCCAGAGTATTTCAAAAAATATTGCAGAAAATTACAGAGGACTTCCTTATTTCTGTGTCCTCACGTGATTGAAAGAAAGAGAGAGCTCTAGTCTCTCTTCTTCTTTTATAAGGGTACAAATCCCATCAGGGTGACTCCACACACATGACCCTTTTGTACCCTTTATAAGGGACAACATTCCCATCCCTGACCTCCCAAAATTCATATTTTTCTCACAAGCAAAAACCATTAATTCCATCCCAAGAGCCCCGAAAGTATTAACTTGTTCCAGCCTCAGCTCTAAAGTCTAAAGTCCAATGTCTCATCAAGTATAATTTAAATCAGATGCAGATGAGAATCAAGGTATGATTCATACTGGCGAAAAATTTCTCTTTTCTGTGAACTTGTGAAACCAGATTAACCACGGGCATCCAAAATAAAATAGTGAGCGAGGCATAAGACAGACATTCCCATTACCAAAGGGAGAAGGAAGAAAGGGGTGAGAGTGTTGAGCACCTGCCACATGGCAGAAAGAGAGTGAACTTTGGTCTGTTTCTCTTCCTATTCAGACACCAATCCCGTCCTGGGAGTCCACTGTCATGACCTCATCTAAAACTAGTTACCTCCCAAAGACTCCATCTCCAGACACTGTCAGTTTGGTGGCTAGGGCTTCATCATATGTATTTGAGAGGGGCAAAAATATTCAGCCCACACGTTTGCATTTACATAAATGTTAGCTTATGCACACTGTTCTGCACCTTGTTTGTTTGTTTATTTGATTGTTTGAGAGGATGCAGTTAACAATACCTGCCATCAGTTCTTCGCATAGCTGAGTATCATTTTACTCTAAGAATATAGATTGGAGGTGAATCCTAGACTTCTTTAATGTACAAAAATAAATTGCACATGTTGGTGGGATGTGTGTGAGAGGAAAGAGAAATGCAGGGGGTAGAGAGAGAGGGAGAAAAGAGTAGGGAAAGGGAGGGGAGAAGAAGGGAGGGAACAGACAGCAAAAGAAAGAGGTGGAGAAAGTAATACATATATGTGTACGTATATGTGTGTGTGTATGTGTATTATTTTTATTGTTGACATTATTACAGATGTCCCCCTTCTTTGCCGCTTCCACTCAGGCCCCACCCCCCACCAGCCTTCACCACATTGTGTCTGTGTCCATGAGCTATGCATATATGTTCTTTGACTGAGCTTTTCCAGTCCCCCCTACGCACCGCCACTGAGATCTGTCTGAGCCCATCTTTGTGGTTAAGCGAAACATGGCCTCGTTCCACGGGAATGGGAGACAGCTGGAAAGAAAGGAAATGACACAAGTTCCCTGTGGCTTTTGTGCTTCCTAGGGCCTAGATCCTGGCGAAGAAAGAACATAGTATGGATATTCTAGTGTAGTTTTGACATTACTTGACAATCCCTTTGAATTTAGAACTTAAACCTGCCAAAACATGTGTCTGCTGACTCTAATGTATCTAATCTGTCGATGGAAACACCATTTAGGTTGTTTTCAGACTTTTGCTAGCGTCAACAAGAGTTTGACTATGCCTTGTTCTCATCATCCATGATGATCGGGGCAATGACCTTTTCAGAGCCATTGAGCTTCCTGCAGACAGGACAGTAAAAGATGTCTCCCCTTTACTCCTCCTGAAATCACACTGCCTCTCATCAGCCTTTGGACTTGCGTGTACTTCTAAGAGAAAGGCATTTTTATATTTCTCATTTTCAAACGCTGCCCTAAAACCCCTGTGGGAGTTGAAAGCCAGACACCTGCATTAGAGAAATCTCTTAAAATGCGAATGAAGCTGCCCGGAAAAGTGAAAGACAAGTCATTTGCAAACAAACTGGTCAAAGATAACACATAGAGGCTTCCATGTGGAATATCTTTTTCTCCCCCATTATAAAGAGACACTTACAACTCCGTGAGGTGTTTGCGTGTAGAAGCGGTGCACCTCTTTGCCCCACGGCTCTCGCTCAGGGATGGCTCCAGCGCTTTCAGCGTCCCCGCTGGCCGCTCCGTTCTCCAGGAACTCGGCTCTAGCTATTGCGGAGTCTCCCTTCTCCGATCAGCATTTCTTCTCTTTTTCTCTTACTCGGTGTCTCTTATTCTTTATTCATGAGACACCCTATACCTCTGTGTGTATTGCCTAGAAATTATAAAGTCACATGGGGAAAGAGGGTCTGTGTTTTATTTTATTTTTTTATTCTCTCTTTCCCTTGGTGTTATATATGCACAGAATGGTCACGGAAAGTAAATAATGAAGGACTAAATTAATTTTGTTTTCCTAACTTATGCTGGAAATGGAGTTGATACTTTAAGGCCCATGAGAACATGTGAGAAAGAAATTTTTCCTCAAGTCCTGCTCCAGGTGACTGAAAATATCTCCACAGCAACCCAGCACTAGAAAGTAGAGAGTTACAACTCACAGAGGACTGGATGGAAGCTTATTCCTACCCGCAGGAACAAAGGAAAAAATTGACTAAAAGACAGGCAAGGAAAAAGAACTGAGATGAGGCTGTTTCCCGTAAGTGGCACATGGTATACAATGTTTTATGGCTCACCTCACTGAAGGTCTTGTTTACTCACAGCATTGTGAGGTGACTGGACCCCCATCACTGCGTCAGCGGGTGCTAATTGCAATCCCTTCTTATCTGTTCTTTGAATGAGGGTCTTCTCTCTGAAAGTCTGATTATCTAAGGCCTTGTAACCAAATGTCATAATATGATCATCCTTATAAAAACTCCACACACGGTTGTGTATGAATTCTAGTCAATCTGTCTTTTAAGTAAATTAAATAGTAGCCTGTCCCTCTGGCTTTGGGAACAGAGAGACACATCTTCCCCATTCAAGCCCTAACAGCGTGGTAAGCATTATTCAAAGCTATGTAATCCTCGTAGCAATTTTATTAAATAAGGCTTTGCATTATCCTCATTAACAGATGGGGAACCTAGGACATGAAGAGGTTAAGTAATGTTGCCAAGGTCACAGAGCCAGAAAGTGGCCCAGCCAGGATTTAAACGCAGGCTGCCTTGCTCTGACACCTGTGCTCTACCAAATCAACGACTCTGTTGCCTATGCCTGTTGGCCTTGTTTTCTGGGTTGGGACAGAAAGCCCCGGAAATCCAGCCCATTCAAGCAGATGAGTAGAGAAAACCCAAGGCTCTTTTGGCCACCATGCCTACATGTGTATCTCTCCAGCGGGGCTTGCCAAAAGGCCCCATGGGTTCTTTAAGGTCAGTGGTTTTTCCAGAGAGGGCGTGAGACCTTGTGAGTTGCATGGTGCATGTGACTGTTAATGAAAACCTCTTGGTCTCTTTGCCGTGGCCTGTATTTTCTGTCTCTGTACAACTTTCTGAGGCTGGCAGACAAGGTGTCAATCAAAGCTGTGTACATTAGACTTACTGCTGGAAACCAGTTAATTCAAATTCATAGGAACTGTGGGGCTGTCTACGATTTTACAGCAGGCGTAATTAAAAGAAGGCCCCTTTAATCATTTCTGCTCAGAGCCTGGCTGTGGGGGTGTGGAAGGAACTCAAGGGGCCTTTTCTAGTGCTAAATTGAATTGTTAAGTTACCCTGAGTAACTTAGTATTTCCCATAGAGAAAAATGGGGATGAATTTATATCTTTTCCTCATCCACTAGCACACTTGAGAAGTATCTTTTTGGGGGTATGGTGTTACTATTGCCTGGAAGTAGTCATTGGCAATCGTAAAATAATTACAGAATATAAAAGCTTATACTATCTCAGTAGTTGCTGTTAGCACTACAATAACTAACATAAATGTAAGTATTCCTCCAAGGAGTTCAAATTGCTTTCAAAACTAATTTACATATACAGTGCATATTTTCAAACATATCCTACAACAATATTGCTCTTCAGAAATCAATTCTCTTGGGAGGCAGTACAGGCTAGAGGCCAAAGGGCTTAGAGATAGTGAAGTGTGAGTTTTAGATTTACCTTTTACTAAGTAAGGGAGTGTGGGGAAGTTACTTAACTTTTGTGTGCCTTAGTTTTGTCCTCTGTAAAATGAGGATAATATCTACTTCATTCAGTCAGATGTTTCTTGTAAGTTGGTTTTATGCCTGGCAGCTAAGAATTGTCTTGACTACCCACTGACTAACAGTAATAATATTATTAATAGTGGCTGGCTTTCATACCTGTTAGTTTTTATTTCCCCTGTGGTGGCTTCATTCTCAGGTTGGCTTTCCCCAGTTTGTGGCACTGAGGGACATTATCAGCTTAGCCTTACATTCTAACAGCTTTGACTCCCCAACAAGCCTGTCCGCCTCCTTTCCTCTGTATCCAGGGACTGGATCTGAGTGGCCTGGCTTGGATCAGGTGATGCATTACTCGTGCAGGTTAGACACGTATCTACTCTGGGAACTAAAATAGGAGTTAGAGTTGGGACCCAGTCACACTGCACGGTTCAAGGATGAGGGAGAGGTGATTCCCAAAAAGAAAACGAATGGATTTCTCATTAAGAAAAAAAATACAGATGAGTGAACTGAGCATCAGCAAGATAAGGTTCGTTAACAGGGATTTGTGTTGTTAAGTAACTACAGTGGTTCAAACACGTGATAAACCATACCATTCGATTCTCAAAACAAGATTGCAAGGTAGGGATTATTACCCTCATTTGATAAGATGAAAAACTAGGTAATTCATCCAACATAATACATAATATGTAATACAGCCAAATTTTGAAACTTGGTTTGTCTGGGTTCATGACCCTTGTTTGCAGTAGTAAAGATCAGCCCCAAATGCAAGACTTACCCACCCCCAACATTTTCTAGTAATAACTGCTAGTTTAACAGTTCAGTAGTTAAGAACCTAAGTGTTGAATTTGACACTGAAGAGGAACATGATATTGAAGGAACAGTGGTACTCAAATAAGTGAAACTCCTACCAAAAGTCAAATTTACTATTAGAGGTTGATAAACGTGATTCGTTGGGATCTGATTCAAGTTTAGGCCAATGCCATTGAAAGACTGGTTCAGTTATAACCCACTCAGCAATGTATTATCTATGCAAAATAGAGGCCATCTTAGGGCTGCTTCACTTAATTAAAAATAGGTTCAGACCTACCTTATTGAGTATGTTTTTATGACACACAGGGGACTGACTGGAAATAGGGCAGATGAAAGTTGATTACATAATTTCTGTGAGTAATCCACACATGGAAAATTAAGAGTTGATTCAGCAATGAACCTTTATTATACTAGAATACCAGTGTTGTTACAATGATGCCCCTCAGGGGGCATATGAGAGTGGTATTATATAGCAGCAAAATAACTGTATTCCTAACGTGTCTGAGCATGTACACACACTCTCATTCTTCCCGATTGGTCATTGCCATTAATGTGAATGACTTCCCTCATATCTTTGGCAACAAGTCACATTTGTTAGTCACTTATGTGCCAACATCTTTGCATATATATTTTTACAGTCAGATTAGTAATGTGCAATATTTATTGATCAAAACTTATTTCACGATGTGAAAAAAAATCCAACCTATTTTTAGGAAGAAAGTAAGAAAGAGATATTGGCCCACGGGTGTGGAAAGTCAGGAGGTCTGACTCTACCTTGGCTTCACTAGACACAGGCGCTCATTAATAGCATCAGATCCCACCGCCCTCTGTGTTAGCTTCGCTGGCAGCCAGATGCTCTCCTCCCATGGCCCCTAACATTTTACTACTTCCCAGATTCTCTTCAGCGGAAAAGAAAACAGCTTTTCATGTGTTGCTCCAGGAAAATCCTGGGAATAAATCTTATGGGCCCTGAATAGGTTACATGCTCACATTTAGATCCAGGGTACAATCCATTCCAATAAACAACATGGACAAAAAATAAGGAATGGTGATGCCCCAAAAAAGACTGGGGAACTTTTACCAAAGGAAGGGAGAACGTCAATGGGAGGGTATCAGCAAGAGGTGTCCATTAACGGAAAGTGCTTTCATTTTATTTTTAAGATGAGAAATAACTAAGATAAACATAAAAACATACTACATGTTATTAAGTTATGGTTATGGAATTTAACCCCGGGTTTATCTGGGTAAAGAGCCTGTGCTGTTTAAGCACCATGCTATTCTCTCTCCAGTGACCCCACTATTGTAGGGAATAAATAATGAAGGCTCGCGTGAGCTCCAACTCCCCCGAAGCTTCCTTGTGAACCCCACTCCACAGAGCCTTCCTCTTAGAACAGCTCCGTTGGCACGTATTTCCTGTTGGCCTCATATCTACCGGGGTCTGCATCCAGTTACTAAAGTCACTTGTGTCAATATGCCTGGCCTGCCATACTTAACCAGGGTCCTTTCATCCAAGCTCAAAAATAGTTTCTCTTTCTTATTCCAGCTCATGTCATACCACTCGTCCTCCAGTTCCTGTTGAATATGGCTGCTGAGCCAATTTCAGATTTTTCTTTTCTTATTATGTATGTTTGATAGGCAGTTTGTTTTATGTTCACCAGGATGCCATGACCCTTTCTCGTGCTCCTGTAGATATTCCAGTCATTGAACACAGCGTCTTTAAGACTTCTAAGCCACTCGTGCCAAAGGGACGTAGAGGATGGGGCATGAGATGACTGCCATCTTTTCTTTTCCCACAGATGGGGTGAATGTATTCAATCACAAAACCCTCTGCACTTTTTCTTTCCCAGACTCTGCAAACTGGAAACGGGATGCAATCTAATGATGCTACTAAAAAATAGTAAAACTCCATCCTATCAAAATAATTAGATAATTTGGTACCATATTCTGAAGGGAGCGTAGCTACAAGGGGAGGCCCCCCCAAAACCCAGAAGTATCTTCTGGGACGTGGGCCCCTTGTAGTACAGGCTTCCCTCAGTGGGTGAGTGTCCTGGAACCCATCTGTACCAGCGGACCAGCTGGCAGGCATTGTTGTGAGAGGCTGCGTTTGGCATCAGTCGAGTACTTTTCAGAGCTAACTGGTGGCCATGAAAATACGGTCCAGCCTTGGTTCTCAAATGTCTTGGTTCTCAAACAATTCAGTTCTTGGCCAAGTTGTTCATGGAAAAAATATGTCTCGGTTGTCTAACAGAACTTTGGGTCTCAATTCTCTCTACCTGACAACCCTTTCATGTCGATATGTATATGATCGGTCACTCATCTCTGAAGCAACAATCAAAGGAGATTGGGTTTTTTAACAAACTGCTTCTTGAACAGGTTTCCAGAACAAATTAAGTTCAAGAACCGAGGTTTCACTGTAATGGAAACTTGCCCTTGAGGGTCTTGCAGCTTGAGGTGGGACCACAAGGGAGCTTCTACTGAACTGTATAAAGGATCTCGCCCCTGCATAGCTGCCTTCTGTGACTTTGCAGCCAAGCATCTGGCTGGGGGCCTGAGGTCACAAGGCAGGACATGAAATTGGGAAGGGGAGAGCAAGGACAAAATTCAAAACTCCCAGTACTTCTGCACTGTCGCTCATCACCTCTAACCAAAACGTCCTTCAGAGTGAAATGGCTGCTACTTCTTTCCTGTCTTCCAAGTTTCATTCGCATTTCCTTTTGGTCACCTCTAACCTGAAACCATACATAGACTCTGGGAACTACAGTTGTAGGTTGGCCGAGTTGATTCAGTACAAAAGCATTACACAATCTGCCCCTTGAAAACTTGGCACCTGTGCACATCTTTTGAAACCACATTTAACTTTCAATAATAATAAAAACAAAAGTATGCGTTAACTAGCCTGATGGATTTTCTCCATACAACTTAAAATATGACACTTATCTCCCTCCCCAAATCGGTGCCATATTATCTATCTTTGGATGATATTTCTCTTCTGAGTCATATTCCCACCTTCTCTACAGGGTGGGGGGAAGTAGGTTTATAGTTGTGAGTATGAGAAACACAGTTGACTCTTGTATTGTTATTTATTAATTATAGTGTCATTCATTTGCATTATTTGTTATTTTTCCATATAAGCAACTGTAAACTTACTTTTGCTTACCCTTGTCTTGGGTAACCAAATGACTGAGATGTAAGGCCAACTACTACTAGCACCTTATGTTGAGACAGAGGAGTGAGAGAGAGGGCAAAGGAGGGGAACGATGGACACACATGCACAGATGTGTTCGTATTCATTTATGATTTTGTGGGACGTCTCTAAGGAATTGCTCCTACGGAAAAGGATTTGTCTTTTGATGGGCCAAAGACAAGAAGAAACGAACCACAGAGCTAGGACATGTAGGTGCCTAAACGGTGCCAGGCACACGCCATACATCATTGAGTCCAAAATTTCAGTGAATGAAGATGCACTCTTTTATTATGTATCTGTCAAAATTTTTCTGACAATTAAACTTTTTCATTTCAATGATTGGAAAATACCTACTGACTTAAGAAATGTTAAAATGAAAAAAAAAAATGAGCATCTTTGAATTGATGAAATGGACATACAATAAATATTTGCTAGATGAGTGAAGAATGAGGAATGGATATTGGGGATGAGGCAACCAAAGATACTTATTTTTCAAATCAAGATGTGGGAGGGTAAATTCTAGACGGGAGGGTAGAGGTAGACCAGAAACTTGCTCACTTGACTGAGTGGGAATGAAAGGCGGAGCAGACTGAGAAAGATCCTAAAAACAACTATAAGGTGAATGAATCTGCGTAGATGCCTAGCCCTGATGTGTTTATGCGTCAGAATCTCAGGATTCTTAGAGAACTGAGGAGCCATTGCATCTGACCTCCTGTGACTTGCAGGAATCCCTTCTACAAAATTCTGGATAAGTAGCTGAAAACAGCCTTTTGGATTGAATTGGAGCTTTATCTATCTGTCCATCAGGATCTGTCTTTCTCTGAAGGTAATAACCAGAGGAAATGGACCTGTCCCACTGTTTTTTTATTGTTGGTTCGGGCACTTTAACCATCAATGCCTCTAAACATAGCAATCCCGAAATTTAGAGAAAGCTGTCAAGGTTTTCACGGGCATGGTAAGATGTGCCCTGGGCTGGGGGCAGAACCTGCTGCAGCATTTGTGAGATTTATGGTAAAGGGCTTTACATGAGGGCTAAAGTTTAAGGCAGATAAATCCCAGAAGAAAATACCACCGATAATTGAATTACAAGGCCATTATCATGGGCTGCACAGAGCAGCTTTATGACTCTATTGCGATGAGGTGAAACTTGTTAGAATATTTATGTGCCTGGGATCCCTTCTCCATCCGCAACCCGGAGAACACAGCACCTGTTTCATGTGCCTCCCACGAGCAGTTAGCCTTCCTGAGTGATTCAGTAGCCAAGGAAAACATGATGCCTAAGAGGTGGAGTCCAAACCAGGCAGAGCACACAGCCACCTCACGCACAAACCTCTCGTTCGACCTCACATTTCCACAGCTCCTGCACCCAATGTATTTGCCTTGTCAGCTGAAATCAGGCTCTTCCCATAATAACCAGGACAGCCTTAGAATGAATAAAAACACTGGCTGTCCACACTGTTCTCTACTTCTGAACAAATAGTGAGTAAGAACATTTCAGTAATAAGAACCCTTTTTCCAATCTTACTGTTTTTGAAAAAAAATAAAATAACTATTTTTGTGATTGCTGAAATCTGTGAATCATAAACTTAGGACAGCTGAAATGCTACAGTAGTTTACCTGCTCTACATGTTGAAACGATGCTGTCAGTCCCCTCCAGATGATAACAATGATTAATAAAAACTGATCACTTGCCTATTTACAGTAGCTTTGATATAATTAAATATATTCTTATGAGATTTGGTATACTTTTTTCCCTTAACTTTTTTTCTGAAATAATTTCAGAATTACAGAAGAATTGGAAAGATAAAACAGATTTCCCATATACTCTTCACTCAACTTCCCTTCATGTTAACATAATATATAATCATGGTATAATATCCACAATGAAGAAAATAGCACTAGTAATGTCAATGAAACTGGAAATTTTATTTGGATTTCTTCAGATTTTCGGCTCATGTCCTATTTTCCAATCCAAGATCAAACTCAGAATTGTACATGGCATTAATTTATCGTATCTCTTCAATCTCATATTTCCTCAAATCTGTGGCATTTTCTCAGTCTTTCCTTACCTTTGATGGCTTGAACGATTTAGGAACTTACTAGTTAGTTATTTTTTTAAATTACAGTTTACATTTAATATTATTTTGTATTGGTTTGAGGTTTACAGAATAGTGGTTAGACAGCCACATACTTTACAAAGTGTTCTCCCCAATATTTCCAGTATCTGCCTGGTCCATACAAAGTTATTACAATATTACTGACTAGTCAATAATTTTATAGAATGTCCCTCAAATTGGGTTAGTCCGGTATTTTTTTTTCATAATTACATGGTTGTAGCTGGTCAGGAAGTATATCACAGAAATGATGTACCCTTCTTATGACATATTGAGAAGTACAAGTATCAATATGTCTTATTACTTATCACCTTGATCACGTGACCAAGTGGTATCTGCCAGGTTTCTCCATGGCCATCACTGTCTTCTTTGTTTCATGCTCTATTTTTTATGTGCTCTATTTCTTAGAAGTTCATAAGGGAAGGAGAATTATCTCCAAGTCCTGGCAGGAGGAGTATCAAAAATTGTGTGAACATATGTTAAGATTGCCACAATAATTAGTAAATATTTTGGGAGAGATACTTGAAGGCTATGAATTTCACCCACTAATTTTAGTACTCATCTGTCGATCTTGCTTGTAGCAATTATTACTGTGGTGTTCTAATGGAAATTTCCCACTTTGATCTTTTCTTATATATTGGAATTCTTCTCTAAGTAATAATTGCCCCTTCTTGGCTGCTCACCTATTAATACCCTTGCTTAGTTGCCCAACCAACAAGGTGACTGGAAAACAATTTGGTGAATAAGCCCAATACTGGGTCATGGTTTGCTGTTCTCCTTTGTCTCACTTGCTTGGAGCAGACGGCCCAAATAGTCCCTGATACACATTAATGTGCCGTTAAGGTGGCACCTACTAAGTCCGGGCAAGACCTCTCTGTCTAATAAAATTCTTTCAAAGGGGTATCCAACCTTTCGGCATCTCTGGGCCACACTGGAAGAAGAGTTGTCTTGGAGTACACATTAAGTGCACAAACAGTAATGAAAACTGATGAGCAAAAAAAGAGATTTTAAGTGAATTTGTGATTTTTTGTTGGGCTGCGTTCATAGTCATCCTTGGCCAAGTGTTTTGGATGCCTCTGTACTGGATGAAGGCCGGAGAAGCACATGCCTCTTTCCAGCGGCACTGCCCCTTTGTCGACTGCAGAGGTCGGGATCCCCCCCAGTGCTCTGCACCCTGCCCTTTGTTTGGTTGGGCATCTCACAGCACCTTCACCGTTAGGAGGGGTCTGTGCAGGGGCTCACCATCTCACACACACGCTATTTGCCCTTTCCCCTCTCTCCGCCCTAGCCAAGGAAAAGTGCAAGGCTTGCTGCTCCCCCCAAACAAGCCAACCTATTGAGGGGTGCTGACCTTTGTTGTTTAACAGTGGTTTTCAATTCCTAAGCAAAGAATGCAGATTTTAAATCGAACAATTGTAGAGTGTATGGAAAATATAGTACAGAAAATGGGCAAATACCATAAACAGATAAGCACTTCTGCAGTGAAAAACTTGAATGATAACATTTCTGTAGATATAAGGACCAAAACATGACCAGGCAGTTTATAGGAGAATAAAATTGCAGTTAAATAAAACATTTAATCTCACCTCCAGAAAATAAAATTGAAACAAAAGTGGCATGTCTTTTATTAATTCATCAAATGGGTAGAATTTTTGAGAATATAATGCTTAACCTCGGTGAGAATATGAATATGAGGAATGGACACCCTCGTATGCTGTTCCTAGGAGAGTAATTTTTATGAACTTTCTGAAAGAGAGTTGGACAATATATCAGGAGTCTTAAACAAATATTAATTCTCTTTGAGCCAGTGAAATTCCCTCTTTTAATAATCCTTTCTATTGAAAAGCCAAGAGTTCAGAGACACATGCAAATATTTACTTACAAAGATAATTAGTGCAATATCATATATAGACAATACCCGTGCCCATGGGCAGAAATTAAGTAAAGTGTAGAATATCGTGCCACGAACAAAACAGCGCATTTCAATAGTACATTACATTATGCTGTGCTGTGCTAGTGATGTGGTGCAAAACTTATTTTAAGAAAAGGAATGCCTACACAAACATAGAAAAGGTACTAAAGAATCAACAACAAAGCATGAAAGGTGGTTATTTCTAGACAGAAGGATCGTGTGAATGTTTTTGTTTTTGACTTTGACACACTTTCCATTGTATCTTAAATGAACACATATTACTTTTAGTATTAGATGTTTAAAAACAGTGTTATTACATAAACTGTACCATTTGTAGCAATAATAAAGAAGTCAAGCGTATTTCCCAAAGCAGGGTGGGGGCGGGGGATTGGTGCAAGACAACTGACAGGAATGCCCCGTGACCTCTGCGGAATGGCCACAGAGAGTGCCGCCTCTTCTCTCCTCCTCCTCCTCCTCTCCTCCCCTTTGCCATCCTTATGATGCATCCAACCCTTTCACCCTCTCTTTCTCCCTATCTTTTCTTCCCCATCTTCTGTTTCACCCCTTCCTCTACCTGCGCCATCCTCCACCCATGTTTACCCTCCTTCCTGCCCCCTCCTCTCCACCTGCCTCTCCTCTTCTCTCTTCTCTTTCTATCATTCTGAGATTTTTTTCAAGTTAACTTTAGGAATTTACCTCCATAGTAGAGTGCTCACTTCCTAGTACTCTACTATGTAAACCCAAAGATAAATTGGTTTCCTTGGCCAAGCAGTTAATAAGAGTTCAAGGGCAAACGGGCGCAGCCTTCAAAGTATTTCCACAGGATCCCATCTTTGGGTTTGCCCTTCCCAGGTTCCTTCAAACCTGTACTCAAAGGTCCACAAGTGCTTTGTAAATGAGCAAAGTGCCAAGGAGATGAGCTGCCTTTTGGCTCCCCCAGAATTTTTTGTCTCTGCTGAGAAGGTGGATCTAATCCCCTTGCACATCTAACTCAGCTCTGTCCTTACTGCCCTTCAACCTTTAAAAACTGGATCACTTCCCCTTTTCCATCGAAGAGTTTGTAAAGGCAATAGCCCCTCAGGGTATATTTTTTTCAGAAGTACCGACATCCAGCAGTAAAGCATGTTTTTGTGTCGTAACCGGCCAAAATAAGCGTAGAGGAGCTATTCAAGAATGCTTAAACCAGCATTACGTGAGAGCCAGGGACATCATTCCAATGGGCACACTAAGGCTGTGTGTCCGAGGAGGGTCAGGATTTATTTAGTCACTTTGTAAGTAGTTACAGAGAAGCCAGCTTCAAGCTTAGAAGTCCTGATACGTGAGGGTCTACACTAAGTGTAGTATCCCATCTGTTCCCAATCACTGGGACATGGGACTCTGAAGCATTCCTAGGCCTATGCTACCCTCATCATTAACACACATCTCAGTCTGGTTGGGCTGCAACAAAGTACCTCCCGCTGGATGGCATGTGAGCAGCAGACATTTCTGTCTCACGATCCTGGAGGCGGGGAGTCTGAGACCAGGGTACCAGCGTGGTAGGGCGCTGATAAAGGCCTTCTGAGTTTCAGGCAGCTCTCCTCTCACTGAGTCCTCCCAAGGTAGAAGGGGTGAGGATCTCTCGGCCTGTCTTCACTCATCCCATTCATCAGGGTTTCGCCCTCATAACCTAGTCATCCCCCAAAAGTCCCCCCTCCTGACACCATCACCTTGGAGGATAGGTTTCAGCATTTGAATTATGAAGAGACACAGACATTCACACCATAGCAACACGCAGTCCTTGCAAGAGGTCAAGGTGTCTGAAGTTTCCCCATTAGTTTTTCTATCTTTTTAGTGTAAGACACACGCATTGCCTTCTGAGTTAATAACATTATCTTTTCTAAGATACAAAGAAGTAAAAAGAAAAAGGATTTGGGGGTGTTTTTTTTGTTTGTTTTTTTTCCATAAGAAGGATCACCGGAGTGAGTCAAGAACTTGGATTAGTAGTTCTAAGCTTTGAGGTATTTGTTCTCCTGAAGATTTTATTTCTTTAATTGTGACACGAGGGCTTTGGACTATTTAATCTCCAGCAGACTTTTCATCTCTAAAGGACCCCTTAACTCATATTGTTGACCTTTACTCTTGACAATAATCTTATTGTTAAGTATTTTTACAGATGGTGCATGGGGCGGTAGGGATGTTAGAAAGCGTAGGTTCCAGTCTGATTCTGTCATTTAACTGCATGCTCTTGGGCAGGTCAGTTGCTTTCAGAGCTAACACTGTCTTTCTCTTATCTTCCCATCATTTTTCCCTGAACTTATATCATGTGTGAATTTTCTAGGCAGACAGTATGTGTCCTTATCCAGGTTGTTGTCAATTAATGAGCAGGTCATCAGCAAAAGTGCAGCCTTACAGGGCATATACGACATTAATCCCACACTTAAAACATGCTTACCCATCACAGACCAACACCATATGAAAATGACAATAGTTTTTTTTCTATGTAGTTAAAGCCACTTACAGTTCACATATGTACTTTTTTCTACATGACTTTCAAGAAATGTCACTACTTGATATTTTATATATGTATGTGTATATATATCTATACACATCTTTATTAACATATAAGCTGCATGAGGGGTGGAGACCGTGCTCTGTGAATACTGCTAAGCCCTTAGCACCTAGAACTATCTCTGCTACATTGTTGATGTTCAGTAAATACTTGTTGAATTCCTTCATTTGTTGATTCATTAAAAATTTAATTAAGGTTTCACTGTCTCCCCTGCTGGTGTAAAGTGTTAAAGATACCCCAGGAATCCTCAGTGTCCATAGTGAGTTAGTGCCTCAAGGTGTGTGCAGGATGATTCGCTGAGATATGGAAAGTTTTGATTCTATTTTTTAGTTTCTATTTTGTGTATATTTTCTAAAGTTAGTATATATATATACTCTAGTGCATTTCCACAACTTACAACTAACCTCATATGTTGGACATGTGCTATCTTTTTTCCTCATGTGATGTGTTCAAACAAAAGATTTGAAGATTGTCATCCTTGGGATTCTTTTATGGAATATAAATTCTCTGGGTCAGATAGTTCCCAACAGCAAAATGCTCAGGTTTCAATTTATTTATTCTCATATTTGTTCCACCCTCTATTCTGAACTCCTTCATCCTCAACATAAATGGACAGAGAGGGGAAG
Organism: Anoura caudifer; assembly: GCA_004027475.1. Lineage (NCBI taxonomy): Eukaryota > Metazoa > Chordata > Mammalia > Chiroptera > Phyllostomidae > Anoura > Anoura caudifer. Next base: position 441,967 of record PVKU01000199.1, on the reverse strand, counting down.
AGGGAAGATTCTCTCTGCTCCTGGTCTTCAGTTAATATGGCCCCTGAAGTCCCAGGCATGACCGCCACACCTTCCCCCTCTCAGTCTGAATCTAAGGTCAACACAAACACACACCTCTTGCTCTCCTTTGCATTGGTTCCACTGTCACAACTCGTTAGCAGCTTTAGCTCTCTTTGCACTCTTAGTAAGATGGTGTCAGGGTGTGAAGTATTCTGAGATTTGAGAAAATTCCAGATCTAGTCTTCATAGAAGTTTCACTCATCTCTTCTCTTTATCTCTCTGTGATTTGCACACAGTGATTACATCTTCTCTTAAACTTGTTTTCCAGATTGAAGAAGTAGTCTCATTTTTATTAATAGTGCAGATTTCTTAATATGAAGAGTATGCATAAATATATCTTCCCAATGAAAGGTTTTAAAATCACTGATGAGGATAATGATCCCTTTGACTATCATCCCAATTCTACAGCCTCCCAGAGGTGGCTACCATTGTGAATTTGGAATGTGTATCTCCAGTAGCATTTTTCCATGTGTATGCATTTTTCCTCATGATTAATCAATAGACAATATTTAGATAAATTGGGTATTTTTATGTAGTAGATTGCAATAAAGTAGTTAGAGAGCTATCTCATTAATTTTATGTTCTGGCATGGCATAGTCTCCAAGATAAATTATTGAATAAAATTAACAAGCTGCTAAAAATACAAAGGGTGTGATATCACTAAGGTTTAAAAAGAGAAAAAGAAATCTTATTTAAAAATACTATGAGCTCCTCCTTTATCTCAATCCCAGACTCTTCAATCATTTTAAATATGTTTCTCTGTATCTCATCAGCACTGTTATTTCTGTTTGGGGATCGGGGTGATGATCTGGTCTCTCTCCCTGATGTCTCCCTGGGTCCCTTCAACTGCATTCAGGAGAAACCAACAAAGACAAACATGGGGAGGAGCCATAAAAGTGGGGGGGGGTGATAATAAGGAAACCGGCAATGCAGACAATGGTGTAAGAAGCAAAACCATTACTTTAGAAAAAGGGAAAGCGGGGAAGGGGGGAGGGGCATGGCCACAGAATGGCTCGTCTTGACCAATGTAGTCGGGTCATTTTAATGCCTGGAGAGACATACTGCTTGTTTCTAAGCATTGCTCTTTAAACTTTCATCTTTATTTTTCTCAAGCACTTCGTGCAGCACACAACCTTGCCTCCCACAACCCTCCTAAGCACTTCGTTGCAGACCTCAAATAACAAACGGTGAGGCTTCTGGCACGGGGTGAAAGGATACCCAAAAGCATGATTTGGTGAGCTTAAAGTCGTCGGCCATTGCGGATTCTCAGTAACCACTGCGCGCATTCAAGAAACTAAGCATCGTTTTCATTTGCCTGTTTGCATCTGTAATAGTTATATTTGTTTCTTGTCAACCAGTGGAGCAGTATGGAGACCAGAAGAAAGCATGCTTCTTCAGCTTAAGGTCACAGTTAAAGTGACATTTCCAGGCTGAGTTTTGTTTTTTTTTTTTTTCTAGCCCATTTCCTGTAGATGGATAAGAGATGAGACTTCAGGTAAAGCTGCTTTGCTCAAGAATAAAAGTCACGGCCTTAGCCAGGACTTCCCTGATGATGTTTGTCTTGAGAACCTTAGCCAGGACTTCCCTGATGATGTTTGTCTCGAGAACCTAAGTGTAGAGGCAGGTGAAGGGGAAACCCTTGACTACGGGAGAGGAAGTCAGGGTCTCCACCACTAATATCTGTCGGCGGCACTTTGTTTTTTTCCTCTGTAGCACGCAGGGCTCCTTGCTTCTACGGCTCTGTTTATGGAGAGAGACTCTGGAACAGGAACGCTCCATCTAGACCGAAATGGAGGAGGGCAGGTGTTTCCAACTCCCAGCCTTTGTTCCTCTGCAGATTCCTGCTCGCTCCTCCCTATGCCATTTACTGCAAACCGAGGCCTGAATAAAATAGATGCTGCTTCATCATCCTGTTTATTTTTTAATACTTGCACTTCCGGTAATCTGTATCGGGGCATTTTGTGGCTCCGCAGCATTTATTGAGCACTATATTAAACTGGTATAAACTAAGACAAAATGCCAGGAGAATGATAAGCTAATGACATTTCTGAGTTTCTCTGCAGAAAATGTCTACAAAGGCTGCCTTTGGATGATTGCATGTCAGAAGGCCGAGGTAGCATTGCTGACATCACGGTGGGCTCTTTCAGGGAGGGGCTGTCTTATCTGCATCCTTGACTTTGGTAATCCTTAGATTTTATTCATTCAGGGCTCCTACCTGTGAATACCAGCTGAAGATGCTGGAAGTATGGATGCAGGAGACAGGCTTTGTCTTGTTTTCATCAACAGAGCTGCATCTAGCACGGCCAGAGGGCCTTCCCCTCGCACTTGGGTTGAACAGGGAGGCCTGCACAGAGACAGACGGGAATGCAGTTCTTCTTTTCAGCTGTTTATAAACTGGCACGCAACTTTCTTCACTGGCGTCTGTGGCATTTAGCATCAAGTAGGAAACCTTAATGTGATGCGCACAGTTCTCCCGCCTCACTAACCTCTTACTTTATCTTCTGTGGCTCTCCTCTGAGAACATTCCATCCACCCTATTGACTTAACTACTAGACGTCTTTATGGGTCACCATCTCTCTAACCTAGGACCTTTTCACCTGCTTGAATGCTCTGCCACCCCCTCCATCTCTTTATCGTATTGCTGCATATCCTTGAAGATTCTGTCCATTTACTCTAAAGGCTTTCTTTGCCTTTCTTCTCCACCAGGTCTCTTATCTGCAAGTGAAAGAACAGCGATCCTCTGTCTACAAAGAGCACCTTGAATATCAGAGCCCTGTCTCCTTGGATTACTGTCTCTTTCATGGCTCTAAAGCTCCTGTGGGCAGGGAATCTGTGGCCCTTGTTCTGATCACACAATAGGGCATTGAGATCTTTCACTGAATAAATAAGTGTTTCTATTTATTCATGTACTTGATCTCTGGGCTGTTGAATCTTTTTGTCTATTGATTTATGATAATTAATCATTTCTACTAATGGGGTACCATGATATCCCAAGAAGCTCTTATTACCAACATTAATTTTAATTTTGAAATGAGTATTAATATTCTCCATCTATCTCCCGAAGTAAGAAAGGGAAAGAAGAGAAGAAAGAAATCAGATGCATCCCTGAGCCCTTGCTCTGTGCCAGGAATCTGCTAAGTGCTGTAAGATGTATATTCTAGGACAATTTATTTTTGCCTCATTTTAATACATTAAAAGATATCAAAGTACAAAGATGTTAAGTAACTTACCAAACATCACACACACAGATAAATTGATAAAAGCTGATGTGGCTGGTTGTACACTTCTCCTTTATCCAAAAACATTCAAGAAGCATTTGGTGAATATTTGTACATGGCATGCAGGGAAATTCAAAAAGGTTTCAGCTTGTCTGTGAATACGAGGGGTAGACAGATGAGTCACTGATTGAAACATGGCCTCATTTATGCTATGCAAATGTATGCTCATGGTTCTGAAGTGTCGGAAGTGAACGAACTTAAGTGGCACCCCTACTGGGAAGCCTGTTTTCAACTTCACTTGTCTGCAGCTAAGCCATAGACCATAAGTGTTAACAAGGCAGAAGAGGGTAAGAGGGCTTTCCAGACACAGACACAAGTATGTGCAAAGGCCTGAAGGCCTCCCTTCCCCCCTGTGAAACTCAGCTCAAGAAGGGAATTTATTCTCCCAATTATGCATAAGGGCAATATAAAGATGAACAAGATACAGCCACTCTATCCCTTTCTTATGTAATTAAAGGACCCAGTAATAATATTTTTTCTCTTGTATTTATGGGTAGGTTCTTTCTGAGTCCCAGAAAACCAACTCAATCTATCAGATGTATATATCTGATATGGATATCATTCATATATATAAAAATTATTGACCTGTGTAAAGATGTTATCTATATATTTATTGAGAAAATCTCTTTCTCCGTGCTCTGGTAAGCATAAATATTTGACCGATAAAAATGAGCACTGCCTTTTTGGAGCCCACAGAAATAAGAGAAGCATTTATGCAAAGAGAGCCAGCAAACCATTAGGAACCATGACAGGGACGTGTTGACAGGGATGTGCTTGTTTCCAGGGCAATCTAGAAGCATCGAGCAGAGGCGCCCAACATTTGGTGCCCCTACAGGATGTCAGACTTCCTGGCGAGAGATACTTGGACTGTACTTGAAATCTCAGCCTGAAAATAAGATCAACAGAACATTTTGGATTAAACTTGATGTTTATGCTGCTTTTCTTTGATTTATTATCATTTTGAGCATTACTGAAATATAATTGACAAGTAGAATTATATTGAAAGTACACAATGTGTTAATTTGTTGTACGTGTATATTGTGAAAGAGTTTTCACAACTGAGCTAACCCACCCCTTGCCTCGCAAATTTACCTTTTTGGGTGTGCCTGAGAACATATAATGTCTACTCTCTTAGCAAACTGCAATTAAAAACACAGTATTATCAGCTGTAGTCACCATGTTATTCTTATACATTGGAATCTCAGATCTTACTCATTTTATAAAAGAAACTTTGTGTCCTTTTACCATCCTCTCCCCATTTTCCCCCATCCCTTAGCCCCTGGTCACCATCCGTCATCATCGGCAGGTATAACAGTTGGTCTTAAAATGCACAGAAAACCACCGAACTCCACAGTTCCAGCCACTACGTATAAATGGGCTAGAGAATGACAGGCTGTGGTTCAACTGCAGCAAAGTGCTTCTGCAAGATGTCTGATCAATGGCAGGACCATTGAAACCAGCACCTATGCAGACATTTCGCACTGTCTGGTGTCTGCTCTTGAGAATGCACCAATGCCACAAAGTACAAGCAGCAATAATTCTTTATAGCCTGTGACTGAAGATCTGGAGGTACTCCCATACTGCAAGAAAGGGGTGAGCACATCAGCAAACAAAAGTGATTGGAAACCCTGTGGTTTGACTTTAAAGTTTTATTTTGCTGTTGCGGTTGTTTTACTACAGAAGGCCAAAAATTCAGGCAGGGTAAGGGAGCTGGTTAGGCACAGCAGAAACAAAGGATTCGTTTCTGTCCCTGTATCTTTTCATTAGCTAAAAAGAAGAAAAAGTCCCTTGAAACAACAGCTCCTGCCTTTAGAGATAACAAAAGATCTTAAGAGACTACCGCTTTCATCGATTTGGGGCCATGAGCACCTGAGACGATGCAGCTGGATGCAGAGTAATTATTTTGCCTCTCATGGACACTAACCACAAACCAAGCAGATAGGTTTGCATGCTAGTTTCAACATCACCTCTCTGGGTTGCCAGTCTTCTCCTGAGAATAATAGGTGCTATTCATTTCAAGGGAGAAAGTCACACAGCAGGCAAAGAAGAAGGTGAACAACATGTAACTACCCAGGGGTTATTTGCAAAAAGCAGTTAACTCTTGAGTTTTCTAGTTTTAGGGTTACGGGGGGAGCTTGTTTTCTTTTTAATGCTCTTGACTCTGACCGTGTCAGAAGGGGTCATCTGCGATTCCAGCAGCACTTCAGCATGGGAAGTGGGAAGCCCCTGTCCCTGGACAAGCAGTCGCAGTATTAACCGAAGTGGTGGTGAAAGTGTTACTGCCTGCCTGTGTTCCAATTCTGATGGTGTGAAATATCCAAGCGCATGCCCCTGTCTCTTTGGGGGAAATTATAAGCCCTTATTAGGACACTTCTGCTTCCTGAGAGAAGAAAGCAGCGTTTAATGTTTGAGCATAGTCTGAATTCCAGGCCATCTATCAATCAGACAAAACTTACTGACAGTGATAATAAGGCCTTAAGGAGACTCATTTTTTAAAAAAAGTGAAGGGAAACTAAGCTATCTAGGTTTCCGTCTTTGAGCTGGGAAAATGAGTTCAAGTAAGAAGAGGTTTGAGAATGCCCTTAGGACAATGATTAATTTATTTATCTCAAAGAGCTAACAGACCATTTATATACTCGCCTTCCTCCCTCTCTTCCTTTCTTTATTCCTACTCTCCCTCTTCCCTTTCTTCTTCATCCCTTCATTCATGTATTCCATCCTTCTTTCATTCAACATTTAACTATTATAGCTCAAGCAACTATGTGTAGAGAAACATCTCCAGAAACATCTCAATTTGGGTGTCTGTGTGTGTGCATACATGTGCATGGTGGGGAAGGGGCTGCTTTTATTTGGGGAAAGACACAAAAGTCATTTTAACAAACTCTTACAGGGTTTATAAAAAAATAAATATTTGCTGGTAGGAAGAGAATGATTTTCCTAGAGTAACTGGGAAATAAGCAATGGGGGACGTGACTTTCAGTTCGTTCATCAGGTAAGACTCAAAGAAAAATTAGGTGAAACTAGAGAAGAGCACTTCAAGCTGAAGACAGAAACTTCCTGAGGCTTACTGAGGGGCAGGAAGCAAATGGGCACTTTTGGGGAATCACAGATTGTTCAGTTGTCAGGAGGTGGGGCAGCAAAAGTGAGATGGGGCCCACCAAATAGGCCTTGGGTGCCACCCTGAGCCCTGACTGTGGGGAGTGTTTTTATATATTTGTATTTTCTCACCTGGATTTGATGGCTGCGCTGAGTGGCTCAGGGCAGGCAGAGGCACTACTTTTGAGGCATGTGATTATTTCCATGAAGAAAAGAAACAAATGAAATAAAAGTTCTACAAATCCCAATGGAAGCAAATTATAGATGGTCCCAAGTTTAATTCACCTTCCTGTATAGAAGTCTTAGAGAGTATGATTGCCCACATTATGTATGTAATGGAATTATTATTTTCTATTTAACATGGCTCTCTGTTAAGAATTCACTACATAATACATGCCTCCAAGGCATTTTAAATAGACTTTTATTCTATTTACACGTACAGTTTCAGACATCGCTGTGTTTCCCCCTAACATTGGTTAACAGTACAGAGAATGGTCATTCTTGCTGTACTGGCCACTGCACACACATTGGTTGGGTCACTTGATTCTCCATAGTGCCAAGGGTAGCAGTAGGTAGTTCTGCAAATTTTAAATGAGAGAATTAATTAGATCAGTTGGCTATGTAATCACTATTCAGGTCACCCCAGTAAAACCACTTGCCTTGCATCTGCCCGATAAGTCTGGAAAGTTTAATATACCATCAGTGAGATTGTTGCAGGAGAGCACGCGCTGTGTGTGGACTTATTTGAAAGGCTGAGCTAATAACACACAGTATCTTTGCTACAATCGAGCCTGGCCTTCACCAAATAAAGGTTTCATTATTGTTTTTATGTGAAGTGGAAATTTTGCTGTCAGGCTTTATAAGTAAATGCAATAGATGTGTTTCCAGGAGGGTGGCTTTCGAAGCCTGTGGACATGAATAGTGTGTGGGCTCAGCTGCATTTCTCCGAGGCACGTGTGAAGCCACTGAGGCTGATGTTTCCTTTCATGTTTCTTCGCCTTTTCCAGGTCTACGATGGGATCAAACAAGGAACCAGATCTTGTGCACCTGGAGGCCAGAACGGTGGACGGTCGTAAGTACATCCAGTTTTCCATGATGTTCACACTAATGTTAGTTTCATAACCAGGTCTGTGTTCCAGAAGGTCATTGGCAATAATCCAAGTCATTTGGACATGAAGACTTTCCCTTTTCTTAGCAATTCAGCATTGTCTTACTGATTGTTGACAACTATTATTCAGTCAAGTATGTTTTTCTTTCCAGGTAATGAGAACATTGAAAATTCCTTATTTCTATTGTGTTCTGTTCTTGCTGCTGCTGGTTTTTTTTTTTTTTTTTTTTTGGACTGGTTTTTCCAGTGTCCTTATTTTATCAGATGACATCCAAGCAATGCCTCCCTGCCTTGTTTGGAGAAACACAAAGCACTTAGGAAGCACAGATGAGCAGAGAATCACCCTGTGTGTCCCCATGACAAGCATCAGGAGGGGACAGTCTGCTGAGTCAGTTGCTCACCTTTGGTGTTCAGAACAACCCTAGTTGGGACATCTATAGGAAAGGAGTACAGCTCATATGGAGACTGTAGCATTAGGTACGTGGTAGAGAGGAAAGGAAGGTGAAAATCCAGAATTTAAACCATGTCTGAAAAAATCAAGTCTGCTCACTAACTGTATGACCTTGAAAGCTCTTTGTGCCTTAGTGTCCTCACTTTAGATTAAATAAGTTAACAATGATGTGTCCTGTAGGAACTGACATCTACTGAGCCCTTATCCTGCACCAAGAATTATGCTGAGCACTTTATCACAAGGAATCCTCACAATTTGTAGGTTGTCATTCCCCTTTTGCAGATGAGGAAACCAAGTCAAAGAAAGTATTTTTTTTTAAGATTTTACTTATTTATTTTTAGAAAGAGGGGAAGGGAAGGAGAAAGAGAGGGAAAGAAGCATCAATGTGTGGTTGTCTCTCATGAGTCCCATACTGGGGACCTGGCCCACAACCCAAGCATGTGCCCTGACTGGGAATTGAACCAGTGATCCTTTGGTTTGCGGGCAGTTGCTCAATCCACTGAGCTGCACCAGCCAGGGCAGAAAGTTTAAATAACATATATAAACAGCAGTAACAGAAGTTCTCCTCTCCTCCTTTGGTGCTGAGGATCTCCACAAGGTCTAAGAGTTGACCAGGACCCACCAGATCTAAGAGTGGGCACTAACGGGGAAAATGACAAAGGCGAAGGCAAAGCATATAAGAAAAAGGGATGAGGAGAGAAAAGACGGGGGGAGAAAGAGGTCCCAATGGTAGAGGAAAGAGAGAGAATGGACTATCCACAGTTACCAGAGAGCAGTGACTTTTAGAGGTTGTCCAGCACTGAGCCAGATAACGATAATCTAATTATTAAGATAATCCCTGTTTCAGTATCAAAAATATCCCTCACAACTCAAAAGCTTCATCATCACTGGCACCTGTGCCTGTCAACTGGTCCTCATCTCTTCTGAACACAAAGGCCACCATACGTGCACTTTCCCAACTGACAACTCACCGGTTGTCATCGGTTACCCTGTAGCTCAGACCCTTCAGAAATGGCAGGTGCTTTGAGACTGTGCACACACCATGAGACCTTTCATCTCTAGAGGTTTTGCTTCCTCTTTGGAGAATGAATAAATTCTTTGGCAGAATCAATGGAAGGGTAGGTCAGGCTCCAAGCTGGCCATCACCTTCCTCCTTTACAAATTCAGGCAGGGCTGCTGTATGTCATGTCACATGCCCCACACTGTGCCCGGTGCAGAATGAGCTCAGCAGCAGGGCTTCCTTCCCACCTCTCCAGTGGGGTGGACATACGTTCCTCCACTGCCCTGGAGCTGCTATGTCATCTTGGACCCCAGGGTTCGCTTCTTACTACACAATAGCCGGCACAGTCTTTTCCTAAGGTAAAAACAATCACAGTCTGTTTAGAGCTTTGATTTCCTTCCCATTGTTCTGGGGATAAAGAGCAAACTTCTCACCTTGACCTATAGCTATTGTGTAAGTGGGTGCCTGTCCATTTGCTCAGACTCCTGTTGCTCTGTCCTCTCCTTGTTCCTTGCCTGCAGGCCCTTAAGTTTGCTTTTAATTATTGGAACATAGAGGGTTCTAGGCCTTGGTTTAAGGCTTCGATACCTGCTGTTGCCTCCGCCTGGAATATTCCCTTCTTCTTCTCCAATTAATTCAGTGTGATTAATCACTGTGAGTGGTTCAAATTTCAGGTTAAGCATCTAATTCTTTTTTTTTTTTTACTTTTTATTTTGAAATAATTTTACACTCACGTATAAGTAGCAAAAAATAGTAGAGCTCCCCTGTACTTTTCACCCAGCTTTCCCCAAAGGTAGCATCCAATAAAACCATAGAATTATAACAAAACCCAGGAAAGTGTCATTTCTTAGGGGAAGTCTTTCTTGAACTCCCTTTGTAAACCAGTTTCTCAATCTCTTTGCTTTCATCCAGTTCTATTATTTTTCTTTGTTGTGCTCATCTCAGTTTGAAATTACACATTCCATTTACATGATTATTCAATCACAGCTTTTACTCTCTGCCAGCCAGTGCTGTGGGTTCAGGGGCCGTGTGTACCTTTGTTCCACAGTCTGTCTGCAGCACATGCCACAGTGTCCACATGTATCGGAGATGAAGCATAATGCATATTTGTTCAATGAATGAATGCATAGTTGACCAAGTGTCAGGGTTACCAACTGACTGTCTAGCATCACTCACAAGGTTGCCTGAAACTTACGGAGTGCTGCATCTCAAACTTTAACATGCGTGGGACCCACCTGGTGATCTTGTTAAAATGTAAATTCTGATTCAGTAGAGACCCAAGAGTCTGCATTCCTAGCAAGCTCCAAGGTGAAGCCAATGATGTTGGCCTGTGGTATATGCTTAGGGTCAAAAAGTCTCGTAATAAAAACTAATAAAAGAGCTTTAGGGTCTGTCTCCCATGACTACACCCCTTGTTTGAAAAGCTCTGGATGGACTTGGTAACATCCTAGATTGCTTTTGTTTTTAGCTTTTTGGGATGCTGCTGCTTTCTGGCCTGTGGCATGTAATGCACATAACCCCGTATCCTGAAAACAGCAAGGCCATCTCTTTCCCTCATCTGCACTTTTTTTTCCCCACCCATCATTATTCCTGTGTTCCCTGCAGGCATGGAGGTTGATCATGCCCAACTGTCATCTCAGGCTCAGCTTACACAAGGCATGAAATATATTAGTTCTAATTTTATTTATTTTATTTTACCTTTTTTTTTTTTGCAAAGGCAGCATCTTCAGAAACTATCCAGGAGTGAAAATTCAATAAAGGGATTTAATTTGAAAAGTTATCCCTGTCAAAACAAAGCAGAAAAAGAAATCACATACCAATTGAAGTAAAGGATCTAGGCATAACGCCTGACCTGAGTGTAAAAAATTGAGATTTTCCACGGTATCATGTCCTCCTTCCTTCTCTCTTCCTCTCTCCGTCCCTCCCTCTCTCTCTTTCTCTCGATCTGTCTCTCCAACACAGTAACCATGGCTCCAAGTAAAAGAAACAGAGAAGAGGAAGAGGAAAGGAATGAATTCAGAGAGCTCAGTGTACAGAAATGGGTTGGCAAACATAGGTGAGAATGTACAGGTATTTCAAAATTAGACTCCAGGCTGTTCAGTGGCTCCAAGAATCTCAATATTTATACATTATATCTGTCCCCATCCCCTGATTGAAATCTCTCTTATTTCTTTAACTCTTCACTATTATTTAGTATAAAGGTTAACTATATGGAATCCATTGTTTATATTCTAGGTCATACATCTTGTAGAAAATATGCAAAATAATATACTATGAACAGGGTTTTTTCCCCTCTGATTTATGTGAGTTTAGGAACTTCGTATCCAAGGCGCAGAGACATTTGACAGAGGAAAAATCCCTCACTAACGTATTTGGCTCATCCCTGTGGGATGGGCTGCAAATGCTGCTTATCTGGAATTGTTATTCGAAGTTAAGTGTTGGGCTCATATCAAGTCTCCCTCGATAACATTTTATAATTACTGCCTGTTTCATTTGAAGTCTCATATTGAGGGGAGGTAAGCTCTGGGAAGCTTTAGCTCTTTGAAGGCCTATGACTGGTATAGACGTTTCTTGCCAATTGTGCTGTGAAACCTGGATGTATGGTAGTTTGTAATCGTGACAAGGATGCTATTCTTTCTGTATTAACTCTGCTTTGGGAGGCAAGCTGAAGAGAGCAACCTCAATTACAATCAATCACTGGAGGCATTATTGGGAAATTTTAAGCACATTTATTGAATGTGGCACTTGTTATTGGCCCCGACATGCAACTGAGGACAGATTGACAGGTCCTTATCCAGGAAACAAAGTTTTAATGTTCACAGGTCCTGTGTGTGTGAATGTGTGTGAATGTGTACGCACCCACACATCGCACATTAAAACTGCTACCCAGTGCACCAAAACACTAAAAAGGAAACCTACATTCCATTGACTTACCTAATATGGGCACATTTGTGTACACGCATGTAATGTTACATAGATACTTACAGAGAAAATGGTGATCAAACTGTTTGCCTAAAAGCTTTGTAAAAAAATCGTATCTTATTTAATGTTGGTTCTGTGAAGAAACTGTAGCTTAAAGCCTGACACATTTAATGTTTATTGATTTAATAAATATATTTGTGTTAATTAATGAACATTAACTATATAGGCATGGGTTTTTTTTAATAAAGCAGGGCCTTTACCCATAGGGTCTGGGGAGACATGTGGGACGAGTGGATGAGCATAAAAATTCACTAACTCCCCCAAATTTCATGCCACATATTGTGTGTGTGTGTGTGCGCGCGCGCGCGCATGTGTGTTTGATTTTGGAGGAAAAGAACGCCACTTTTAGCAGAATTCTTCCTATGGCAATCACATGTGGGTGTCTAGTTCTATACTTATGCTCATCTGTAAACATCAGCTTGTGAGAGGACCTGGAATACCAAGTTGGACCTTTGCCCCTTCTCGAAAGGAAAGGTCAGACTGAGGCCTTGACTGTTTCCATACCGGTGGTATGAGAGCAGGGACAAAAGACAGAGGACAATCACTGGCCTCTGGGTCTATTTGCATGAGTAAGTAACCTTGTAACAACTTGCCAAGGCCGTCATCTCTTTCACTGGGGAAAACAACCATGGCCCTTTAACTGGCTATGCAAATGACTGCTCAAAACACTTCCTAAAAGGAATCTCAAAAGAGAATCTCACAAGCTGAAATCAAAGGACACTGCACCTTGATGTAACCATCATCCCACTAATAGTGGTCTTGAGTGAGCACCTGATGCCTCAGGGCTACTTCCCCTTTTCCAGCCCTCCTGGCTGATCTCCACTAGGGGAACAGCAGAGGTATCAGGACCTGGGCAGGGCGAGCACGGCCGAAATGAACACTTTGGGGAGTCGATCAGGCCCCTCACTTCTCACCAGTCCTCAACGGATGAGCGAAGGGGTGTTTTGAGTTTTTACTCTAAGCCTAGATTACTTTTATAGCAACGAGAGCAGCAACAACAGTAAAAAGGAGAAGAGGTACTCAAGTGTATCCAGGGCTGACACAGATAAATGTGTGTGCGCGTACACATACATGCGCACTCCGTGTCGTAAAACGGTCAAGCCAAATGCAGTGCAAGTGAATACAATAGCAAGTTAACAGTCTTGTCATGTCAGCACATGTAAACTTAGCCACTTCATGGGGAGTTCCTACATAGATCCTCACTCTACAGGCAACTAGAATTTAGTCAGTCACTATCTTATTAATAGACATATAGACGTTTGGCTATTTCAGACAGTGCTGACATGCTACACAGATGCACAGGCTCCTTATTTGATTAGTGAACATTCAGATGTACACAGTAGCAAGCACTGCAGAAAAAGAAATTGCCGAAACCCTGGGTTTGAGAGAGTGTGTGTTTTAAAGCTCCGTAGGTGTTGTCACGTTGCCTTCTGAAATAGTTGCGGCAAGGTGAGCTCTCTCTCAAGAGGAGGGTGTCAGTGCTTGCAAGCCCTCCGTCACCCAGGACATCATGACAGACTTTTTTTTTTTAAGATAATCCATCTACGAGCAAAATGCATGGCATTATCCTTATTGTTTTAATTTGCATGTATTGCATTTGGAGTAAGGTTGAGAAATTTTTTTTTCATGGCTATTTGTATCTCCCTTCCAGCGAACCTTCAAAAGATATCAAATCTCTTTAATGTTCTGGATAAGATTGACACTTTGGCATTTATGTAAAAATCGAAAAATACCAAAGCTGCCACCCCCACCACAGCCATCAGTAGGTACAAAATGACGATATTAGATCCCACAGTTCATAGCCAGCATTTACTTTCTTTTTCAGTCAGTTAATTTATTCATAGCTTCTAGAGGTGAGCTAGTTCAGGGGCACCTGGCACTTGGCTTTGTCTCTGGCAATGCCATTTTGACCCTGTCTCTCATACTGCGAAAGGCTGCAGGTTTCAGCTACTCCTGATTTCCACTTGGCCTCTCTGATTCAGTAGCCTAGATACAACCTTGAAAACCAACCGGAAAGGCATGAGAAAAGGCAACACTGGCCTCCACACCCATCAATGGAAAACCGGAGAGCGACGTTGCGAGCACTGGTGTGACAGGGCAGCTCTCAAGGCCAGGCATTTGTACCAGCGTGTGCTCTCTCGCCCACTTCCCATGTGTCCACCATCCGTGCGGAGGTCTGTGCCCTTGCATCCCATCCTGAGGGTAGAGGATAGAGGCGCACAAGAGAAACTTATCATTCCCTGGATGACACTCCAGGATGGAGGTCTAGGTTTCTGTGGGGTCCTCAGGAGCCCCAAGACACAGCAGCACCAGTCCAGACAATGTGTGTGTGGCAGCAGCCAGGTGTTTATAAATGCCTAATGCTTCCGACTTCTGCTTTAAAAAAGAAAAACGTGAAAACAAGAGCAGCCTCATAAAGCTTGTGGCACTTAGACATGTCCTTCCTTTGCCCTGCATGGTCCCAGGCACCAGTGATGCTATTACTATGCATTATATTCTTATTATTTGCCTGGAGATGCTGCAAGGGATACTTTTCAGCTGCATGACTTGCAATGCCAACTCTTGGAAGTAGGCCCTATTGTTATTGTGCTCATTTTAACTATGAGGAAAATGTAGCCTACAATGATTAATTATTTTTGCCATTGCTTTGGGGCTAGGATTTGAAGCCAGGTCTGGCTCACTCCAGACCTATTATTCATTCATTCAATAAATATCGTTAGACATGCATGCTGCAGTGGGCACTCTTCTAGGCATGGATGACGGAGAGTAGGGGGCGTTGCAAAGTCCCTCTCTCATAGAGTTCACCCTTTACTTAGTGAGGACAGATTGTAAACAAATGCATAATGTCGGGTGGTGATAAGTTTTACAAAGAAAAAAAAGCAGAGGAATCTCTGATAAGGTCAAATTTGATATTTTGGCCAAGTCCTTATGGAAGTAAGGGAGAGCACTCTGTGTCTGCCCGGTGGAAGAACTTCCAGGAAGATGGAACAGCGCATGCAAAGGGTGCGGAGTATGGGCACGCTTGGCATGGTTGGGGCATAGCAAGCGAGCAGGGTGGCCACAATATAGAGAGGGCAGGGAAATGTGTCATTTTGTCTTTGTTTATTCCACTGTGGAAGGCAAGGATTGTGCCTTATTGATCTTTGCTGAACAGCTACCACAGTCTGATACTCAGTGTTGAAGGCAATAGAAAGAGAAAGTTACGGAGTTAATAAATAGTGGAATGAACCTACTCACATTTCTCAGAGGCAGTCCCTTGAACTGACTCTTTGTCCTGGAATCAATCACGTGATATGTGAACACATCTAAGCAAATGTTTCATATCCCTCCCTCAAAAAACCCTGGAGAAGGAATTCTGCGTATTTTCTTGCCAGAGCACAATAGTGCTTTCAGAATCGTCCTCCTTTCTTCCCCCCCTCTCTCCTTTCTGCTTGTATTCATTCATGCTTTCCTTCCTTCTTTCTTATTGCTCATCCTTCTCTCTTCCCTTCTGTCTCTGTCCTGCCACCTGTTTTTCTTTGGAAACTTAATTTGGAAAATTATTGAAACAAATGCACTTCTCAGTTTTTCATGGCTGGGTGTGACCTGATGGATCACTTCATATCTTTTCCTTTTTTTAAATAAAGAACATTTTGTGTTTCTGTTTAAAAGATATTTTATTTACTTATTTATTTTAGAGAGGAGGAGGGAGGGAGAAAGTAAGGGAGAGAAACATCAATGTGTGGTTACCTCTCTCATGCCCCCAACTGGGGACCTGGCCCACAACCTAGGCATGTGCCCTGACTGGGAATCGAACCTGTGACCTTTTGGTTCACAGGCCAGCACTCAATTTGGTGAGCCACTCCAGCCAGGGCACTTCGCATCTTTTCTTCATTTAAACTGGATTTCTAGCGTGGCCCCAACACCTGCAGGTATGCGTCTCCTGGGACATACTCACCACACTGCATGGGAACTGGAGAGTGACTTTTCTTTCTGTGAAATTATTATGCCCTTTTGTTCTTTTTCACATTCCCAAGTCCTAGCCCTGTGGTTGGCCAAAAAAAAAAAAATTATGACCCCAGAATTTTCTCTGTAGTAACCATGGCCCCCTGAATAGCCAAAGGCTACCAATAACAGACAACATTTAGAAAGTTACACTAAACCAAAATCAAGAGATTTCCTAGAATGAAGCACCTCCTCATGGCAAAGGAGAATGTTTGATCTGAGCGTGTAACTTTTCCAGAAATTTCTTGTCCTCTATGCACTTTTTCCAAGGCTAAGGCTAGAGCCTCGCTTTTGAAGATCTCAGTTTCTAACTGGTACCTTCCACAGAAGGCTCTGGAACCTTGACGGGAATGAAGTTTATATGAGCACAAGCATGTTGACACGTGTCTCCACACATGTGAGTGTGTGGGTGTGTGTTGGGTGGAAACATTTAATAAGAGGCTTCTGAAATAAATGATAGAACAATAGAAGAACAAAAGGAAGATTTATCTGTGGAGGTGACTTCTTTTAGGTTGAAAATTAATGGGAAATGGAGGAAGCTTGAAAGTACTTATGTGGGCCTACATAGTTTATGGTTTCATTTCAAACTAACCTTTTACAACTTTAAGGCATGTTAAAGGACTTGATGCTAACTATTTGTTAAATGATAGCATCCATGAATGGATGGAGTCCTGGAGATCTGCGATGTGTAGTATTTGCTCTGTCATTTACCAACATATGGGTTTCTACAAATCTCATCCCTAAGTCTGGAGTTCTTCATCTGTGAGAAGTACTCTTTCCCAGTGTCATGGCAAAGTTAAAAAAGAAAAAGCATTGATCCCTTTAGCAGAGTTCCTGACCCAGAGAAGAGCTGCTCTGGCCATTTTGAAGGTTACCGCTACCACCGCGGTTGATGGTATCAGCGGAGGAACGCGGGGAGGAAGGGGTCTGCCTGAGTCTCAGGAAACACTTCGCAGAGGGCCCAGGAAGTGTCTGCACAGGGTAGTAGGACAGGAAAGGGCAGTTCAGACTGGGGGAACTCTTGGAATGCACCTATGGTCTCTATGCTGTTTAGACACAGCAGAAGCCCTGAAGACACAGACTTGTCAAAACATCAGAGAGCTTTGCCTGTCTGGGCAGGAAGGGGAGGGAACAGGTTTCAAGGGGCCCTCTGTGGTGAAGACCTGTCAGGTGTTCAAGTGATCGTTTGGTTTTTAACATCCTTTTATTTTTTTTTGTTCTAAAAGTCTAATAACCTTCATTATATAGAGAAAAAGTCTGAAGCCCAGCTTGGTAAGTGACCTTCGGAGAGTCACACAGCATGTCAAAGATGGAGGTAGGACCTAGACCGTCCCTGCAGCAGGAGGGAGAGCTGGCAGGACAACACCATGAGTGGGCTGGCTGGCCCTGAGTTCTGGGCTCGAAGGTGACTTCCGCATCCTCCTCGCAGCCCTGGTTGTTTTCCATCTCTGCCCTGCCCAGAATATTTGCTATCTAGTAATTGTACAAGGAGCATATTTTCCATGGTCTCTTTAAAAATTACCTTAAAAAACTTTAACCCAAGTCAAACAGCAACGATTAAGAAAGATCATGTCTCAGCAGAAATACCTGTAATACATGTTACAGCCAGTTCCCCTGACACATAGGGGGCAGTACCCGTAACTAGGATGGGGAATTTCAGTAACAACCATGGGCACCATATGGGAGCACAGTCCAGCCTGGCACCGGACCGAACACATTCATGCCTCAGCTCTTCAGCCATCACAGCCCCTGGCAAGAGGGCTCTTCTTTATTCCTACTTTACTTGTCTGAATTTAAAGAGGTCAAGTGAATGCTTGGGTTTACCAAGCAAGCAGGCTTCAAGCTTGCATCGATCCCCGCCTCCCGCCACCCCATTCCTCGGCTCAAAGCCTGGCCTTTTCGAGGCAGCTTCCTTTCTCTCCGATCATCACAGGTTTGGGAGGATGGGGATCCCTTTATTCCAAACAGCAGCTGTTGCAGAGTGAGAAGGCTGGAAAAGAACAGCACTGTGTCCTAATTACCTATGGCAAGAAAAACATCTGTGTGGGGAAAGTAATGCAATTAATTCTCAAGTCTAGCAGTTGCATACATTAATTCACGTTAATTAATGCCAAATTACAAGATACTTCCTATGGCATCACATCATACACTCCCCGGAATTGAATATGGAAAGAGTTCATCATACTTAATTCTATTACAGCCAGCCCCAGAGGGAGCGAGCGTGATTGGTCCCTGGCGATGATGAAGTGCAGCCCGGTTCTTTCTGTTGCCATTAGGAGGAGAAAGGGAACAAAGCAGGAGCACGTCACCAAGGGCAGGCAGTGCAAAACCGAGCCTTTGCCTCCCACTCCAAGTTCACTCGGAGTCGCTCCGAGCAAGAAATGTGTTCCAGGCCTCTTCCCGGGGCTTTTTCTGCGTCATCCAGTTGTGCATTTTGCACAGACAGCCCAGGGACAGGCTCATGGCACAGCCTGTCCTCAGTATGGGGAACGGAGGGAGAGAGGGGAATTTGAGGTGGTTCTCTCACCTTGCGAGACAGGTCTCGTAAGCCCACCAGGGTCCCCCACTTGACCCAGCTGCAGGTGCTGGCCAGAGATTTGCATGCAGACTGCTCACCTCTCTCACATCGCTGCTGCTGTACTATTGTTGACATCTCATATTTAATGCATCTTTTATTCATTTTTTCCTGTGCAAACACACATACACAGATAGCTATATATACATCTGGCACAAAATTGGGTCCATATGCACGTATTTTGGTAACCTACTTTTTAGAAACTTTTATTTTGGAATAAATTTAGATAAACTGAAAAGTTACCAAGAGTAAAGCACAGCTTTACCCAGCTTCCCTCATGTCAATGTCTTATACAGCCATGGTCTCTTTTTCAAAACTCAGAAATGCACATTGATGAAACATTATTAATTGGTAATCTCTTTGTGTAATATAAAGTATATTAAGCATTTCTATAAATCCTTATATACACTTTAAAAGCAAGATTTTTTCATAACAGCTCCTTAAAAGAGCTCCTTAGCTCTTTATGTACTGGAACTGGGTTTAAATGCCCTTTCCTAAACCAACCCCTGGTGAGGAAGTAGGAGGACCTTGAATGGGCGTGGACCTGGGAGGACTGATTCTTGCATATGGGAGCTTCTATCACCTGGAGAGAGGATGAGCAACAGATTTGGAGAGGAAGGAAGGAATGGGTATTGGGCAGGTCAGCAATACTACCTGATACAGATATACAGCTGGAGGACTCAAATTCAGTTCAACTAGTTTTTTAAGGACCTACTATATGCACCAGACTGACCTACTCATTGTGAAAAAGAGCAAAAGAGAGAACAGGAGTTTTATCAATGTCGATGATAACTGACATTTGTAAAAGTTTGAGTTTCAAAACAGCATCATTGGTATCCTCAATGTATACATCATATATGTATCATTGGTTTCCATTAGTTCTAACAGGTGAACGACCAGATAGTTGGCACTGCCCTCCCCAGTATGAATGAAGGTGGCAAGACTCAGGAAGACTAAGCGATTTCCTTTGAACTCTTCAGCTAATAAGTGACTGCACCAGAACTCAAGTCCAGGTCTCAAAGTTGCCAATTTTCATTGTTTCTGTGACCCCAAGTTACCTTAAAAAAAAAAAAAAAAAAAAAGAAGACAGAAGTCAACTGGAAGCTGTAAAAGGGTCTGGTGGAGTGTGAAATTGTGAACTGGAGTTTTTGTGTGCTGTGGGGAGGACCATTCTGGGAAGGGTTTAGTCCTGGAAATTGTATTCAAGGACAAAGATCTTGAGTTATTCCCTAAAGTGAACTGTTAGAATGTCTCAAAAAGGAGACAGGGAAGGGTGAGTAGAGGGCTCTTCTTTAGTTTATCATTGGCAGTGATTTTGCAAACCTAGGTGGGTTTAAAGACTTGGGAGCTATCCCCATTTGTCGTTTCTACATGTGGCAGCCAGATGGAGGAGGCTGCGGGTAAAGCCTTCCTCCTTCAGTCTCCTAAGAGCCTATCAGCAAGCACATCAGTGATTGTTCAGATGGAGCAAATGTGCTGGCCGCCCCTAGTGACTCTCCTGGTGCAATACAGGGATACCCAGGTTCCTTAAGTAAAGGTAGCCCTGGAAATTTCCTTAAGGGAAACAGTGAATCCTTATATTCAACTCTATATGGTATTGCCTATCCTTATTTCATGCAAATAACTATCTACTGATTTATTTCATTTGAAAGAAAAGATTTCTGCATACATCTCTGATGTCCTCAGATCAAACTCACCATTCAGCCCTGACTGGTGTGGCTCAGTTGGTTAGGCATCGTGCTCAGAGCTAAAGGTTGACCACTCAGGGCACATGCCTGCATTATGGGTTCGATCCCCAAGAGGCAACGGATCAATGTTTCTCTCTCACTTCACTTCCTCTTTTTCTTTCCCTTTCCCTATTTCTAAAAATAAATACATAAATAAACTCACCATTCATTAAGCATCAAAAAATGTAAAATGCCTTCCTTTTGCATTGTGAAAGATACATTACAATAAAGAGACATGTTTCAATGAGTATGTATGCATTGTCTACTATGTGTAAGAAAAGGTGTTAGAACCTAGAAGTATAGCAGTGAACAGCAACAAAAAAGAGGTAGGTCTCAGTGTTCATGTAGATTATATCTCATGTGGGGAGTGAAAAATAATAATGAACAAGGGGAAGGGTAAGTGATAAATTTCACGAAGGGAATTCACAGACTAGTGTAAGATAGTAAGTAATGATGGAAGAGCCTCAGAAATAACAGTGAGCTGAAATCTAGAACCATCTTTTGAAATAACCTGAAGGGAAGCATTTTAAGTAGAAAAAAATACACATGGAAAGTCTCTGAAGTGGTAGAACATTTGGCAACTTTCTGAACATAAGGTAACACAGATTAGAAGAATCACAGGGAGGGGAGAGTTTAGCATAAGGGGAGGCTGGGTTGGTGGGCAGTGGAGGGTCTCAAGCCAAGGAGGCGAAAGGAGTTGTAAGTAAGGTAGTCACATCTGAGTAGTAGAGAGGCCGGAATCTTTGTGGTTGAAAAACAGGGACAACCGCCCTGATACAATATACGTCCCACAGAGATCAACTTTGCTTCAGAGTTACTATGATATGTTTGTCTCTGCTGTAGAATCTCAGGTGAGAATCTAGGTCTTAATGTACTCATCTATAAAATGAGAACAAAATTTTTGACTCAAGAATCCCTTCTCTGTTCTGTTTCACTTCTAATTAGTAGCAGAAGAAAAACCTTTATCATGACGTAGAAGCTGATTATTTATAACAGCAGCACTGCTAGCGTCTGATGACTGATGATACAGTGTGTGTTTCCCTCTTTGTTGGTCCAAGGTCATAGTGCGGAGGTGAAGCCTACTGAGAAAAAAAATATGAAAGCGCAAGTATTGTAGCCAGTTTTTGAAAATACTTTCATTTGGTTCAGAAGGGAAAAATGAACTGACGAGCATCAGAGTTCTAGGATGGCAGGAGGTGGTAGAGGCGGAAGGCAGTGATGGTGTTGACGGTGAGTGAATTCATGACAACAGTTATAAAAATAGCCATGAGAGTCATGTGGTTAACAAAGAATGTGAGGTTCGCTTAAAGACTTGGAGTGAGCAAGGGAAGTGGAAAATGTCCACTGCGATTCTAATACCGTGTGTGTGGAACCCCGCCCCCATTTTTTCCAGATTCACAATACCTGACTTGCCGAATGCAGAACTGCACGGAAGCCAACAGAAATAAGCCTTTCCCAGGCTCCATTGACCCAGACTCCTTGATTGTCCAGGATGATTATGTGTTTGTTCAGGTATGAAAGGTCCACTTGTACTGATTGTCTCAAAGACATTTTCCAGTTTCTATCCCTAAGGCAGCCCTTTTCACCTGCTTCCTCTCTGTTAAGAGGGAAAAAAAAAAGCATTATCTTTTCAACAAAAAGAACATTACCAAGTATCAAAGCACCTATACTAAGAGAATATTAATTAGTTCCTTTGGCCCGTAGGGGGTCTGGGGGGCACTGCTCAGAGCACCAGGTTGTCTCCTGAAGGATGCACAGTTCCATTCATCCCCTCATCTGCATTCCCAAGAACCCCCATCAGTTATCAGGGGGCTGAGCAGAAATATCAGTGGCTTCCTATCAGGAGAACGGTCAGCCAATCAGCCTCCTCCCCAACATCCACCTTAAAAATAGAGAAACAGGTGGGAACAGGAAGCTGTGGGGTGGCTGGAGGTGGTAGGAGGCAGAGAAAAGGTGGCGAGTAATCAGCCGTTATTGTCTTGCCCTGACTGTGATTAGGAGAAAGAGAATTTAGATGAGATGTATTCAACAGGGTTTTCACCTCCTAAGAGAGTGGGAAACAGTTTGAGAAGCCCAGGTTTCTTCGTGTGCATGCTTGCGTGCTTTATCTCTTTTCAGCATTTAAGGAACCTCTCTCTCTCTCTCTCATACACACACATGTATACCTATGTGTATATGTATATAGGTATACATATGTGTGTGTATATGTATAAACACACACGGATTGAAGTGCACTATTGCATTTATCATAAGTGAAAGTGTTTAATCCCATGGTTTGAGGAAGCAAATGTTCAAAATGCCCAACATCAGCCTATCCTCTTTGTAAATGTCTCACAAACGCTCGCGCTCTCTCTCTCTCTCTCTCTCACACACACACACACACACACGCACGCACGCACACTTCCTTTTCCTTCAGGGAAATGAGCCATGAGTACTCCGATGGCCTCACATCCGTTATCCGGTGGCACTGAGATGGTTGCACCCGCTGGTGCTCGCTCTCATCCATCTCTCTACCAGTTTTGCTTCTGGGAACCTTTTCTGTTGTCTAATGACCATTTATCATCCACATCTATGACTTGAATAGGAACATCCACTCTGCATTTAGAGTTTCAGATCCTTTCTATCCACGCCACCATGAACATGACCCTGCAACTCATCTCCAGGACCGAGAGGTGATCCGGCCACATGTTGGTGAATACAATCATTTTCTAGCCATATTTGTATGTGTCTGACGAACAGTCACCCACAGTACATGTTGACGTTCCAAGTGTGCAAACTCCAGCTGACATCCAAACTCCAGGAACTTACCTGGGTTAAGAGTGGCCACAGAAATTCATAATGTAGAGAATATGATAGTGGCTTCCAGGTATTAGGAGGTAGGGAATGGGGAAATGTCGGTCAAGCCTACAAATTTCTAACTGTGAAATGGGTAAGTTCGGGGGATGTAATATACGGCATGGTGGCTATGCATAACAAGCCCACGTTATATACTTGAAATTTGTTAAGAAAATTGATCTTAAATGGTATCACCATGCACATACGCACAATAATCTTAATTAAGTGAAGGGATGGAGGTGTTAATTAACTTTATTTGTGGTAATGATTTTACACTATACATGTGTATCAAATCATCACATTTTATACCTCAAATTTATATATGTATATGTCAGCAGTTTTCAACCTTTTCATCTCATGGCACACATGAACTAATTACTAAAGTTCTGCGGCACAGCAAAAAGTATATTATTCTTTTTGCTGATGTCACAACAAATAAGTATGATTTTGTTTCATTTCATATTGGACGGCTATTGTGTTGGCTGTTGTCATTTTTTTATTTGACAGTCTGAGGGAAAAGAGGTCAGTGCCCCTGAATACACAGTCAGGCGTTGCATGTTATAAAAATTCTTGCAGCACACAGGTTAAAAATCTCTGGTGTATGTCAGTAATGTCTCAGCAAAGCTGCGGAAGAGGAGAGAGAGATTGGCACCTTCCTTGGAAGGTGCGCATGCTGAGGTAGACACCACACCCCATCTCGCCCTCCTCACACGCACGGGGTTCGTTGGACGGTACGTGCAGGGCAGACTTGGGCAAGGCAGCTCACAGATCTTTTCTGGGAGACAGAGATCCAGAATGGCTTTGGGCCTGGCCTGATTTCCCACCCGGCGTGTCAGCAGCACTGCTGTGTGTCGGAGGTGCTGGCAGCCATCAGGGCCACAGCAGCAAACTGGAATCCAGCCCAGAGATGGGAGCCTCCACTTCCGCCGCTGTGCCAGCCGGACCCCTTCCTTCCGAGATGGCCTGGGGACCCGTTCCCATGGCCTTAGTCTTGGGGCTAGGCAGCTGGGCTGCTTGACGGACATGGATCCCATTTACCTTGGGGCTGGTATCTTTAAAAGTTAATAATAACTGAAAATGTTTCCTGGCTTCTGAACCACAGTGAAAATTGAAGAAGTGTGTTTTTGTCCAGTGGGTCCAGTCTGGGCCTCTGACCAACTTACACACACCGTTTAAGTTGTTTTTGAGCTGAACGCCAATTCCGTGCACTTGTCCGCAATAGTCGTTCATACTGAGTGTTGGCAGCTACCATTCATTCAGTGGCTGTTCCTCTAGGACCTGCAACTGGTACAGTAGCTCTTCTTACAGCCTGTGTGTTTCTGACCCAGCTGACGTCGGGAGGGCGGCCGCACTACTACGTGTCCTACCGAAGGAATGCCTTTGCCCAGATGAAGCTACCCAAGTATGCTCTGCCCAAGGTATGACCAGAATCCTTGCTTCGCTGTCGCGTTCCCTCGGATTCATATATGCCTGTCCCCTCCCTCTTTCCCAGCACCGCTTCAGTCTCTCCTTGTTGTGGATTTATTTTCATCCACCGTCTTCAATCTCTGTTTCGCCGTATCACTGTATCGCTGGTTCCTCTGTATCACTGTCCTTTATCAGCTCTCTCTCTCTCTCTTCAATTGTTGCTTTAGGAGCATCTGTATAAATTGTTGCTATAGGAGCATCTGTATAAATTGATAACTGATTTGCTTTTGCTTTTCAATAAGTGTTTTCACAAGACAGAAATGGGTACCATGTCTTGGTGCAATGGGTATGATGTGTTTCCATCCTAATTTTTTTTTGTTATTAATTATTGAGAGGTGATGCAGCTATATAGTAACCAACGTTTGCTTTCTCTTTCAATGGAACATATGAGACAGGTTGTCTTTAGAGTTCTGAGACACGGGTAGTTTTTTAGATTGCCCCAAAGACACACTGCGTTGAAAACAGTGGCGGACAAAAGTTAGAGACTCTGAACTGCGGAAGTCCAGGGCTCTGCCCAGAAATGCTGAAGAACTGCGTTAATATGGAGCGCCACCTAGTGGAGGTCAAACTGACAGGCACTCAAAGCTGTGGCTCTGAGATCCTGAGTCATTGTGTGTGTTTCAGGTGGCCATACCTTGATCTTAGAGCAACAGAGATTTGTGTGACTGTAATAAGAGACTGTGTAGGTTTAAATCTAGGTATAGCTCAGCTTTGAAACCTTTGCACTAAACAGAGTACTTAAAGAACTTTTTTTTTATTGAGTCCTGTATTTTTAATCCATGGCTTTGTAGTATGCTATCGGAACCAGCACCAGCTAGCTGCCCAGGAAATCAGAGCTTTGCAGGTCTCCTCCTCTCGGAGAGCCAGTCGTAGCTACTTGCTCTGGCCACTCCAGGAAGAGTTCTCCTTAACCACAGCGTAGTGAAAGGTGAGCTGTAAACCTCAGCACATGAGAGATAATAACACAGTAAACTGCACTGTTAACTCCAAAGAACTCTATTTATGTTAGTAGTTATTTCAGCTGCTAAGAGAATGCCTCTACCTGTGTGCATTTAAATCCTCCTTGTGTTTGATTTGGCTTCAAATGGTTACCAATAAGACAAAAGCTTACACCTTTGGGGTTGTGTGCACCTTAGAGAAGAATGGGATAAAGTCAGTATGTAAAGGGAAACTGAGTGTTGTTAAAACTACCCTTTGTAATATCTTAGGAAGGCGCAGGAGAGACATGAACACCTTACCTCAGTAAGACCAACAGACCTGGTTTTTGTTGCTCTTGAGCACTGAAATAAATTTCTGTGCCTTTGATTGACCAACAAATAAAGCAGGCAACTGACTTGCAAGATTTAGCACCTTTAAAGACAAGAACTATACTCAATGCAATGAAATGCTCTTGTTCAAGAAGCATGTAGGAACTGAGACCAAATCCGTAAACAGCAGACTCAGGCCACTCATCTCATCTCGCTCTTAGTTGTATACGTTTTGAGTGGAATAGGTCTCAGCCAACCCAAATGCTATTTGCAGCAGTACTGAGGCTAGAGCTTAAGCCTCCTGATTCCCAAACTAACGTTCTTTATATTGTACCTTTCTTCCCTTGGGACAAATCCATAGGTTCTATTATTAGAAGAGAGCAGTATCCCACCAAGTTTTGATAAGCTGAGGAGCACCCAGAACAATATTTTCATGGACGTAAGGAACCCCAGAAACGGTAGTTTCAAAATCAAGGAAACATCCCTGGACCTGTTGCTGGAGGGTTAGGAAGCCCACACTTCACATTCCTTCTTCAGAGCCATCTTGTTAGGGCCACCAGACCACCGTTGACAGTTGCGCCCAGTGACATGGCGCCAATCGAGAAGGACAAGCTTGACTCTAGACCCGAGTTGGCTGTCTGTATCCTCCCCCCCGCCGCCCACTCTCCCAGATGAGCCTGCTCCATTACTCAGCCTCATCTGAGGTCTGAGAGAAGATGGCCATGATTAATTTAGCCTGTCCTTAGAAAGATAGGAGCCGTACAGCTAATGAATGTGTTATTTGGCCCAAGTGGGAGTGTACTATTTAAGGCAATGAGATGCCTCATTACAGTCCCATTACACCTTCAAAGAGAAGCCCTGCTTGGTGGAAGGCTCCGCAGTGAAGGCGCATGTATTGCACAGCCCTCTATCAAAGCCGGGGCTGCTGTGGCTGGAAATGAACAAAGCTTCCTGCCGCTCAAGGAATCGAGACAGACTGGCCCTTTCTTGCTTAAATTTTCCTTCATCATCTGCTGCCATTGTATCAGCTCTTGAATGACCGTGGTTACACTGAGTTGTGTCAAAAAAATTAATATAGTGGTAAAGATGGCCAGAGAAGGGGATGGGGGGAGTTTAATATTGCTGCTCCCGTGAAGAGCATGAGGCCGGCCAACAGGGAGACCGGGACCGTTTCCTTCCCTTAACTTACTTGGAGCTCATTCTGAGCTACTCAAGTGAGATAAATGAGGCAATACATATGAAAGTGCTTTGGGCATTTTGGAGGACAGATACTCTATAAAAGCAAGGTAATATTATTATTAGTATGGATCTAGTTGTCCGTGCGGTGGAAGATCGATGCCAACCAGGGTGTGGGTTGTGCAAAGGCTGCTTGATTCACAGCAGGAAGCCCGAATTCCGGACCTAAATCTGCCACTAACCTGCTTTGAAACCTTGGGCTGGTTTATCAATTTCTCTTTCCCTGTTTTGTTTGTTTGTTTTCTTTCTTACAGTTTCAAAATAAGGAGCTTAGGCTCACTACCATATTTTCTCACATGTGATACTCAGAATACAATGTCCTTAGAGATGCTTCATGAAAATGTGGTTCTATGATCAAATAAGTTTTCAAAAAAGGAACTTATGGGGTGGGGGGAAAATGGAGACAACTGTACTTGAACAACACTAAAAAAAAAGTAAAAAAAAAATAAAAATAAAAAATGTATGTTCCTTGACTAGAGAGTAACGGTAGGCAGCTGGTATGTTGAAGGCTCTGGAATGTGTTATGGGCAAGACAGCTTTAATCAACCATAATACTAAAGGACCCCCCGCTTTTTTTTACATCTGTTAAAATCTTACAATGTGGGTGTCCTATGGAACAGACTTTGGGGAAGACTATAGTGGAAGGTCTCAAAGATCACTCCTTGGCCTAAAACCCTGTGACTCAGGAGAAGCATTCACCATCAAGTGCTACTTAGGAGAAAGAACACGTTTTCCTGACAGAGGAGGATGTAGGCAAGAAGAAAAAAATAACAGTGTCATTTAAAATATGTCAAAAATATGTCATTCATAAATATGTCAAAGCATTCCATTAAAATATGTAAGACCAACATCATTTTTTAAAAAGTGATTGATGCATGTAATTAAATTATATGGGTGGCAAGACACCTCATCTTTGCCCTTACCTAGAGGTGGCCATTTTAATCCACTGTTGTAGTATCACTAGTTCCCGACCTGTCATAGACACTCGACGTGCCTATGTTTTCAGTTCCACATCCAAAAAAAGAAAGGTTTGAGTGAGTGGCATAATATACGTGATGCCCTCTAGCCTCAAGAATTATTTAATGAGATATGTATTGCAACCCAGACTGAAGAGGTACACACTTACCCCAAAGGCACTGAAATCTGTTTGTGGGGGCCAGGTTATCACTGAAATACTTCCATTGACATTGAGGGATGCCACTGTCACCTGCTGACAAGGAATGGCACATGAATAAGGGGCAGTTACTTAAAGATTCTAAAAATGCCAGGTTAAGGATTTTGGCCTTTATCCTAGAGCAAATGGGGAGCAATAGAAGGTTTGCCCTCCATGGTTGAATAGCCCTTGCACAATTTCCACAGCTAATTTCCTCCACTCTAAAGAAAAAAAAAAAAAAAAGCCTTGAGTGAATGGAATTTTGTGGAGTATGTTAGTTAGGAACTAACATTTGCAGTCAACAGAAAGGCCACAGCGGCCTCACTTAGTCAGCCCAGGGGTCTGGGGGGATTGCTTCCCTGGACATCGCTAGCAGGTGGAGCGGATGCTCAGTGCCCGGCCCCATCCAAAGAGTTCCCCATTCTCTGGCGGACTTAATCCTCCCAGGGCCACAGAGGGCACACGATTATCTCTGTTTTGCAGGTAGAAACCCTGGGCTCAGAGTTCACACAGCCAAGTGACAGAGTCTGTACTTGGACTCAGGACTTTTATTTTAAAGTCCGTTTTCTAAAACTATTTGCTCTACTATCCTCTTGAACCAAAAAGTGTATGGGTGGGGCAGACTTTTAAGTTGCTCACCTTCAAAAACTCAACGCCGCAGAATTTGGCCTACCTTCTCTGCCTTTGGAGCCTGTTTTCTTCAGGATTGGCTTTATCTTCTCCCTCCAAGATATGTTTCTATCAGATTTAGACTTTTTAAACTTCTTACTGTTGATAAACCAGTTGTAAGAGATGCTCTTCACCCCTCTAATAATTTCGGCTTCATTCCAAAGTCATGGTGAGTGACTTTGCTTGGGTCATTTATCCATCACAGATCTAATGAATGTCATCAGGGATATTGGATATCCCGAATGCTAGGCCTTTAATTCTACTTCTGGTGTTGAGAGTGGGCAGAAGCAACAGAGACTGGGTACAAGGAAGACACTTGTCCGCAAGGGATAAGGGTGTTTTTCAATGGAGATCAAGATAAAATTGTCAGAAGAAATGTACATGGACATTGAGCTGATACAAGCAATGGCCAACCTTCACTCCAAAACTTAGTTTGCAGTATTGACCACATTGAATTGATGGGAAAGATTTCTTTTTGGCCTCCTCACTCTGGATTCTCTCTATAAAATTGTGACTGAACTCTAGGGCTGAGGAATACCAAACACTTTAGATCACAAGTGGCAAACATAAGGCCTGAGGGCCAAATCTGCCCTCCAGCTTGTTTTATCCAGCCCAGCACCCTGTTAAGGGCCCAGCAGCACTGATCTCCTTGCTCCTAGTTAAGGAGTAGTTACATTTGTACAGTCCTAACATTACAGTCGACCCTTTGAAGGCAACCGCGAGGCTGATGTGGCCCCTGGTGAAAATGAGTTTGACACCCCTACTATAGAAGACTTCTTCCTTCTGGGATCATTTGAGTTCATTTTGATCGTGGCTGAAGAAGAGGGAGAAACTTGTTCCTTTATGTCTGAAGCACAGTCAGAGCTGAATTGCTGATTGATTGATTGAACATGGACATATATTACAAAAAAAAATCAGATGAGGAAGTAGGTAGAATTTTGCCATACTGAAATTTTGACCAAGACAGGTTGACAGATCTCCTGAAGCTTTTCACAGGTAGAGAGGATGGTTTGTCTGGGAAAATTCGAGTGCTAAGCTACACAAACGCCAAGAATCTTTCCATGTTGTTTTACTTTCTTTGTGCATAACCTTGTTGTTTGGTTTTGATTTCTGTTTTTTGAAAGTTATGCCCATGTCTACCACCTTGGGCAAAGGGTGAAGACCACCAAGGCCACATGCACAGGCAGCCGCCAAGGGAGACACAAAGCCTTGGTCTGTGTCAGCTTCTCTCTGAACACCCACTTCGCTCGTGTTCTGAGCCGGGGAAGGAGGGTTTGAAATTCCCAGCCCTGGAACATCTGCTCACTGCCCCCACATTACCTCTGCCTTGTTTCTAACTCCAGGACCACCAGGGTCTTGAAAGCATCGTCAGTTATGCAGATTATTTTTTGCCTCTTTTGCATAAGGTTTCCTGCTGAACTTCTCAGAGTAAATGTTTAGATCAGCAACTAAGTCCTTGGACGCTCATTAACATGAAGATGAGTGCTTTGGTTTCTCAGGTGAACGTTATTCCTCAAGGGTTTCAGGGGTTGCTGGGCCTCTGGACAGTGCTTATCAAACTTTAATGCACATGTTAATCATCCATGGATCTTATTAAAATGCAGATTTTGATCCAATAGATGAGACTTAACTTTCTGTGTATCTAACACATTGCAGGCGATGCCCATACTGTGCCATGGACACACTGAGAGATGTAGAGCTTGTCCATTTTTTCTCTGTTCCTCTAGCTTTTTATGAAGGAATATGTCCCATATAATCCTTCTGAGCATATACCATGGTGTGGTTGGCAAATACATCAGGATGACTGATTCTCTGAAGTCACACATATTTGAGAAACTATCCTTCAAATTATCTAATGAGGCAATTAAATTATATCTGAGCTACCAAGCATCTCTCTATTCTATTTTCTCATGACCTTGCTGCCTAACCCCATAAGCAAGAAAGGAAATACATTAATAACACTCAACTAATTAATTAATACTTCACAAATATGTGAAAGCAAAATCTCTATGTTCCGTTACAGTTGCCTAAGTGCCTATTCCAGTATTTCTCATTAGATTCCACATTCTTTGGGTGCATGTCAGGTTCGTTTATAAAACTCTTCTTCACTTTCCTGAATCTTGCTTTAGGACATGCACGTCATCAGCACGGACGAGAACCAAGTGTTCGCAGCGGTCCAAGAATGGAACCAGAACGACACCTACAATCTCTACATCTCAGACACCCGGGGTGTCTACTTCACCCTGGCCTTGGAGAATGTCCAGAGCAGCCGAGGCCCTGAGGGCAATGTCATGATCGACCTCTATGAGGTATGTCACAAGGCATGTGTGGTCGTAAGCCACTCCGGTGCCTGGTCTGGATGATGAAGGCCCAATATTGGCTGTTTCCTCCACCATTTTAAATGCAATGGAGTTATGTGGCCTCATTCCCTTTGGGAAAGGGAATAAGTTGTAGAACATCTGTATTGGTTAATTTGCAATCCACAGGATAGCCCCTGGAGGGATCCTTTTTCCACCAAGTCCACAGGCCAGGAAGCCCCAGGGGACCTGGAGCATGTATGGGGAAACAGTGAAGGAATTTAAGGGTTTCAATGAGAAGGATGGAGTGTGCAATTTGAAAATAGTCTGTGGGGCCAGCAGGGTATCAGGATATGTAGCAAAGGGGACAGTGGACCCTTATCTCTGAGGAAAAGAGTGAAGGGGACATTTTTGCATTGCATCCTAAGATACTCCTTTGGACTCGAACACCATTCTAACTAGATAATCTCCACTGGCTAATCACCAGTCTCTCAGAAGAAAAATGAGTGAGACAAGAGTACTGGGTCTTTCTTTCCTAAATGAGGAGTGTTGGGCAAGAGGCAAGAAGCAGAGTTTACCAGTCTTCCCTAAGGGAACTGTGGTCCTATGTTTCTCAAAATGACCAAGATTAAATATAAAATCTTATAGGTTGGATCAGTTATTCTTCTTGATGAATGCCAATGCTCTAATTGCCATTGAAGACACGTTGGGTAGCAAGAAAGCTGCTATTTTGAGATGGATTGTAGCCATTTGTCAGTCTTTTTTTAGCCATTTGTCAGTCATATCTGGAGCTATGAAGGATTGATAATGGTTTATAATGACCCATTAAAGCACACATTCAGAATTTGGGATGTGTAATCATACACCTATATTCTATCTGGAAAATACTCTAAATCTGGTTCAAGTATATGCAGTGATAATGAGCTTATCATTTGGTTGAGTTCAAGCTCAGACAGTTGAGAGGTTTTTGTATAAGGAGAAGCATGCATCTAGTATAACCAAAGAAAGAAACCAATTTCACTGAAGAAATTTCAATCTATCATTTAAATTACTTTTAATGCTATCTATACTCCTTCTCCTTTAGGAATTCTTAGGGATTTTCTTCCAATATTTAAACTTCTCACTATGTATAAAGGCATGTTAACAAACTCTATGGCAATTCAGAGCCCAGGGATGTATCGTGGGAATTATGGTAGAATAGCAAAGGACAGTGTGTGTGTATTTAGGAAAACACACTGCAACCTTTTTAATATATTCACAAGTTTCTTGCACTTTCTTTCCTGTTCATGTTCCAGATATAGTATCTCAGCCCCAAACTAAACATATATTCTGGGAAGTGTTTACCCATTATGGTGATTTAGTTTCAGTTTTGTGTTGGATAAAATTGTGATTGAGAGTATAAATTTTGGAGTGGGGTCGCCTCGATTTAAATCGTAATGACACCAACTATACGTATTCTTGAGACACATCCAGTAACTTCTGAGTGTCAGTTTCCTCACTGAAAATATGGAGATAAACAGGGTACATACTTGTTAGAATTTCTCTGGGGACTAACAAGTTAATCTCCTTGAAGTGCATGAACAGTGCCTAAAATACACAACAAATTATGGATAGCTTAATGCATCCTAAGTTCCAATGAGTTTAAGCCCCAGCTCAATGTTCTGTTTTTATAGTCTCAAAAATCCTTTTTGCATTGGTTAAATGTCGAACATATTTCCACTATTTCAGATCGCTACGCCTTCCCATATTGCAATTAGCATGGCCATATGACATTCTTTAACACCAACTAGTTGTCTCCTTATAAACAAGTGTAAATTGCTACATTTCTTTCCTCATTTGTAAATGTCTTACAAACATTTAAACTTTCGGGGTGTTTTGCTGAAATGTCATATGTTATCTTGCCTTGATCCAGCACTTACGATGGAAAGATCTTGCTTCGAGTGTCTGGCTGGTATGCAGTCAAAGCAGCTGTTCCAGATTAATCACCCAGTTGCCTTCCCTGCTCTTGGCTCTGTCCTCGTCCCCTCAACAATATTTTCTGATTTTCAGCATGCAATTTTCCCCTTCCTGATTAGCCCCTCCCCTCTTCTCAAGTCAGTGTGGAATATCTCCGGATAAAATTTGTATTCTGCCAAACTAGAGAACATTTTAATTGGTCCCTTGATGATAGAAGAGATGACAGATTTGGACAGGAATGACTTTGCAATGTCCCGTTATTTGCAACTGTTTTCTCAAATGGTTTTCTGATTTTAAACACTGCTAACAGGTAATGAATGTGAAGAGGAAGCTGGGTGACCTCTGGCCATGGCAACCGTTTTCTGCCTATTCTTTGTGTTTCCTCCTGCATTTCTCTTACAGTGGACTATCTGACTGTGAGAAATCTGCTGACTCTCATTATCATCACAGTGACTGTGTTATGTGAAGGTGTTCTGCATCCTGGGGCCTGGGGAGAGGATCTTTGTTTTGTTAGCCTGACAGTTCACAGCAACTAGAATTGAAATTGATGCGATCAGAGTGGCAATGCCGTGTCTGCTGATTACCTAGATAGAAAGAATATTGGCTGACGAGGAACCTGGCACAAATGGGCCTTAAATCTGATTGTTCTGGCTAGCGGGAAGCTGGGAGCCATCTAGCATGAATTTCCCAGTAGAATCGCAATGAATGATGAGCTCTTAGAAATAAATGAAAAGCAAGAAAATCCATAAATGAAGTAATAAGAAGCAGAGATGAGCAACCTAGGAGGTGTAGGTGACAGAGAATACGTGGAGTGCACATCTGCTCACCTTTGGGGGTGACTGAGGTGACCTTTGGGGTGTTTTCTGTATGCCTCTGCCTGCCGGGTGCATGCCAGTCCTGTGTGTATATGCTCTTTAGGCTAGTTTTGCAGAGGGAAACTACAATGTGTAAGTGTATGATGCTTCGGTTTACCGAGGATGTGTATTGTTGATGAGTCTTTGTGGGAAAATGCAGAAGGAAGCACAGTTCTCATTAAAATCAGTCACTTTGCTCACACACATTGGACCCCTGTGACAAATGCAGTTCTCTCTACAGTGGAACAAGTGTGTGTATATAACAAGATAGGGAAATGTCAGGAATGAAGTGTTAGGGAGCTATATTATATGGTAAACTTAGGGAAACAGCCGATATTTCCCTTGGTATCAGTTGTTCATTGAACAAAACCCCCATTCAAGAGAATCGAGAAATGGGAGCCAGGGAAGTTGGCGACAGAGCAAAAGTGCTGGAAACTCATTTTTGTTCATGAAACATCACCATAACAACAGCAGATAGTTTGGGTGTCATTGTGTGTCAAGCACTGTGTGAAAAGCCATCAATGGCTATCTAATTCAATTCATATATTAACTTCTGGATGCAAGGACTGTAATCATTCCCATTTCACACATCAGTAAATGGAGGCAGAGAGAGTACGATCATTTTTGCAAGATTGCAAAGCTAGTAAGTGGCAGATGTAGTCTCTGAAGCCTAGAGTATACAAACTCATAACTACAGACTGTTTTTGTGTCTCTGGAAGAATCAGTAGTTAGGATTGCAGCTGAGTAACAGCTGTAAGACAGAGGAACATTGAAGGGCAGGGTAACTAGTATCAGACTTTACTAGCAGTAGCAGAAGTTAGGCTCTAAAAAGAAAATGGTCTGGGAAAGCCAACCCAAACAGAAGGAGCAGATGATTGCTCTGGACCTGTTCGCTACCTTCTGAACCAAGTCCTGAGCCTGCCATCATGCTAAATTCAGTGTTATTATGTGGCTTCCCATTTTGTGGAGTGTTGTGCTTGTGTAGAAGGAGCCTAGAAACAAGTGCCTTAAAATTCTGTCATTCCTGAAGAGCATCGTGATCCAGCGGCACCACATGGGATGGGTCACAGAAGCCAGCGTGCCTGATGGTGGCCAGATCAAAAGAGATGTGACGTGTGTGTCAGACATGTGATTCCTCGTGCATGCATCTGGTGTGGATGATGAGAGGGAGCCGGACAGCTTTAGGCAAGATCTTTCGTCCTGTGGGAAGTGAATATTAATTAATAATGATGAAGAGCACTTTGGTTTATTGGACAATGACAGTTCACCCAGCCAAGCGGAAAGGTTTGTGTTGGGAGTGAAGCCACCTGGCCAACAAACTCAGAATGCCCAGAATGTGTGCACACGTGCGTGAGCCACAGCAGGTGTCAAGCAGACATGGTGCATGTTCCGCTACACACGTAGTGGCCTCCCATGTTTTAAGTGTGCTCTCTTTAAAAGACAAAGCTCACCCGTTATGATGATGGAGCTAATACTTTGATGTCTTAGGGAAAGACTGCCTCTTACAATCTAGTATAAGGGGTAGGGAAGAAACAAACCTCTCCTACCCAGGACATATTTATTACAGGACACAGAATTCTCATCTAATTATTGAAGACTCTTGTCTCCCTCAGAGGAGAGTGCTGCATGGTCTAGGCAGCAGGGAAGGAAAGAACAGGCAGGCTGTTTTGACAATGGGTTCCGTGACTGCAGAGGTACTCCTGGTACCTGCCGAGGGTATGTCTCTCCAGGCTGGGATCCTCTCTTTAGAACAGAAAAATATCCTACCCCCTAAAACCCAAAGAAACCATGCTCACGAGTATGCTCTTTCTTGCCACACTGTTTGATTCATCTCTTTCATTTTCTTCAAATTGACAGTTTGGGTTTGTAATGACAGTCTGAGTCAGAGAGGGTGGGCGGAATCATCTCCCAATCAGCATGAGAGGCAGAAATGAGCAAGAAGAACTCTGTTCTCGGGGTCCTCCCAGCTTAGCCGCCACACAGAACATGGGAAAGACGGGAGAGGAAAGGGCCCTCTCGCAGTAAATATCAAAAGGCACAGGAGATAACTGGGCTCTTCCTATAAATCACCAAGGAAATCCAAGTCCCCACATCTAGCATATTCTCTCAAAAAAAAAAAAAGGTCTGTAGAATGAATGTATCATTGTTTAGAGACTGGGTGCTGTATCCCCAGTACTTGTAAGAATATATGATAAATAGTTGAAGCTCAAAAATATTTATTGAACCACTATAGAGTAAATGTACTGCTGAATGAATAAAAGGCAGCTCCCTGTAAACGTGATAGCCGTACATGATACTTCTCTCGGAACGCTCTAGGGGGGGAGAGAAGTTTGAGGAAAGAGCACAGTTAAGTGTGTGGCCTCTGGAGGCAGACTGACTGGGAGTCCAGTTCTACGGTTCGCTAGGGCATGACCTTTGGTTTTCTCATCTGCAGCATGAGGCTAACACCGACTGTACCACTTAGAGCGTGTGGGCAGAGTGGTGAGCTCAAGCTTACAAAGCCTTTCATGGAATCCTAACGCTTCGTGCGTCCTCAGTGAATCTGGGGTACTGTTGTCGTGGTTATATCTTCTAATGCAGAAGTCTTGCTACCTATTTTATTAAGCACAAAACCAGGACTTGTGTACCAAGTGACTTTTCTATTATTAATCTTACTGAAGGAATATGGTGACTTGCATGACAATCCACCAGTTATACTAGAGCGAGGGATTATAATGGAGAGAGAAGAGGCGATGTCGTGATCAATTAACTTGTTTCAAGGAGCATTAGGGGTACCGGGGAAGTTTTGGGGAAGACTGATGCCCTTAAGAAGTTCATGGACTTGTTAAGAGCCAAGACACATAGGTGCCATCTACATGAGAGACAAATTGGAGGACAGAGAAAAAGAGTTTGGGACCATTCAGGAAAGAAAGAGATGCCATTTTCTTGGAAAAAGATTTGTTGAACTGGGCCTTGAGGGATGGCTAGGTAGAGAGTGTCAGGGCCTGTGATCCAAGGGGCTGGGAGTAGCCTACGGGGTCAAAGAGAGTAAGGCATCATCCTGGGCACAGCACATGTGTTGATGTGCTTTGTGGATGGCTTGAGGTTTGAGCTATAACACTTCACGTATAAAGTCTAATCCAAATGGCTTATGTGATAGCAGAGAATAAGAAACAATCACTAATTACCTTTGAGGCTTCCGGTTTAAAATTCCCCATGTGAGAGGTAAAGGAAGAAAAGTGGCCCCTCAACACATTCACTGTCTCTGCACGGAATTCAGCAACATGGAGAAGGTCACAGGCCTCTCCCCAAAGTGAGACCCCCAGCAGTGAGATATGTCATTCCCATCGGAATATCTGCCTTGGAAAGTGTGTCTACGTGAAGGTGTGTCTTCCCTGGGGAATGTTACTTTCCCCACCTGGTCCCATCCCTCAGCCCCACTCCATCCCACAACTAAGCACAGGCTGGGGTACAGGGGGAGGTTGTCTGACAACGAAAACATGTCCTCTCATCCTCAGGG
Organism: Anoura caudifer; assembly: GCA_004027475.1. Lineage (NCBI taxonomy): Eukaryota > Metazoa > Chordata > Mammalia > Chiroptera > Phyllostomidae > Anoura > Anoura caudifer. The sequence goes on along the minus strand of PVKU01000199.1, from coordinate 404,493 downwards.
GAGACCCAGACCTTCCATGCATGCATCAACACACATGCACACACATACACACACATGCACACAATTACACATATCCCATATTTTGGGCACCAATACTGCTCCTTTGATAGCCAAAGTCCTACAGTAGGAGGAGGAGAACCCAGGAAATATCTGACAAGACCTCACAGAAGAGCCCTGGAGGAAAGTGTCTCATGCATATGGGTGCACCAAGACACACTGAAAGATGGACTTCTCAGGCTTCAAGTAAAAGGAACAGGAAATGGTCGGGGAAAAAAAAAAAAAAAACAGAAGCAAATAAAACACCCAATGAGCCAGGGTGACTATCTTTGCAGACTAGTCCAAATAAGCAAACAGTAAAAACACCTCAAATGGGATTTTCATGGACTAAGCGCCTTGGCTGCAAGAGGAAGCTAAGCAGAGCCTCACCAGCTCTATCCCCTCTTGTCACACATTCCCTCTGTTCTGCCAAGTTTTTATGCCTCCCGATAAACCTGAAGGCCAAGCTGTGAGAGATGAATTACTAAGTGCAGCTCTCTGCTCAAGTGGCTTTTGATAAGGCCAAGCAGTCAGGAGCCAATAAAGTCACCGCTTCTGCAAATCAAATGAATCAACTCCTAAACACACAGAACCCTTCTCCACCCTGGCCCAAAGAGGGGCAGAGCAGAAAGGGAAATGGGCAATAAAACCACAGTTCAGAGGTCATATTTTCTTTCCCTCTGTACCTACTGTAACCTCCTAGAGTGTCGGGTGGGTAAGACCATGCCGTTTCCATTGAAAGGGTGTGCTGTGCAGGGAAAACACGTATATGACTTTGGGAAAATTCTGATTTATGAAATTTAATGTTTAAAGAGCTGGCAGTTTAGTTATATTAAATATGTAACAGTCTTCTGAACATACGCAAAACCAATACGGGTTTCCCTGGTGAGTAGTCCTTTTGGAGCTGGTATAGTGAGTGAATAACTAAAATTACCTGTAATTAACTTGCTGTTGTTGGGAGGTTGAGTGCTCCTGGAATTTACATGTCCCACATTTGTTGAGGATCAACAATGCATAAGAAACTCTTCTGGCTTCTGGTGATTGCCCCAAATGAGGCTTGTTTTCCTAAGCAGTTCAAAGCATTCTTCCCAGTAACTCATTTATGCCATTTATTTCCTTAACAAACTTGTCTTCCAAAAGTGTACCAAGTTGGCCCAACTCTAAATTATCCCAGATGCCAAATCAGCAGGTACAAACTAATGAGGTTTGAGTGTGTCAAAAGCAAAGGCAAACCCTGAGTCTTCTACTGATTGAAGCCCAGCCTCTAAACAGATAGATCCAGAGTTGTCATGGCTGAAAGAACACAGGAAGTCAGAGAATTTGGGGTTGAACCCTAGCTCTGCGTTATCTTATAACCAATTATATTTTGTTTATACCTCAGCTTCCTCACCCAGAGGGTTGGGATAGCAGCTGTTGTGCAGGTTCGCAGTGAATATTGAAGGTTTTTCATGCAAAGTGCTGGGCATGGTGCTTGGCTCATGGGAAGGACCCATGCCATTGTTTTACACATCTGCCTAAAAAATTTTATATGATAATAGAAACGGCCTGAGTTAAATTAAATCGCTCAAATATGCCTGCCAGCTTATTCACTTTTCCTGCCTGTGCTCCAGAAAGGTGCCTAATTTAAGTTTCTGTTTCCTTCTCCTCAGATGAGGGTGATGATAACCACATCTCACAGTTAACTCCTGCGGAGCGTTGGAATGCGCAATTTGATGTATTCAGACCCTTTCCTCATTGCCCTCCAGTTTTCCTGGGTTGTCATAATTTCAAGCAGAGTAAAATTATGTACAAATGTGTTTAATAAAGTCAAACCCCCCAAAACATAATGCATAATTAATTATTTGTTATAGCACAGTTTGGGCTACTTACCAATTGTTACTCTTTCATAACATACAAGAGAGAAGGCAGTCATATTTCATAGCAAAGTAATTAATAAAGACTGTTGATAGTGGGAAGAACAGTGTTGTGGGAATGGAGGAGGGGACTATTCACCAACTTAGGGGAATCGCTACTTCTTTCAGTTTAAAAACAGTTCTCCTTTGTTCAATGTATTTTGGTGGCTTAATAGAGCAATCTTTTACAGAAAAAAAAAGAAAGGCAGAAAAAACAGTAGTAATCAGATCTGAAGCTGTAACTGACCTCTTTCAATGCCCAGGACTCTGGATAGCACCGTGATTTAAAGGGTGTCCAACCTGCGTGCTTCATGCGCCCATGATGGCTGTGAATGCAGTACAGCCCCAAATCGTAAATTTGCTTAAAAGTTTGTGAGATTTTTTTTTTTGTGATTAGGTATCGCAATGTATTTAATGTGTGTCCCAAGACACCTCTTCTTCTTCCAGTGTGGTGCCGAGTTGCGGAACAGTTGGACACCCCTAAATTACTGAGCTGTGAAGACAGAGTTGTGGGTTCAAATCCCAGGTCAGCCACTTACTGTGGTGTGTGCCCAGTGTTTGCTTTGGCTGTGTGACCTTGGGCAAGTCGGTTAACCTGGGTGAGCCTCCGTTTCCTCATCTGTAAAAGAGAATAAATGATACTTACCCAAGAGGACTGTTACCAGGTTTAAATGAAATAAAGTACTTAAGACTGTGGATACTACACCTAACATAAAATAAAAGTAGCCTCTACGTGTTAGTAATTTACCAAGCAACAAAATTGAAAGCACCAAAGTTTATCTCTAGGCAACAGCAAGCTACTACCAACCTACCTTAGGGGAACTAAAAATTCTCTACCAAACTTGCATTATGCGCCCCCCGACCATATGGGCACGGATCTATACTGCTTTCCCACCACCCAGGGAGTCATCATACTTAATCATCACCCTCCTCCCATCCGCTCACCCTCTCTTTCCTCCAAGACAAGTGCTCACAGCTGAATTTGACAATCTGCTTTTGTTTTTAAGTAAACAAATATATCCCTTCTCAAATTGATGTACTTTTCAGCCATGTCAATTTTTCCCAGGTAGCAGGGATAAAGGGAATGTTCTTGGCTAACAAGAAGATTGACAACCAAGTGAAGACATTCATCACGTATAACAAAGGCAGAGACTGGCGTTTGCTGCAGGCGCCAGACACGGATTTGAGAGGGGATCCTGTGCACTGCTTACTGGTGAGTGTTCAGACTGGGGCAGAACACCCCAGACAGCGAGCGCTGGAAAACCAGGCTTTAAAACAGGCAGATGGAAGTGTTTCCAGGGTTCTCCGCTTAGTGGCTGAGCAAAGGGGGACAGAGAAGGGCATGAAGGCAGTGTGTCAAAGAGTCACAGTGCTGCCTTTTGTGATGGACCAGAGACAAGAGAAAAGCAGAGTTTCTTGTTCACTTCCAAGGAGGTTCAGCTGCAAACCAAATTCTGATGAGGAACTCACGTTGTAGTTTAAGGGAGACTAGAACAGTTTCCATTATGATGGGGAGATACGTCTTTAATTTCGTATGAATAACCTGCTACAGATCAAATGATGCATACATCCAGCTGTAGAATTGGCGAATTGAATATACCATTGTGTAATTGTGTTTTCTAAAGATGTTTAACCATATTTTCAGAGGACTTCATGCCTCAAAAAAGGGTGAGAACTACTGACTGAAACTTTGATTGGTACTCTTTACGGTATGTTTTATTCATATGCCACATTTTATAAAGCTGGTGTGGGTAAACAGTGGCCTGTGGAGCAACTGTGGCCCACCAATTGTTTTTTAACTAAAACTTTATTGCAAAAGAGCCATGCTTATTCATTTGTATATTGTCTATGGGTTCTTCGGCTGAACTGAGTAGTCATGTCAGGGACCATACGGTCCCCCAAGCCTAAGATATTTATTATCTGGTCCTTTTAAAAAAATGTTTGTTGACCCCTGATTTGAAGTACGGCTCCCTTTTAATTATCTAACATCTGGGGAATAAGTACATCAACATGAACTTATTTATATATTCAATTATATGTTTGTGTCTGAGAGAGGGCTTAAAAATGGGTTTTGCCTTCAAGGAGTCTGCAGTGTACTTGAAAGAGATTAGATTAATAAATGAAACATTATAGGGTTACATCCTATTCCTCCCAGTGGTTCTGGTATCTGCCCTATACTTCACACGTGAATAGATACGGAGTGAATGGAGAGGAGGGGAGAAAGAGATTTAATTGCAAAGCAAAGTATAATTAAATGCTAATTTCTTTAAAATAATTCAGCAGATGTATTTGCATCCACAAAAGGGATAGGCCAGTGTGTTAAGAGGGAAGAAAGGCCTCCTGGTTTTAGGAAGGGCTTGGAGTGTGTGTCTCTGTACCAGGATTCACAGTCATCACACAATTCTGACTTGAATGTTTTCCACACTCAGCTTGCTTCCTTCTGTCCCACGAAGTCTGAACAGTCACTGTGCAGGTTCATCTCAAACAGCTGTAAGCGGGTCACCCTCCTACCCGAGAAGATGCCAGCAGCCATAGCTTGACCTTATTAGTGGCAGAGGATATCACAGCTGTCACCGTGCATCAGGGACACTGTCTGCAATTCAGCCTCCCACTCAGCATCTATCCTTATTACTGGCAGCTCACGGGGGAGAGCCAGTTGTTAGAGCGAGTGCATAAAGCCAATGGCAGAGAAAGTAAATGCACGTTATAGCATTAAAAAAAAAAAAAAAAAAAAAAAACACGGCCACCTTCCTAGTTTATCTATTTCAAGTTGGAGCACACCATGATCTTTTTCCCAAGGTACATGGCATGCACCATTGCCTTAGTATGGTCCCCATCCTTTCGTGTGCTTTGGAGATTAAATGTCCATGAGAAAATTAGTCATACCATATAAAGAGACTTTCCTGGGTTCTTGGCACCATGCATAAGCCCTTAGAAATGCCTCTTACACAGAGCACTTGGCGAGGTTTTCCCTCCTCCAACACCAGCCCAGTGTTAGGAGGTCTTAGTGCTGTGCCTCCAAAATCTAAACGCTGGGACCACCCTAGTACAAGCCACCACCGTTTCTCACTTTCCCTGCAGGGACAGGCTCTTAACTGCTCCTCCTGTCCTGACCTGGCAGTGTCTTCTCCGCACAGCGGCCAGTGTGACCTTTGTTTTTGTGTAAATTCAACTTCATTGGGGTAAAACATGCAAACATAAAAAGTGCCCATTTCAACAGTGTAGCTTGATGAATCTTGACAAATGTCTATACCTGCGTAAGCACTACCACAGTCAAAATACAAATTTTCATCATGTCCAAAATTTTCTTCATTCTACTTTGCAATCACTATCCAAACCTCTGACCCTAGACAACACTAACTTGCTTCCCTTTACTATCAAGTTCCTTTACCTAAAATTATATATGAATGGCATCAACTTGAGCTTGAAAAATTCAGATCATGCCTCTCTTTTACTTAAACCTTCTAATGACTAATTCAGGTCAAAATAAACTCCAAATGCTCTACCACAGTCTGCAAGGTCCCATGTGGGCTGGTCTCTGTGTACTTCTTCTGCCTGGTCTTCAAACTCTTACCCCTTCCTTGCATAATAACCACAGTGGGGGAGGATGGTGTTTCCACACCATTAACTTACCTTGCTCACTTCTGTCTTGGGCTCTTTGCATTTGGCGTGAATGCCTTTTTCCTAGGATGGCTGCTTCTTAAAATTCAGATCCTTGACCACTCACCTTAATTCAAAGAGCTCACTGGCACTGTTTCTCAAGTTGTGCTGGTCCCAGCCCCTTTTTATTCGTCACCCTTTTCATCCTCTGAAATCAGCCCATGCTTTTGTCCCTGTTCCCTGCTCACATAACTCAGGAGTTTCCTAGGCAGAGCAACTGTGGCTACCTTTGTGGCCACTCCAAACAACCAGCTCAAGAATCGTGCCTGTCACAATGAAGTTGCTCGACACAGGTGTTGTCGTCGTGGGTGTTCTGTTCATCTGAAGCAGGTATCCGTGGACAGGTGTTGTTTGAGTTTTACATTCAGATTTCAGTGGAAACTTTTCCTTGCCACTGACGGTCACACTGCAGGATTTGTCATAATTGCCACCTCCCGAAGCATCTGGGCTCAAGTGGACCCTGAAGTCAACAATATCAGTAAGCTCATTAAGATAAAGATGAATTAATAGGATGTGGATGTGCAATACTGGGAGTCTTTGGGCCTACCTCCCTCATTAACCCTGTTGTTTAATGTGGTTTCAATCTGAGTTTTATGAAACAGGGAGCAGGGTGAGGAGGGGAAATGACAACAGGAGTGGGGAGGAGAGTCCAAAAATCACTTTATAAAAATCTGCCAAAGGCACAAAATGAGAAAGAAAATCTTTGAGCTATGGGAGACCAGACTGTTAAAAATCTTCTCTTGGCTTGGGAGCTGGTGGCAGAGGAGATAAGAGTGATTTTAAATGGTGACTACTTGGAAAGTGACAGTGTCACCAAAAGCACAGCCCAGTGATTAGAAAAGAGATTTTCCAGCAGGGCTGTTACAAATGTGGGACAAGTTCAGAATTGCGGCCCCAAAAGGGATGTTCCTGGTAAAATGTATTCTGTAGAAATAAGACATCCAGGGTAATTTGGGGCTGTATTTTTAGGACTTTTAGACTGATTGCCTGGAGGGCTCAACTGGGATTTCTTTCCTCTGAAGACAGCATCGTACAATTAGGTGGGGCTTTACAGGTCCCAGTCGGCCTGCCTCCCAAGCCTCAGGCTTGGGCTGTGGAGAGGCAAGATGTGAGCTGAGCCTGGGACAAATCCTTGGGCCCTTAGGGGAAGTGCAGCGTTTCCTGGAGAGAGGCTGTGACTTCTGTGTGGATTCAGTTGGCCATTTTCGGTTGGAGCTAAGCGGCCGGTTACCCCAGGAGATTCTGGACTCTGTTTTCCGCTCCTTTGAGCACTTGACTGCGCATGTTGTGCTGGATCGGAGTGGGGCTGAATGCCCCATACCCAGCCCGTCAGTCCAGGGGCCGCCCCCTTCTTTGCCCCTTTACTGAAGATCTGTGGATTCAGAGCTCCAGTTCGGGGTCAGACACAACATGTGTAGGGGGTGGGATTTGGGGGCTATTATTTGGGAATTTACCTGCTGCTTCATTATTTATGAAACCTCTGATCTGTCTTTTCAGGACAATACTCAGGTTGGGATTCCTATGTATAATGGTACCATGAAGATGAGAGTTAAAGGCTATTAATACAGAGGTTGGGGGGAAAGAGGAAGTGAAATGAGAAGTTGGTTGACCCTCAAGCAACCTAACAGTTTTTTAGTTCATTTATTCCAGGGTGGGAAAATGTCTTTTATCATTTAGTAATTCTCTATTGGCCATTCACAGTGCTGGGAAGACAGTGGCTTATAAATGGATCAATAAAACTGACTGCTTTCAGTGGCCAAAGGATTTTGTTAGTTAAAATAAGAAATAAAAGAATAAGGCAAAAGAAAGGACATTGGGACCTAGAAGTCCACCATGGACTGCAGGAATTTGTGTGCTCCCTGAACTTGAACACGAAAGTCTGCGTGCACTTTGTCTTCGTGCACTTTTACTGGGTAGGGTCCTTCATTTTGCATCAGGTCCTCGAACTCTGTGTCTGACCCTGAAAAGGGTAAAGACTAAGGATGTAGTTGCTTCTAGAACTGACTGATTGGTGATATTCCATCCCTTGTGACTATGTAAGGACATATAAAGGGCAGCTTCCAAACACGCATGCTGGTCCCTCCTGGGCCACGGTGGTTCCAGTGTACCATTCTGTATGTTCCTACTGTGGAAAAAATAGAGAAGTGCCTTTGGGACAAGCAATATTTTGACTGTACTGAATTGGAGATGACTCTGAAAAGATACTCACATGGTCAGTACAGGATTAGTAATGGAAGAAAAGAAGGCTGGGAGGCAGACAGAAAAGAAGAGAGAAGTGGACAGAGTGCCCCCTTCCTGGGCAAAAGATAAAGAAGAATTGCAAAGCTTCTGTTCCGTCCTTCAGGATTTTGCTGTGGCTTGACTGCCGTTATAATAAACCTCGGTATCAAGTTTTGGTGATTGAACCTTGACAAGTGTTTAAAACTGGCCAGGCACAAAAGTTTCAGTGAAAAAAAGTGAAGATGAATCACTTAACATTGATTTTCATCGAACATTGATGTAGATAGATTACATAACTTCCTTGGAAAAAAAATGTAAAGCCGCAGAATCTTCTCCTCATACCAGCTGGGGGCAATCCAGTACTATGAATGTGAGCATGGAGGGAAAATACACCAAAAGAATCATTTCTAATGTTCCTGCTATTGCACGAGCTGGTGTCTTTTCTTCTCAGATCAACTTATCTTGGGCTTTGAAAGCCGTGGCAACTGAGCAGTGCTGAGATAGTCGGTTGAAAATGCCCTCTTTCCTTTGTAACGGCATGTTCCCATATCAAATAATCCTCGGGTCAGGTGGTGGCTGAGTTTCACGGTCTTCCAGACTGTTGAGAGATGAAGTCTGTGGCAAGTGGCAGTTCCAAATTGCAGGCTGGGTTGCTCCCTGGTCCAAAGATGTCCTGCCCTGTTGGGTGGTACAAAGGTCCTCCATTCAACCCATATGTCTACGCATAATTCCCAAGGAGTGACGCAATTGCAGTGCCATAGAGATACTCACATCACTCTGTGGTTTACAAATAAGCCCATGTACTGCTGGCATGGTTCTGAGTGAAACAGCCATGCCTTTCATTTCCTCGCATGAGAGCATTACTGGTTATTTCAAACTTTTATTGACTGTCTTTTTTGATTCTAGGCTAAGTTCTACAGAAGATGCAAAGTAGCACTTGACATTTTATTTGTAGAGCACATCTTTTAGGGGATAGAGCCACACATACCTTGGATAGATAATACAGGATTGCGTGTAGCAGAACAAGCTGTCGTAGATCAGAGAAGGGGAGATCCTGAGCAGGTGCAGCTATCAGGAAGACGTCCATGGAAAAGTGGTTTGACTCCCCTGCTTGGTCCTGTCTTAGCCTCTGAGAGCTGTGCAGGGCTGTCCTGGGCCCTCCACAGCACAGCACACCCACTCTAGTCGTCTTCTTGGATAAGAGGAAGCCAAGCGTTTGGGTCTGTTTCCTCTTATAGAAGGCAGCTTCTTTACCCTTTTGGAACATTATAAAGTAAAAATTCCTTTTTTGAAAGCTTTGCGGGACATGTCCACGTAAAAGCAGTAATATATTGCCATCATTATTCCTTGAGAGTTTGCTCTCTCTGGTGGCAGGGAGGGACAGACCCAATCGTGAGCCACTGTTTTATTTCACCAGTATTTTGGCTGCTTTTATCCTTCAGTTTCATTTTTAGTTTGTCATTTTACTCTATCTTGTATGAATTTAATCACTGCATCTCTAGCTCTCTGAATATCTGTTGGTTGAAACTTACAGAGCAGACTAAAAGTAATAACAGAGATACATTGGTGATTCCAAAAGCTCAAGTCGATAAGATTAGAAAGCAATCTTCCTGAGCCATGAAAAGAAATGTGGGTTCAGACACAAATGTGTAGTTTCTGACAACTTGGTACAAGAACTATTTTAAAGGGAATGCATATAAGATTCATCGTGGTTTTGAACACTGTTGATATATTAATCAGAAAATTTGATCAAGATTTCACACACAAATAAACAAGTCCCTTAAGTTTTCGTTGAGATTGCTGTTACTAGTACATTTTGCCTACAGGTTTGACTTTTCTATTGAATAATACTGATGCTGGTAATAACCTCACACAAACATTGTCAGTTATTTGGTGGACGTTTGGACAGTTTCACATGTCATACAGCTTCTTCTGGACAACTGAGACCAAGGTCTCAAATGGAAAGGGGCTAAGAGAAGCCAGCTGACTTCTCCAAAGCTCCCCAGCCTCACCAAACCTTCTTTCCTGACTTCACATCCCATTTCTCCTCCTCAGTCTTATTGACGACATATGGTATCATAACTCAACTCTTCTGCTTTTTGTCTTTGTTATGTGTTTTACTCAGGCCTGAAATGTTCTTTACCGTCCTCAATATCTCATCTACCATTCATAACCTACCCATCTTTGCCTAAGGCACCGTTTTCTCCTTGAAGCCTTCCCTGATCCAAAGCTGGACATCACCTGGTCACCCTCTAGAATCTCATATTTTATCCATACTGATCTTATGGCTGTTAAAAAATATTTCTCAGTATGTTAATCGTTAGAAAGATCTTAAATTCCACACTCCATGAGAGTCAAACCAAAGCTAGCCCTACTCTTCTGCAGATAAAGTTGCTGACATGTTTGGTGAGTGCCCGAATACAATTCAGGCAGTCAATCAGACTGACAATGAAGATGCCCTCCTTCACCAGCTGGGCAGCTGTCTTATGCTTAGTTTACACCAGCCCAGGTATTTGTGACCTGAAAGATGGGTAAATGGAAGGGTCCATGAAGGCAAGGATAGATGGGATGGTTTGATGATTGGACAGATGCTCGGAACATGAGATTGAAATGACTGTTTAGATTGTGTGCTTTCGTGACACTCATTTTTCCTCTTCTCAGCCTTATTGCTCACTACACCTTCACCTGAAGGTCTCTGAGAACCCCTACACATCAGGGATCATTGCCAGCCGAGATACAGCCCCCAGCATCATAGTGGCATCAGGTAAGCTGGGTATCTCCACTTGGAACTCAACAAGCAACATTTTGGAATGGCACTGAAACTATTGACCCTGAGGCAAGTATGTTGAAAAACTCTGCTCAGATACGTCTGCCATCTAAAGCAATCTCAGCCGACTGCTGATACAGCTCGTGGTTAGCTTCTGCGGAAGGTTCCTTTCACTAATGGTGATGTGCTCTTTCTAGGGAACATAGGTTCCGAATTGTCCGACAGCGACATCAGCATGTTTGTCTCTTCAGACGCAGGGAACACTTGGAGGCAGGTGAGAAAGTATTCTGGATCAAGTTGCTGAAGTTTAAATGACATTAAAATTGCCCAACTGGATTCAATGCTGGGAACTTATTCTACTATACATAATCACTTATTCAACTACATATAAATCCTAAAGCTTGCCAATGCATTTGTTTTGCCTTAAATAAGTCTTTGGGGTCAGCGAATCTTTTTTCAATTTGATTTTTTTTTTTTTTTTTTGCTGTTCAATAAAAATGACCCACGTTCAGAGCCTATGTGTAATACAGTTTATAAGTGACAATGAAACCAAAATAGATCTGACTGAATTTTTACCATAAAAGAAAAACAAAATCCCAAAGAGTTTATCACATAGGGAACATGGTGCCTGAGGGGTAGATTATATACCTAATGCTGAGTTATCTCCATAAATTCCCCTTGCCTTCAAGTTGGAATAGAGAGCAATGCAGTGATATAGAAATAGCCATTACCCAGGTGGTGTTCTGAGATGTTTAAATCTCATGTGCAAAAGACAGAGTAATAACCATCACGGTACATATGCTAGGGAAAGTAGAAATGGAATCACTTTAAATGAATGTGTTTAGCTTAAATGCTTCCTCTCTTTCTTCTGAATGAAAATCATAGCTTATAAAACAGGCATTTAATGAGGTTTAGCAATCATAACACGGTGTGTGCCTAATGCATGGTTGTTACCCTTCAATAAATATGTTTTAATAACCCACTGACATTTAATTATCATACAATAACTTGCACATAAATTGAAATCTAATGTGCAGGTAATCACCCAGCAATGAGAATACTCTGCTATACATTTTAGACAGAGATCTCCGTGCTCTGGTCCAATTGCTCTTTCCTAATCCCAGATCCCCTCTAAATCCTCACTGGGGTGCACGTGTATTGAGAAGGGCAGGGCAAGGAAGAAATTTGCCAAAAAGCCTCAGGGCTGTTGATCTCAGAGGTATTTAAGGACATGGACTATCAACCTTCCTCTGGAGAATAGTTACAGAGCCAGAATCCTATTTTTTTTTCCTTCCAATGCCACAAACAAAGCAAAAGAAGTCTCTGCTTCTATAGTCCTGGGATAGGATGTATCTCGAGTATAAGAAGTAAACAAAGGGAAAAGGCATTACACAGGTCCACAATGTAACCACAGATGAAGCTGCACTAACTGCGACCATGAGAAGGCAGTGTGCATCCTATACACAGAGGACTTAGAAATTGTTTCCATCCTGTCTCAATTTAACTTCTCATTGTTTCTCCACATTTGGAGAAAGATTCAATGATACATGTACCCAAGGAGGATGGGTTCCATTTTGATTAGAGCTTCTTTATGACTTGGTAGAGAATCCTTTTGTTGAACAAGAACACCTTGTTCTAGAGTACTTGGAAATTTGAGATCACTAGAGCTGTAAGGGTCCCTGTACCCCTTGCAAGCCCCAGCTCCCTCAGTCACTATGTACATGGCCTAAGGCAAGTCGAACTTTAGTGGTCTCCTCTGTAGCCATGGGAATGTGAGAGTAAAGGATCTCTAAGTTCTCTTTCATCTTCAAATGTTACCCAATATGACAGTTATCCAGTATTCCGACATCGTTATAAATGGGAATCAGTAGAACATGCCACAAAAAGACAGGAGTGCAAACATAAATATGTAGCTATTAATTCTTTACATTTGGTTTGTGGTGCACCGAAAATTTTCTGCCGCTCCAGTGGTACCCGTAGCCCACCTTGGGAAGCATTGCTCAGAGCTGTGTCTTCCCAAGGATTTGGGGAAACCTCACTCAGTCACAGGAGGGATTTTTGTCTCCCCATCTGGAAACAAATTCTTTGAACTCTGGATGTGATGGGCCATGGGCGTGTGTCCATGTGGATGTTGCTTCCATTTCCAGATCTTTGAAGAAGAGCACAGCGTGCTGTATCTGGATCAAGGCGGGGTCCTGGTTGCTATGAAGCACACGTCTCTCCCAATCCGGCATCTCTGGTAAAGGCACCTGTTGCCCACGAGTCATGTACCTGGTGGTTCCTCGCTGCTAAGACTAGCAGTCAGGGTACCAGATTGTGACCACATTTGCTGTGGAATGTCAATGTCTACTAGCATATCATTTATACCTTTGCTCTATTAAAATAAGATTGCTACCTACAGGAGGAGGAAAGGGGATCGTGAGAGAGGGAGGGAAGGAGGGGAAGGGAGAGAGAGAATGAGAATAAATTCTGCCCCTGAAAGAAGAATCACATTATACCTTTTAAATGTGACGATGCCTGCCCCAGAGCCTTGATCCTTCAGAACCGTCATGGGTACAATGGTATAATCTCTCAGTGGCTTAACTTCTTGCAGTCAGCATTCCCCAATAACAACCCCTGGAGTGTGTGTGTTCTGCACAGAGATCACAGCCCTTCTGTTCCCGATCGTGCTTCCTTAGTTTCCTGCTTGGAGGGGTCATTCGGCAACTCTACCTGTCAGTCTTCCACAGATGGACCCACGAGCCCTAACTTCCAGAGGGGTTGCTAATAGACATGAAGGGTCATGTGTGCTTTGGAAAATTTCTCTCTCCACATGTGAGCTTGTTCCAAGTCAAAAACTTGCTTTTCCCTCCACTGTCAGTTACTTTGGTGACTGGCAGGAAAGCTGCAGAAATAAGAGAAACAGAGGCTTAGCCCTGGGAAATGCATCCCCAGAGAAGGGCAGAGCAGAGGAAACATCCGTGTGACCCTCAGAGTTGCGGGCTTCTCTCTTCTTGTGCTCCGGAGTCTGTCCTTCTGTACGTACGCATTCCTTCACTCAGTGAGGCAACCATGATTTATGAGAGTGTAAGTGGGATTCTGCTAAGTCTCTAATCACTTGGAGGTGGCTAGTTCAAATCCACCTAAGTAGGTCCCCTGAAGTCATCGCTCTTCAGAATCACCTGTAAGCCTTGCTGCTAGAGAGCGATTTTGGAGAGAGTCACACTGAGATCTAAGATCTAATAAAACATCAAAATTTCAAAACAAATTCTGTGAAGGGCTCATTATTATTCTCATTTCATGCAGCTTTCCCCTTGTCAATGTTATAACACCCCTGGGTCCCAAATTGCTTGGCTAACTGTATTTCTATCTTCTGATGAAATTAAGAACATTTATTCAAGGCTTATTTTGACAGTGCCTTAGGTACTTTTAAAATGCGTGCTCTCCTGGTTGATGGTATCTTTCCTTTGAAAGGATTATTTTTTTTCCTTCTGTGATCTGATGACTGTTTTTTTTTTTTTTTTTTCTGTCATTAGGTTGAGTTTTGATGAAGGAAGATCTTGGAGCAAATACAGTTTCACATCTATTCCACTCTTTGTGGATGGGGTTCTGGGTGAGCCTGGGGAAGAGACTCTAATCATGACGTAAGTGGAAATCAATGATGCCTCCTAGTGTTATTACTCACCCAGAAACATGTTTTATGGCTAAGTTTGTTCACTCTGCTACTGTTTGGTTTGGAGTTTCCAGCAAAGCCAGCACATCTGATTTCACGATTCCCCAGCAAAGAGGAAAGAAAATTGTTGGTGGCCATTTTTCTTGGCTTCTTCCTTCCTCTACTGAATGGCCTGGGGGAAATTAGAAAAGATTATTTCAGTGGAAAATAAAGCTATACATTTAAAACTTTAATAAGAAACAAGCTCGATAGGTGGAAAATCACAGGCGCCTAAGAATCGTTTCACTTTAAGGCAGAACACAGAGCTTGGGCGAAACCCCACACGGGCTCCTGTTTTTCTCTGGCTCTTTCCCTAACCCAATTGTGAGGCAAATTAGGGAAACCCGGAGAACAATCTGTTCTTGTGAAATTGCATTTGCTCTCATTCTTGTCTGGAAAGAGATGATCATTAATTTGTGAAAGACTTGATTAATGACTTGCCTGCCTATGGGGTTCAAAACATCGGCTTTGAATGCAGAATATGAAATTGTGCTTTTTCCTTGCCCTAGAAAATTAGACATGGAAAACGGAGGGAAGGTATTAAAGTAGTTGATCCTGTCATCCATGGAAATGTAAAAATCAAAGTGAATAGTTGTCTTCCCTCCTGGTTTTTTTTTTTTTTTTTAATGATAGAAAAGATCAACAAATGCTTAGTATGCCTAATAGCTACGCTTTAGGCCATGGTAAGCACAGCGAGATTAGCAGTTTATTTCATAATTTGTCTGCATTTAATTTTTATATTTACAAAACACAGATAAAAAAGCTGACTGATGAGGCCGCTTTGTGGTTTCTATCCTTATCTACAGTTAGTGATCCAGGCACCTCATTAGATGCCTGAGTCTTTTTCAGTAAGGGGAGTAGAATGCGCCGTGTAGGAAACAGTCGTAACCACTTGGCCCTGCTGCCCACTCTCCCTAGTGACTGGTGGGAAAATAGAATAACATGGAAACCATGGAAACCATGCACATTAGCTAGAGAACCTAGAAGTATAACCTCATACCATGCAGAATGCCGTGTTTGTGATTGTTTTCTCCATTATTGATTGGCTGATTTTTTTTTTGTTTGTTTGTTAACCATTCGGTGGTATAATATATAGAAGTAATTTTTTAAGTCAAACACCCTGGGTTCTGACTCTACCCATTCTTTAGTGATTTGACATTGGTTTTTGCAATTAACAGAATTCTTTGACCCTCAAGTTGCCCGTATGTAATGTGGAGCCAATAACAGGAACCCTCTTCAGAAATGTGTTTTGAGGATTAAATGATATGATCAATGCATTACTGTGCTTAGCATTATGCTACACGTATAGTAAAAACTCAGCAAATGTTAGCTGCTGTTATAACTGTTGGCATTGTTGTTATTGTGACTATTTTTATCCGTTTGAACTCTGTAGAGTGTTTGGCCACTTCAGCCACCGCTCTGAATGGCAGCTGGTGAAAGTGGACTACAAGTCCATTTTTGATAGACGGTGTGCGGAGGAGGACTACAGACCTTGGCAGCTGCACAGCCAGGTAGGAGGAAGAGAGCAGAGGCCGAGTGCTGAGCGAGAGGCGTGGGCATGTTGGGGAAGAGCGAGTCATCCGAGTGTAGGCGCTGGGGCTCTCTGAGCCCGCCTGCCCATCTAGTGTTCCGTGTTCCATAGCAGTGAACAACCTCTACCTTTTACAGCTTCGTGCCAAGTAATTTCTGTTTTTATTGTACCAAGATGTAATGAGATAAAACTCAAATGTGCTCGGCTTAGACTAACAACTTAAAATGAAATAGCAACTCAGCACGGGGATCTAAACATAATTTATCCGAGCATGTCGTACGGAGGCAGCATGGAGGCAGGGGTGGGCAGAGGATCTGGCAATGCAAACAGAGACATAAAACAACAGAATGATGCTCTGTGAGCAGTGCTAAGAATGCCCTTCCCCCAACTGCTGCGACTCCCTGGGATTCCGCAGCGCTTCTCACCTCTTCCGAGATTCTTGTGCTACAAGAATGCAGAATTATCAGTAGGAAACTTCCCTTCCTCCTGGCCCCTCAGCTGTTCGGCTCATGATCAAATAAATGCTTGTGGGAAAGCCTCTCTCCTTAGATTTCCCCAAGCCAGAAGCCATCCTGCAGGTCTCTCAGATTACATGGCAGAGGTTCTGGCTGCAAAGCCTTCACTGTATTCAGGCGGCGACGCATCATTTGTCCCAAACCCAGGCTAAGTGAAATACGTGCGTGCAGATGCGGATGGAGCTGCTGGAAGTGAGCTTGCTCAGGAAAGACAGGCTGTGGTCTGAGACAGAATTCTGTTCTGACATGTAAAGAGAGCTGCGTTTGACAGTGTGGGCCGCATCAGCTGAATCGCCCACTCTATTCAGAGAGTCGGTAAATTATCGTGCATTTACATGGCTGATATTTTCCCCTTTGGGAGACAAAAGCCTTGTGATGTGCCAAGCTTTTATTTATTTTGCAGAGAAACACTGAATTTAGTTATCTTGCTTGTCTGATAGATGGATATAAAGTCAGTGTACAAAGTTGTGTGGGCAGAAGCATCATAAATTGGGGCAAAATGGATCTTTATATTTCTTAGCGATGCTCTTCTTCCATATGCTCATAAGTGACCAAGTGTATGAATCTTCTCTTGGAAGATTAGAGAATTCACTTAGGAGGATTGGACTTAATTATCACAGATTTTTTGGCAATACACTTGTTGTAGGGCGAGTCTTGGTTATCCGTACGTCCCTCACAGCCTTGTGCCTAACACGTTACCAAGGAAAGCTTTGCTGGACCCCTGAGGAGTTGAGGGCATGTTTAGACACATCCTCAGTGCTTCTTCAGATTGCCTTATGAGTCATGTTCTATGCTGGATCCATAGACGTGCTGAACCAAAAGCCATCAGCACAGAGCAGATCACCAAAGTCCAGGTTACACTGGGGTTTGGGGGCATCTCCCTGAACTGCCTTTGGTGGAGCAATGACGTTCCTGGTGTTGTGCCCAAGTGCATGAGGTTCTTGTCTCCTTCCAGGGGGAAGCTTGCATCATGGGAGCAAAAAGGATATACAAGAAGCGAAAGTCAGAGCGGAAATGCATGCAAGGAAAATACGCAGGGGCGATGGAATCTGAGCCCTGCGTCTGCACAGAGGCCGATTTTGACTGGTGAGCTTGCTCCCTTCTCCCACGGAGTCCTTCAGGGGACTAGGCCCACGGGGGCCTTAACAAAAGCTTAGATTTGGAAAAAATAGTGACAAACATGCGGCAAGCCATGCACTGGAGACATCATGGCGTACTTGTACACGTGCATATGGAAAACCACGAGTTTCTGTAGGCTTGAAGAGGATTTAGAAGATGGTTGGTAATTATCTTCATCTATGTGGTAGGTCTCAGGACAGAAAGGACCAGAACCAGGTCCACCCTGAGTTGCTTCAGATGGCAACAGTGAAAACTATAAGTGGACTTTTCAGAGAGCAAACATATTTGTGCTCAAGGTTAAACTTTCTAGAATCTTTGGTTCCTAGGTGTGGAACAAGGGCCTTCTTAGTCAGTAAGTTTTCTATCTCTGGAAGTTTCCGATCAGGGGTTAGCTGACTATTACTTCTGTGAGCTGTGGAAGGTATTTCTGAATTTGATGCAAGGAAGGATTCAGTGGCTTGCCAGTCTATGGCTCTGTGTTAAAGAAGATGCCCCCATTTACCTGATGTAGGCTAGTTTAACTGGAAAAGTACTGAGGTGTTTAGATGTTAAATAAACTCGGAATGCCATTAAGAGTTTCCTGAGGCATTCGGTAAGCAGAAAGCTAACCTGTGGGGCCAATGAGGCCCTTGCTTTGGTCTAGGTCAGTGTTTAGGATTCAGGCAAGGTTGAAAAATTACTGAGGATGGGAATTCCCTTGATCATATCTGTTTCATTTTCTGCTCCCTTTTGCCCCTCATATTTTTTCTTTTATAGTTCTTGATATGTTTTTAGTTTAGAGAATGCAATTGCTAAATATGTAGGTTAGGGTTAAATGATTGAAACTTACCCGCATGAACATCAAAGTCATTCCTTTAACAATTTATTCCGAGCTGTGTAGCAATCACTGGTCACATCTCTGATTATCAATGATCATCAGATTATCAATGATTGGACTTAGTGGTACTATGTACACACACATCACGTATCTTAGAAAAAGTACATCTTCTCTCATGAGACGCCTCTGAAGATGTTGTCTTGACAAGTAGTACTGGGCAGGCCTTGCAAAATTGACCATCAGCACTCAGACTGATAACCCAAGGCTGCCCCCGTCTTGCTGGCAGGCAGGTTGTCAAGAGCCAGTGCTGGCCCTCTGGGCTCAGCCAGAGGGCAGCAGGGCTTATTACCTTGGAGCTCACAAGGGATTCTCCAGGAGCTCCCCAGCCATGACTTATGTTTTACTTGGTGCAACATTATTACACTGACAAAAATACTTTATCCCTGGCCTACCTTGTAGGACTGACACCCTGAAACACATGTACAAGGAAGATGTCCATGGATTTTTAACTCATCCATCACATCCCTCTTTTTGAAGCCAGGATGTTTCTCCTTCCTCCACTGCATTCAAGGAGCATTCGTAAAGGAAGTTAACATTTTATCTTTGTGATTTAACTGTTAGCTCACCAAACAGTTGTTCTTGTGCAGAGAGCAAATGTACCTGCTCATAGAAAACCAGGGGGGAAAAGTGAGGTGAGGTGTTCCGATTCCCTGATTTCACCTGGAAATATTTCTTCCTTTGGGAATCTTTTTCTGTGAGGTTCCAAAATAAGCTAGGCTTTTGTTGTTGCTTTCGTTTTTCTTTTTCAATGTAAAGCTACTTTAGAGTGAAAGGAACACGGGCTGAGAAAAGCAGTAAGGTTTCTCCTCTCCCTCACTGCTCACCCCCTCAGTCTTGGCCCAATTCTTGTATTCACTGGAGATTGGAACCTGCTACTCTTACCATTAACTGAAATATATTCTGAGAAGTGGGAAATGAGTTGTGAGTGAGGCTATTGTATGCTTTTCTGCCCCAAGGGGATTTTTGCAACGGCATAATTTATGAAAATATTTTGGAAGGCTTACCATGACCTCCTTGAGCTTCTCCCAGTGGCTAGAGCTTCCTTGATTCCACTTGACTGTCGTATAGTGAAAGGTGGTTGTCACCGAATGTTCCCTCTTGCCTTGACTCTGCCTTGGACAATCCCCCAGGTGACCTTACCTATCATTCTCCAGCATGTGTGAAGTAATTCTGTGAAGTGAACACTGGGGGTCCTGTAGGCATCAATTCTGAAGTCTTCCTACCCATGCTGTGTTGAACCAGCACCAAATCCAGCTGGTATGTGCAGAGTTTTTAGTGCCAGCTACCTGGTGACAGGCCCCTTAGCTGAGCCTATTTCTCCCTTCTGGACCCTCGGGTGCCAGCATCTCACCTCCAACACACAGATGGGCCAGTGCATCCTAATGTTTGCTGATCACTGCCTGCAATTTGTCTGTGCCTGCCGAGGTGCAATTCATTGTCATCCTCTGTGCCCACATTCATCTTCCAAAAGCCTAGAACAGGCTACCGGGAGGCCCCTGGAGGCAAGAAGGAGAGGAGGTTAAGAGAAAAGGCTTTGACTCTTTCCAACCTAGAGAGGAGATTTAAAGCGCTTAGTCCCAACTTGCAGTGCTGGCTGACGAGGACATAATTTTTCCTTGGGGGAATGCTCACGACACCCCTGAAGGACGTTTCCTTTCCCACTGTGACTTCGAAGCATATGGCTTGTGCACAGACAGACTGGGCTCGGCTGTACATGGTAGATCCAGATGTCTTGGAAGAGCACCCCAAAGACATCAGCAGTAATGAGGATCATGGCACATGTCTGCTAAACACTTCAGTGAAACTTTACACGGCGGTTAAGCCTCCACCGTAGCCTGCGTACTGATTGTATAGCTTTCCCTGGACCAACCACAATCAGTACTGAGTATCCTCCTAATGAGACATAATCTATTCTCTCAGTTTCAGGATGTTTACTTGGAATCATTGGACACTGAGCCTTCGCCTCTGCCCAGGCACCCTCGAGGCCTCCAAGTTAGCATTCCTGGAAATGGGTTCTGTGGGCTGTTTTCATGGGTAATTGATAGGTATTGCATGGGGGAAAAAATCCATTCTTGGACAGGCATCGATTCACTGAGCACCTCTTTTGTGACTGATGGACTAGAGTCGAGGGTGGCTGTGGACTAACGTGAAGCTGTGCTCAGTGATGCTGCCATGTACTGAAAGATTTCCCTTGGCTCTTTTCCCGACAGTGACTATGGGTATGAGCGACACAGCAACGGCCAGTGCCTGCCAGCGTTTTGGTTCAATCCGTCTTCTCTGTCGAAAGATTGCAGCTTGGGACAGAGCTACCTCAACAGTACTGGGTGAGCATCTGCAGCCGTGACCTTGACTGGTCAGCCCTGGCTGCTTTTCAGCATGTGTTGAACTTATGGAATTATTTCTGATCAAAGGTCAGGCCTGTTTCGTTACAGCACAATTTATTTGCTTTTGTACTTTTTAATAATGAAGCACAGAGTTAGATTAATAGTGCAAATTTCACCTGAGAATAAAACCCTACTGGTAAATAAAGAAAGAAAATTGGTTTGAAGATGGCAATGATAATGTATAAATTGCTTCATTGTGCGATACTTTATTTCAGAAGTCTTTTTTCTGGTACATAATGGTTAAAGAATACCTTTAACCATAACTGCATACCTGAGAGGAAGGCAAATTAAATGTTTCATATCTGCATTTCCTGGGTTATTGATGTGAACCTAGAGTCAGAAAGGATGCTCACTGCTTTGCAGGAGTATACTGGTCTTAGTAGGAGTGTGTTTCCTTTACTGCGTCCAGTTTTGACACATCTAAGGCATGCATTCTGATCTTTGTAAGCCTGGAATCAGATTCTAAAGTTTTGGGTTTAATGTTATGTATTGTAGAGTTCATCCAATATTATTTAGAAAATATCAAAAAAGGGAAAACATTCCATCACTTTTTCACAAGTGTAATTGATATTTATAAACTTAGAAAACAGCACACATGGCTTATTTGGATTCTAATTCAATCTGCAAAAAGTCATTTTTTTAGCCGTTTGAGAACATTAAATATGGACTGGTGATTAGGTGATATATTAGGGTTTTCCAGATACACATTTTTATATCTGGTAGATTAGATACACAGAGAGATAACGCATTTATTTTTTATGGGGAATTGGATCACATTACTATGGCAGTGGGCAAGTCCACACCCCGAGATGTTCCAGGTCCGTGGCAAGCGAGAGACCCAGGAGAACCAGTGGTGTTTCCAGTCCTCTTCCGAAAGCAGGAGAACCAGGAGAGCTGGCCTTCTAGTCTCTGGCTGAAGGCCAGCAAGCTCAGAACCCAGGAAGAGCTGATGCCTCCCCCTGACGGTGAAGGCAGACAAAGTGGGTGTTCAGGTGAAGGCCCCCAGAAAGGAGCACTCTCTCTACTCTGGAGATCAGCCCTTTTGTTCTATGCCGACCTTCGCCAAATTGGGTGGGGCCTACCCACCTTGGGGGGAGTATTTTCTTTACTCAGTCTACTGATTTAAATGTTATTCTCACCCAAAACCACCCTCCCAGAAAATTTAGAATAATGTCTGACCAAATATCTGGACACCCCATGGCCTTTTCAAGTTGACAAATTAACCATTATGGGTGACATTAGGTTACATCTGAATCTAGGTAATACATTATATTGATGATATTATATTAACAAAATATAGTTATATACTTAGGAATGACCATTGTAGTTTGGTTAGGCCAAAGGAAAAAATAAACCTTCTCTTTTAGAGATACATAATGTGTGAGATTTTCTTTAAAATGTTAGAGAAGGGAAAGGTATTGGTAATATTTGAAGATGTTAATGGAGGCATGGAGATTTATTATACTGTTTTCTCACATTTGTGTGTATTTGAAAATTCTACATTGAAACGTTAAAGAGAGAGGGAAAGGCAGGGGGAGAGGGAGGGGGGAGGGAGGGAGGGGGAGGGAGGGAGCTCTAGGCGTTTCCCCAGCCGGCCAGTCCCACTTGACAGTCTCTCCTGTTTCTCACGCCAGCTGCAGCACAGGGCCCAGGACTGCCAGCGCTTCAGTTACGGGCTTCCCAGTATTGGAAAGAAATTAAGTTTTTATTTTTAATTAAAAACAAAGATTGCCAAAGTGATACTCCAGGTCCAGCGCAAAAAGCGCCTGTTTTTTATTACAAAATCGTAAGCAAGTAATTCTGTGACGTAACAATATCACACTCAAGCACACCATATGACATTTTAGGTGAAATGTTCAAATTAAAACTACAAGTCATTACACCCATATTATTAGCCTGCCCAGCACCCCCAAGCAGGCCTTGCTTCTGCCAGGCCCTGTAGACTACTCTTCAAAAGGAAGGGTACACAACGCAGACAAGTGTCTCAAATATCATTTTCTCTGATGTTGTGGATCCCTAGGACCTTGAAGAAATAAATTGTGATTTCTTTGATCCGTAACACAAAATCGAGGAAAAAGACAAAGCAAAACAAAACAAATACATTTTTACAGTGTGTCAGTGTGGTCTCCAGCATCTAACGTTGTGGGGGAAAAAATTGAAGGGCCTGATGTAATAGATAAGCTTAATTTTATAACTAAGTTATAGCCTAAATAACTTAAACTTTTATTTACTTGCATGTACCAGAATGTTCAGGCCTTGTAAATGGCATTAGAAACCTCTACAGCTAATTTCAAAATTGATTTTTTTTTCACTACCTCGATCTGTCAAGGAAGTTATAGTACTCTCTCTTCGGTATCGATGAGAAGGGGCTGAAGTACAGAAGAGTCTAAATCATTCCAGATGCTACTCAAATCACTGGAATAGGCAGAGTGAATATATTCTCATATATACATACCAGTACATGCACACAAAGGTTTTTAAGCTGCCTCTAAATCAGTTTCACCAGTCTTTAGGCAAACTCAATGTGTGAAATCCAAATAAATCCTGACATATATAAAATAAAGGATCAGAGATGCTAAAATTATAGTGTTCTTTCTATTCAGTGGGATTTTTCATCTATTCTCTATACAATTAAAATTAAATTTTAAAATGTGATTCAGGGATCAGCGTCCAGGTATATACATGTTTGTCAATGTGGTTATGTTTATTAATCACAAAATCACAAGCGTCACTTCCTAGAGCTCAACCTTCACTCTGAGAAGTTCGTTCATGTCAGTGGGTTTTACATGATAGCATCTGACCCTGAAGGGTTTTTAAGTAACTGTAGCTCCTGGTTTCATCTATTCCATGCAAATTTTTTTGCAAAAAAAGCCTCAGCATCAGTGAATGAGCTTGTGTAAGAGAGCGTGTGGTAAATACCCTGCTCTTGAGTGTAAGGTGCTCCCAAGTGAAGGAGTGACCACCCACATAGGGACCAATGAGCTAAAGTGTGTGTGTGGGGGGGTGACAGTAGTAACCTCACTGGTCAGTGTGTTGTCTGCACACACTGCGTTCGCACCAGGAACGAGAGGACCCTCAGCTGGGACAGGGGTCTGAAATTATCTTCAAAAAAGGCCTCCTACCATTGATTTCTCATTCACAGTGTCTGTAGCCACTTCAGGAGTTGCTAAGAGGTACAATGTAGATGGAATTAAAAGAGAACTTTCTGCCTTTCTTCATGACACTCGAGCCCCAGGCCCCAGATGCTGCTGAGCTCTGTGTTGATTCATCCGCACATTGACACAGACAGATTCGGTATTTAACATTGTAGCCACTGCAGCGCTGCCGTTAAACACTTAGCTTTCTGCTTAAAGGTATCCCATTGCACAAAGAGATGTAGACATAGTTTTTCTGTAGTTTAGATGTCCATGTAGATCATCGCCCCAACCCTGCCCCCTTCTCCACACAACTGTGATCTGGCTGATATGTGTGTTATCTGACACTTTTCATCTCCCAGTGAATAATTACGCCAAGAAAAAATACACACAGTTAATTGGCAAGGTTATTTTCATATGTGTTTTTCTACTAGATATGTTGTTCTTTTTTTTTTTTTTTCATTCAGAAACATTTCTCCTGCATCCTTCCAAGTCAGATTATATAAGGTTACCTTCTATCCAATTACTTTTCATTGCATGGGACTGAAGCACCTGGGTTTCTCAGTCACCCCTTTCTATGGACATTTTGCTGATGTCCTGTTTTCTGCCACTGTAGACAATGCTGCAATTAACATTCTCACACCGTAATCATTGCTGTTAAAAGCATGCAACAATAATGAGTCTCTTATGGCAACTGGAGGTGTTTTTGCTGATGGTTAAAGCAAATTCCCCCCAGCTCTCTGGTTACCTCTCACACCTGTGGATCCAGGCTTCGCCAGATCTCTCCCCACAAGGGTTAAACACTAGCTCCCTGCTTGCACACCTCCTCGGAGTCCTACACATTAGAGATGCATTTCCCCTTTAAAATATAAATGTCAATGGATTCTGCAAGGCAAAGCTGAGAGGAAGGTAAACAGCATTTCCCAAATTGACAAGGTGAGGAAGGTCATTTTGGGCAAAAGAAACAAGAGATGACCTGGGTGAAAGGGCCGCCAGGGCGTTTTTCTTAAGAACAAGCCTTGGTGTTAGTGCCTGGAAGCCTCTAGAATTAAGGAGCCGCTGTGTAGTCTCTCCAATGCCAGTTTCAGCCCATCCATGGGCATCGCCTGCTCAGTTCATACAGAATCTATTAGCTTCAGGATGGGATGAAGCGCAGAGGCATCCCAAGTGCAAGGTCAGCCTGAGAGCAGTCCCTCCATAAATGTGACCCCCCCGAACACCTCACTCGCCTCACAGCAGAGCACACGTGTGGTCATGCGGTCGGAATTTGGATGGAAGGGCATCTAGGAAACAACTGTTTCTTGTCAGTCAGGCCGGACAAGCAAATCTTCCAACATCACCTTTCTGAGAGTTTAGCTGAAAGCATGCAGGTAAACCTTCCTTTTCCTTTTCATCGTCTTCTTCTTCTTTTCAATGCCTCACTTTATAAATGGTTTTGCTTGCTTTCAAAGTGAGCTCATTACCCTGCACACAGAGCAGGGTTCTCAAGTTCACTCACTTGACCATGATGGAAACATTGTAGCATAGGTCAATATTATGCCCAGTAGAAACGCTATTTTAAAGGGATGGCAAAATATTCATCAGCTTCCCTGTGCAGAATGGCTGTGCAATTTTTGTTTCAGTTCTTGGCTAGCACTCCGAAATGCTAGTTGGAGTAAGAGCTGAAATGGGTGCAAAATGTCCCTCCAGGAAGCTGTGGCCACTAGTCCTTAGTCGTCGTTTCATGGAGCAGCAGCGTGTGAGCACAGTTCTGCTGTGTTCTCCGCTGTACGCTCCCGGCCTCCGTTCACCCTTTGCCCCCACAGCTTCCATAGGCGCCTCCATGCAAAGCAAGGAGGCTGGGGCCAGGGCCTCAGCTTGTTACGGATGCAGAGTGAAATATTATAATGGGGGATGTTTTGTTTGGTGAAAAACAGTTACTTCGGAATAACTGTGTGAATCCATTCTCTGCCATTTACCATTCTTTAACAAGTGACTTCCTTTCTTTGAACCTTAGCTTCCTAATCTAGAAAATGTTGCTATTTGTTTTTGGGGTACGTATAATACTATATATAAAACATACAGCAAAATACCTAGCATACCTAGCAAACAGTAGGCACTTTACAAAATGCACATGCTGTCACCAGTAGTCGTCAACTAAGGGCTTCTCCGGAATAAAGGAAGAAAGAGGGGGAAACATTCTTTTTATTGTGTGTATATAGTCCAGGCATTTATTAATAGCTAATAGCTACTGCAATACTTCGATCTAGGACATATTCAGTCTAAGCCTCTGTTGTTTCATCTGTGAAACAAATAATAGCCTACACAGACTTATAAAGCCATGTAATTAGAAACCATTGTACAGCAAAACACACGCCTGGCCCTCAATACCACTTAAAGTAGAGAACATCTTTACCTTATTAGTGAGCAGGTTCCTTTTGTTCAAATAAAGTGAAATCAGTGTTCATTTGTTTGCATTTTTACATGTTCGTGCTGAAAAAACCCGTATCACTTCTCGCTGTTTTCCCCACTGGTGTCTGCGTGTATCTGTTTGCACGCACACAAGCACGGGCTCGTTTGGTTGTACTTACATATGTTATATCTTGTTTATACTGTTTGGCATCCAGGGAACACGCTGCAAACTTAAGCTGCCAAATTAACGAGGACATTGCTTGTTTCATGCCAACCGTAAAAAATTCTGTCAATATAAAATAAAGTGTGTATTGGGCTGGTTTATTCTAAGGAACCAAGATAATCTTCTCAGGGGAAAGATTTTTTTCTTCCTGTTAAGCTAGAGATATTTCCAAATGTGTTTGAAAAGAAAAGCATGTACACAAATTTCTGCCTGTGGAGTTCCTTTAGAAGAGCCATTAATTCTTCCTGGACGAATGTAAATGATGGAGTTGACTGTTCCTCAGGATTAGTTTCTCAATATACAGCAAGGATATTTACTCAAGAAGCTTGGAAATGATTTTAAAATAGCATTAATTTATTGTATGTATATATATATACACACACACTGTACAGTGTATACATATGTACACTGTGTATACACCCACAATAACATTTAGTGGGTCCAGGAAAATATATACATATATACTTATTTATATGTATGTGTATATATAGATATAGACAGACAGACATATAGATATATGAATTCTAGCAAAATAGTAATCTTCATACAGTCCACATACATTTGGAATATTTTAGACGCTTTCTATAGACACAGTCCTCCCTGCATCTGCTATGAAAACACTCAGACCCTGGCTGGCCTGCTGGTGCACTGGCGTTGCTATTTCCAGGGTCTTTGGGGCTCTGGTTTTCGCCCAGCAATATCCATTTCTGCTCTCGGGGGGATTTTGATGTCCAGTCTGATCACCTCAGCAAGATTCATCAATGTGCGTCTCATGGAGGATAACTGGCCCTAAAAGTGGTGCCTGTGTCTAAAGCCCACAGGAGGGGCATCGCTCGCCTCATTTACAGACGCCACGCTGCAGGGCCTCGCCTACCTGCGTTCCAGCAAAGCACAGCGCCAGCTCACTGCAGAAGCTCAACAACCGTTGCTACAAAGTTGACTCTTCAGAAGATCTTTCTTAGATGTGGTTTTGCATGTTTTCATGGATGTTAAGAGGGTTGGGAAATAAAAAAGGCAAACGTCACTGTATGGGGAGATCTTGTTGTCATGTAGTGGTTCATGCCCCCGTGAATGGTGTGGGTGTGACCAATTCTCAACCAAGAGGTAGCGCATAGTGGCGAGAGAACACTAAACTCCACCCAGAGGCACAGAACTGCTCCTAGCCCCCTGTGTGACCTGGGGGACTCTCTAAACTGTATCTCCTTTCCCTTTTGTGCAAAGTGAAGGGATTGCATCGGGGTGATCTTTGAGATCCATTCAGGCTCTGACATGTCCATATCTAAATGGAAATGACTATTGGGATCCTGGGACTGCAGGTGCTCAAAAGAAGGGGAAATTTCTTAGCTAAATCACTTACACAACTAGTTGACTCAGATAATGGATTCCGTGAGTCATTCTCATGATTCTCGATTTTAAGTGGTTTTGTTTAGCATTGCTGTGTTCCCCATCCCATCAGGTGGGCATTTAAAACAAAGTCACATTCCACTTGCTGTTGAAATTAAATGACTTGCGCTTCCATCCTGCTTCCTGCAAAAAACGTTTTCTCGCCTCCACTTCGGACCACCTCTGGACAGTCCCCTAATTCCAAGGTCTGCTCGCTCAGTTCAAGGGGAAAATCCTGACAACTGTTGCCTTCAGGAGAGAAACTTGGAAAACCTGCTTAGTCAGCATTTAGAAAGAACCCAGTTCTTTCTAAATGCTGATGTCACGTCTGCTGCGTAAGATCGTTGTTAAGCATGGGCACGCTGAGTCTAGGCAGATTTTAAGTCATGTTGCCACACTGTACGCAGAGCTGTCCCCCTTCTCTCTTCCCAAGGCTTGTTGCATCTCTCGTTTCATTAAGTCAGATGTCATTATAACAAACCTGTTTTTCCTCGAAAGCCAAGGCATGTAGTGCAATCCAAAATATTAAGTTATATAAATTCTTTTCAAAATTTAATCTTTATTGTATTTTTCTTTCTGTTGCCATTTAGTCCCCTTATACCCCCTGCCCCCAGCCATCACTGCACTGTTTTGCGAGCTCAGATGAGGGACTCCGTAGCTCAGGGTCAGTAAGACCGACCTTGGCTGCAGGAAGACCTGGAGTACCATCCAGCTCTGCCATGGTTGTCGCATGCAACAACTGCTGTGAAAAAAGGGAAGGGACAACGCGACAGAAAAACACAATCTCTATGGTGATTTTTAAAGAATGCGTAGGGGCTAGGCAGGAGGAAGGAAGAGCTTTCCAGCAGAATGAGTAGCACAGGCAGAAGAAGGCTTGTAGACACGAGGGTGGCCGGAGCTTGGGAATTGTGTTGGACAGTGGAATGAGCTGAAGCTAGAAAAATACGCCGAGGCCAGATCACGGACTCTACCTGAGACCTGAATCACACCCCTTATGAAAAAGCCCACAGTAAGTTTTGAATTATTTTAAAGGAGGAATTGACACGGGCAGATTTGATCTTAGGATGATCTTGGCAGTAAGAATACAGCTTCTATTTTCACAGAATTTGCTGGATAATAGCAAGTTAATGTTTAATTATTTCAATACTACTATTTTCACTAACTTTTGATATTTTAATATTTGTTAGGTTCTTACCATGTGCCAGACTATGTTCTAAGCCCTTTTGAATCCATTATCACACTTAATCCTCCCAGGAGCTTTATGAAAAGATTGTGTAATTTTTCCTATTTTGTAGACAGAAAACCCCAATATTAGAGGCAGGCTGAGTAAACTGCCCAAGTTCGTATAGTATGTAACAGCCTGAACTTAAGCCTGGGCCATCGGATCCTACATTAGTTTGAGCCACCAGGGCAGTGGTCTCTGACCCTGTATGCACACAAGAATCGCCAGGGAGCTTAAAAGCAGAAACAAAACACAGTGATGCCCAGAAGTCTTGATTAAATCATAATTCCTGGTGTTGTGTTTTTGACATCCATATATTTTAAAAGTGCTTCCCAGTGATCCTGAAGAGCAGAGAGGGTTCTGATCTGCTGAGCTAGACCCTGCTGTCACCTTATTGTAGGCTGCACAGTCATAAACATCTGTATTCCACCCAAAATCACAAGATAAAAAAATTACTAAGTAGTAAAACACCGGTTTTACTCTCACAAAGAAAAACTATGGCCTTATCCTTCTTAAGACTGGCAGGCAATAGAGAAGCAAAATCAAAGAAGATAGAGGTAAAAAGGAAAAGTGACCGAGAGGTATCAAGATGGGAAGGAAGAGAACAGTTGAAATTGGGGTTACTGAAGTAATGAGACACGGTCTACTGAGGAGCGGCTGATAATATCAGAGGCCCATTTGCAGAGTGTTTCCTCTCCAGTAATTGTACAGAGAAAGACTCCCTTGCCGTTACAGATCGCATTTCTCCTTGGTGGACTGGAGAATGCTTTCCCCACTAAATGCGTCCCGGTAATATGCAGAGCTTCAGTCCAACATAATCATAAGTCGCCTTGTTATTATGGAGGTAACAGCCCCATTTAATAACATATTAAATGCATTATTCATTTATGTAACTCAGACCCAGGGACAGCTGCTGGTATGAAAATAGGAGCATTCAGTAATGCAAAAAGCAGGTGCGTACTTACTTGAGTAAATTAACTCTGTATTTCTGCACAATTTTCTTCTAAATTTAAGGGACAGGTCTGGTAGGGCTAATGCAATGCCATTTTCATCCAGGGAATAAAATGGTTTCAGAATGGTTTTTAATGAGCGTTTAAAAAAATTACCAGTAGTCTCCCTGTGGCAGAATCCCAGGGGGATGGTTCCGTGCTTTGGATTTAAGTAGAACTCCTGTTGCTATGGGATTCAGGAAAGCCTGAGGCAATGATTGGTCAGAGCAGAGATGAACAAGAGGGATGTTCCCTTGCTGATGATGACAATGGTGATGGTGAGCCCATGCCTCTATTGCTGTTAGCCAAGACGGAGGCGCAGGTGTGCTTGGGTGCTAAGTGATTAAAAATCATAATCTGTCTTTCTTCTGCCTGGTTCCTTGCCTCAGAAGCGCACAGGGAGTTTCTGACGCATAGTTGAATTCACTGAGATGCTGTAATTAACCACATGGCATCGACAGCCATTTTCCTGCTACCATTGCTGGTACCGGCATGCCACCATTGCCCAATGTCAGTGGCATTCCTTTTTTTCCCTCCCACCTGCCATTATTGTCTGTTTTAATCAGCATATACTCACAAGCACATCCAATGGATTTTTTTAAATATCCAATGAGAGACTGTTAGAAATGCTCGGACATGACAATGCTCAATCAGAATGGGCAGGGATCTTAGCGCAGGAGCAGGGGTTTGGAGGCTGCCTGTTTGTGCTAGGTGTTAACCCTTTAGTTGCTGGACTGTAAGGAGAAGCAGGGATTCCAAAGATAGGGATCCACACCGGCAGGTTGGTGGGTGAGGTGTTTGAAGGGATTGGGGCAGTGGTGATAGCCAACTGCTGTGCAGATATTTCATCCTTTAAAATGGTATGGCCATCCCAGTGTGGACCTCGTGATTACTAGTCTAGCATATTCAGGGCTCAAGGATGCCCTCAAGGAGCTTAGCGTTTACCGTCACACACAGGAAGGCAGTGGACTAGGCATAACTTGATGCCTATCAAGTCAATCAAAAGGATTTCTTTAAGCATTTAAAGGAGGGTTATTTCCCCATTTGAAGAATCTGTATAGTGTAGTGGGAAAAAGCAGATGTGTTCTAGATGTAAGTTGTCTACGGTCCTGGCTGTGTAATCTTGAGAAATGAGTTAACTTTTTTGAACCTTAATTTATTTATCTGTACAATAAGTATAAGAATACCTTCCTTATTAGGGATATTTTGAAGGTGAATGAGAAAAGTCTTGTTAGGAACTTAGCACAATAACTGAACCAAAGCATAGTAAGAACTCTCTGTGAACTTCTTGCTGTCTCACTGTTTTACTGCCCCAGTCCGGAAAAGACAGGCGATAAGCTGTAAGTGAAAGCGTAGGCAGCTGTGGAGCAGACAGGAGGACGTAGAGGCAGAAAGAGCACAGAAGTGCGGCTAGAGCAGAATGAGCTTATTGGAGAAGAGGAGTCCAGAAGACTACAATGACGTTAGCTGGTCGAGGGCATTCAGCACAAGGTGACTGGGTTTGTGACTTATCCTAAGGACATCTGGAAGACGTGAAAGTTGTTAACAGGTAGGAGAAATAATAATAGTATTAAATAAAAATAATTGGCAACGCTTCATAAGCACTTGCTAATTGTCAGAGTGGTTTTAAGTCCTCTGTGTACATTAATCCATTTAATCCATACAACTACCCTACAAGGTGAGTTAAAGATTAAAAATTGACCTTGTAATGATTCATCGTGTTCAAAGCGCTTTCTCCAACAGTGTGTAATCTGACTTTTTCAACCATGCACTGAGCTAGTCAATTCTGAGACTCAGGAACGGAGGAGAGAACCTTGGCTAGATTTGAAGGGATTAGAAAATGGCCTGCAAGCCAAATCTAGGACACAGCCAGTTTTTGTGAATAAAGTTTTACTGGAATGAAGCTGCATTCATTCTTTGCACGTTGCCTATGTCCACGTTCGCTCTACAACCAGAGTTGAATCCTTGCCACAAACTCCATACAGACCACAAAGCTTAAACATTTACTATCTGGTCCCTTATATAAAAAGCTTGTCAACCCCTGGTCTAGAAGAGTGGAAAGATCTTGGGCTTTGCTTCCAGTTTGAGCTCTGCCACTAATTATGGACAGTAGTCTTGGGAAATCAAATATGTGAATCCATAAAGTAGTTACTGTAGACCACACACAAAACGATGATGAATAGGTAACACGGAACCTGCAAAGCTTTGAAGGTTAGTCATCCTAAAACCACAGATTTAATTTATTATGAATCGATTAGATTCATAATAAATTACAGGGTAAATTTTTAGGATGATTCATTTTTTTATTTTCATTTTTTATGTTTTTATTGTTCAAGTGCAGCTGTCTCAATTTTCCCGCCACTACTTTCCCCCACCCCACCCACCATCCTACCCCTCTTTGGCTGCTGAAACAAGAAGAAATAAGCAAAACGATAGGAAGGATTCACTCAACCAGCAGACTGATGTCTCCTTAACATGAGATTTCAATGGTTTTAGACAGTATAACCCCTCATGAAATACTGGATGAAAACTATGAAATTTAGCCAACATTCTGCATTATGCCATGACTAGAGCATGCTCTATGAGATTAATATTAAATCATGCCATCCCATAATAATCTATTTTCTCTGAATTGCAAATTCCTTTGCAATATATATTGCTACTCATTCTAACCCTTAATTATATAGCCCTTGAAGTATCCTAGATTATTCACATAGATCTCTTCAACTAGATTGTAAATTCCGTGAGAGCAAGGACCATGTCTTCTACTGCTATGCGTTTCCCGCAGCTCTGAAGTGAAACAGCTCAGTGCTTGGCTAGGTGAATGACAGAAGTGTGCTAAAGTGCTAGTGATAGGAACACCGTGTTATTATGAGGACTTGTGTTTCTGCTGGGTGCTTTATATGACTCAGCTGCCATCCTCGGAGCTACATGAAACGTCGTTATTGATAGCCCTTAGCACTAGGCAGTAGGTTTAGCTTAAAAAATTGGGAGCGACCCAAATTACAGTGAGCTCGATTACAACCTGACCTTTTCTCCATGTAGGTACAGGAAGGTGGTTTCCAATAACTGCACTGATGGAGTGCGAGAGCAGTACACTGCCAAACCCCAGAAGTGTCCCGGGAAGGCCCCGCGGGGGCTCCGGATCGTCACAGCTGACGGAAAGTTGACAGCGGAACAAGGGCACAACGTCACTCTCATGGTGCAGCTGGAGGAGGTAGGACCGACTTCCATCTCCCCTCCACCTTCTGCAGCCGGGATGTTTCCCTAAGAAATCATGGCTTGGTTTATGTATCGTTTTGGGTTTTGTTGACATATTTTTAACTTGAGTACTTAAATATATATTTCCTTCCACCTTTAGTTTCTTGTTGTTATTATCATGTCACCTTCTCTGATGCAATTTTTCAATTATTTTTATTTCACCGCAAGTGTTCTTCACTTCCGCTTACTATCTCACTTCTTGGGGGTTCTTTTTGGATTTAACCTTGCCTTATTGGCTCTTTTAGAAAAATGTTTTTTTTTTTCAGAATACATTAATTTTTAAAAAAATAATTTCACATACATACATCCTCAGCCAACCTAAAAAAATACCAATGCCGTCTTCCTCTCCCAACCTGAAGTCTTGGGTTTTCCTTTCCACAGGCAGCCTGCTGGGTCATACATATATATACATATACCTGCTGGGTCATACATCTCAACACAATTGAGCATACTTTCTTTGGCAATTGAGAGTTTGTGCTTTTGTAGGACTTGGGAGATATTATTATGAGCATCTTTTTTTTTTTTTGCCAAGTGTGGTTATCTGAATTTTCTGAATATTTGGAAGACAGATAAGATAAGATTTGTACTACGTGTTTTCGGATAGACACAGGCATTTTTGTCATCTTGTCAATGAGGAGGATGGTCTCTGAAGGATACAGGCTTCCATTAAGTGGTCTCAGTTATTAAATCAGACAGCCCTACGTCCAGCCATGTTGTCTGAGTGCCTAAAGTGCAGCCAGCACTGTGGGAGGCCCGTGAATACCAAGGAGTTTTAAAAGTTAACGATGACACTAGGGTTCGGATTTACCACAGTGACTTCCAGCTTTCTCTTCTGAGAGGCCAGTGGCGGTCAGTCTTTAACGTGCATAAGAATCAGCTGGGGAGCATTTTAAAACAGTTCCCTGGGCCCCATCTCCAGCGATTCTGATTCACTAGGTTGGGGCAAGGCCCCCAAAATGCATTCTTTTAACGAGGTCCTAGATTATAATTGTGCTTCCAGAGGGAAAAAATAAGGCAAAATCAAGGGGAATCGAGTAGTCTGAGAGGCTCTGGAGTGTAACTTGAAGGGGAAAAGATCAAGTCATTAGAATTATAGTGTTAGGTTTGGTCAAAATTGTGAGTATTTTAATTCCTGTAGGAAAAGTAAAACAACAACTGTGAAATAAATTTGAAACTGGCACAGGTGATGCTGGTGTTTCTGGTCCAGGGACCACTTAGAGAACCACCGCTCTAACTGGATACTGCTTTCTGTTATCTCCTTAACAAGTGCCTTTCAGCTGTCCCCAATCTTCTAAATGCTAAGGTCCCTGCAAATTCTTCCATTGGAACTAGAAAGATAGAGGCCAGTTTAGGCCAATTGGAGTTGTTCGGTTTCCCAGGGATGAAATCTTTGGGGACTTCTGCCTGAGGCTATGACAGGTCGGCTTGCAGCAAACCAAACGTGTACGTGTATAGAGAGAGTGAGAGTGAAAGTCAGAGTCACAGAGACACGGACAGAAGGAGGAAGACAGTGCAGGAGAACCATCAGGAGGATTTGAGAAGCCGAAACTATCTTCTTGAATGATGGGAGTTTCAGAGCGGTGAGTCCAACATTTTGAGCTCTATTTCCCTCAAGAGCTTTGCCAGTTCATACATCACACTGTGTAAGAGGTCACATTTCAGACTCCCTGTGGAAGTCCAAATAGAAAGTGTTAGCTAGACAGCACTGGAGGCTGGGAAGATAACCGTTGGTTTTGGGGCCTACCAAGGTGGCTGGGATGGACGTCACATTTCAGAGAGTAGGGAAGCACAGAGTAGCAGCACAGTACTCTGTGCCTGTTCCCTCCTTGAGTTATTTGACAATATCTAAGTGACACAGGTGAAGAAGACAGTAGTCACCAAGAGGATTAGAAGGTAAGCTTAGATTTTACAGGTATTGCATTTTCAGGAGATAAAAATTTGAGTTCAGACACTGTCAAGGAGGAGAACCTTGGTAAACAGTACAAGACCAGGTTAGGCTTCTGAGACCCCTACAAAGCTCTTCCCTAGGACTGCAGGCAACTCGGAATTAAACCAGGCTCTCTAGACCCTGAAATCCAGCCTGAAGTTATTTCGGTATCCAAACAGTCTAGAGTGATTTTCCCCTACCCTAAATAAATACCTGCCAGAAGCTAAAAAAAAAAAAAAAAAAAAAAATCCTGTTTAAAGGAAAATAACACAAATCAGAGACTTTATCTATCTTTTATACAAAATGTTGGGTATTTATTTTTGGAAAAAAATATGGCTATATCAAGAAATAGGATCAAGGGTGGGGGAAGCAACAGAAAAGGAACAAATTTGCTGATATATGATGACCCTTGAAAGAACAGTTTCCTGAACGGTGACTAATATGTTTGTGAGTATGGGGCAAGATGGAAAATTTACCCTCCAGCAATA
The DNA here is from genome assembly GCA_004027475.1 of Anoura caudifer. NCBI lineage: Eukaryota > Metazoa > Chordata > Mammalia > Chiroptera > Phyllostomidae > Anoura > Anoura caudifer. The sequence goes on along the minus strand of PVKU01000199.1, from coordinate 368,783 downwards.
GTCAGTAAGAATCAGTAATAAAAGGGAAATTGTAAAAGTAAAGGGAAAAGAACTGATACTAAAAACTGTAATGGGTTTCCGGGAAATTGAAGATGAACAGAGAAAGGATCTCTCAGCTGGAAGAAATGACAGTAGGAAATAATGCCATTTGTAATGTATGAGAAAATGGATAGAAAATAGAGAAAAGAAGTACCATTTTGGACCATAAGACGCACCTAGGTTTTAGAGGAGGAAAATAGGGGAAAAATTGAAGAAAAAAATGTGGTAGAATATTTAATAACATAAATAACATAATATTTCACCAATGTTAATGTAAACAGAACTCAGCTGCACCATTAACAACCATTATTCCTCCCAAATTTGGGGGGGGGGGACTTTTGCATGTTATAGTCTGAAAAAAGGCTAACAGAGGTGACTGGAGTCCCAAAAGGGAAAGAGAAAGATGAGGAGCCAGGATGATTTTGAAGAGATAATGTCTGAGAATTTTCCAAAACTGATAAAAGATATCAGCCTGTCGAACACATAGATGCAATAGAATCACCAAACTCCAACCAGACTGAATACAAAGAACCACGCTCAGGTATTACATTCAAATAACTGAAATCTAAAAAGGAAGTGAAAATTTTTACAGTAACCTTAAGGAAAATTGAAGGGCATTTTTGGAGTGCTAGGGAAAAAATCAAATGTGACAGTAAAATAAAGATATTTTTCAGATGAACAAAAACTTAGATGAGTCATATAGGCCAATTTCTGTCAAACAATACTAAAGGAACACTTTGTAGAGTATATCTAACCACAATGCTGTACACCTGAAACCAATATAAAATAATATTGAATGTGAACTTTAATTGAAAAATAAAATTAAAAAGTACTAAAGGTAATTCTTCAGCATAAAGAAAATGACCCCAGACAAAAGCATTAAAATAGTGGAAAGAATGAATAACAAGAAACACTGTATATATGTGGGTAAATTGAAATTAATAGTAACATTGCAGACCAAAAATGATAATCAGCTATGGGATTTTAAATATATATAAAATTAATACATGATATAGCACATAAATGGAATTAATTGGCATTAAAATATGTTCAGGCCCAAGAAATATCTGTGCAGAGGTAAAAGTAGTAATTTACACTGGACACCAACATGTCCAGAATGCCTGTTTTAATATCTAGAGTAACAACGAAAAGAATAGTAAGGGAATATTTAACTATCAAATTTTGACAGGGAAATTGGAATAATATTAAAAGTGCCTCATCCAAAATAAGCCAAGGAAGAGAGAAAATGGAATATAATACAGTTGAAACAAAGAAAACAAATACTGAAATGTAGATAGAAACCCAAATATTATCAGTAACTATATGAAATAAATAATTAAGGATTTCTGCAGCTTGCTTAAAAAGTCTATACCTAACTCAACCCAAGATCATGAAGCTATACCATAAATTCATTCAAAGCTATGATTCAGCCTGAAAAGATTGTTTCAGGTAGGGGCCAGTGTTTACATATTTTCCATATGCATATCTAATTGATCCAGCACCATTAAATGACAATTATTTTCACACTTTATTGCTGTGAGCTTCTGTTGTAGTTGAATTGACCATGTATGTGTAGGTCTCTTTCTGGACACTTTGTTACATTGGTCTGATTTTCAAACCCATGTTAATTGCTCATTTCAAACATATTTTAATTATTCTAGATTTAGAGTAAATCTTGATATTTGGACATCTAAACCTTCCAAAACACAGACAGATAAATACACACACACACACACACATACACGTATAACTCATAATAGCATCAAAACACAACTGATACCTACAGACAAACCTAACAACACATTTTCAATAGCTCTACACAGAAAACTACAACTCACTTGGAAAGAAATGGAAAACTGCAGGTGAATGGAGGGATATATATACAATGATCATAAACTAAAAGATGCAATATTACGAGATGTCAATTTTTTCCCAATGGTTCTTAGATTAAATGCAGCTCCAATAAAAATCTCCAGCAATTTTTGTGGTTTATAATTGACAAGATGGTTATAAAACTTGTATAAACATTCAAGGGCTCAAGAGTAGCAAAGACAATCTGGAAGATGACTGACATGATAGGGTGACTTACTTTCCCATATATCAAGATTTGTTATAAAGCTGTAATTAAGAAAGTGTAATGATAGCAGATATCCCACACAAACAAGCCGACCAGGAAAGGCAACAGAGAGTCAAGAACATATCTGTACATATCCACCCACTTATTTATGACAAATGAGACATTGTAGTACAGTAAATGAATTATAATATTTTCAGTAAATGGTGCTACAACATTGAGTGTCCATGTGGAAACACATGAAGCTTGACCTCTGGTAACACACACACACACACACAATTGATTTGAACGTGATTGTCACTCTGACTTTGAAAGATAAAACTAAAGTGGTCAAAGGAAAGAACAAAAGACTACCTTCATGACCTTGGGTTAGGCAAAGATTTTTTTGAACAGGAAACACAACCTGCCAAGTTTAAAGGAGAATATGGATTAATTAGACCACACTAAAATTCACAATTTCTTTTCTCCAAAAGGCACTGTTTAAAAAATAAAAAGTAAGCCCTAGAGGGGGAAGAAGGTATTTGTAATACATAATTTTAATAAGTTGTGCATACCCAGAAAAATATAAATAAATCTTACACATTAATAAGAAAAAATCTGCTAAAACAATCGAAACTGCACAAATGACTTAAGCAGTTTTTTTCAAAGATGGTAACCAAATAGCCAATAAGCATATGAAAAATTTCTGAACATCACTACTCAACAAGGAAATATAATGTAACACTAATCAGATACTACCATATACCTATCAGAAGATTTATATTTAAAAATATTAATACAGTCCTGGCTGGCGTAGCTCAGTGGATTGAGCACTGGACTAGAAAGAAGAGGGTTGCTGGTTCGATTCCCAGTCAGGACACATGCCTTGGGTTGCAGGCCAGGTTCCCTGGTGTGGGGAGTGCAAGAGGCAACCACATATTGATGTTTCTCTCCCTCTCTTTCTCCCTCCCTCCCCCTCTGTCTAAAAATAAATAAATAATAAATAAATAAATAATATTTATACAAATATCAAGAGTTATTGAGAATGTGGGACAAGTGGTCATTCATACAATGCTGTTTTGAGTGTAGATTAGCACCCCCCCTTTGGAGATCTGTGTGCATATTTTCATATAGCTAGCTGAACCATATGTACAACCTATGACTCAACATCTGCACTCCTAAGTATATAATATATATATATGAGAAATGCATACAAATATGCACCAGGATGTATGTAAAATCATGTACAGCATAGTTATTCACATGACCTCAAAACTGGAAACAAATAGTCATCAACAGTTGAATGGAGAAATAAATACAGCACATTTATAAAATGGAATACCATGCAGCAATAAAAAGAACAAGCCACTGCTATATACAAAAACTTGGGTAAATCTCATATTCCATACTGAACTAAAGAAATCAAGTGGGAAACAATCATATTGCATGACCCATTTTAATTAAATTGAAAAAATAGGCAAAGCTAAATTATGGTGATAGAAATGAAAATAAGTGTTACCTTTGGAAGGACAGTGATGGGGTAGAATTTGAGAAGTACTGGCAATTGTTAATTTCTTATGTTTTTTAGTGGGTTCATTTGCTTTTTAAAATTTGTTATATCAAATTTTGCATATTGTTATGTATATTATGCTCAACAAAAAGCTTACTTAGAAATCATTTTGGAAATTCATACAAAATATAGTGCTTGTATTTAGGTTTTTAGGGAAGAAAAAGGAAGGAAGATTTTGGGGGACTCTTAGGAAAGGATTTATTTTGAAGGCCAATCCTAGACCCTGCGTTTGTCTGCATGGTGAACATAAAAACCCCTTTCCCAGAGACATGAGGAACCCAATTATGATACTCAGAAGAAGAACATTTTTTGAAGCAGCAGATGTTTATGCTGCAGCAGGCTTCAGAATTCAGACTTTTGTTTTATTTCTAAGAACACAGGAGAGCCAGATCTGAAATAAGAGCTCCATCCTGGTCCGCCCTGACCTTTGCTCAGTGGAGTGTGCCTTCCAGGGGCAGAGGCCAGGCTCTCATCTGCTCAGCTCTGCTCTCCATGTAAAATCAGCGGGCACCTCCAACTTGGCTGAGTGATACAAGAGCAGGCTGGGGACTCTGGTTCCATGATGTGTAAATTCATGCTTCTGGGCGCAAGAAGGGTGGGGAAAAAAGTAACAAGTCGGTTCATTCCACTTGAGTGGGCAAAGCTACAACAGCAGGGATGAAATCTGCTGCCTTCAGCTGTCAGGCTCAGGGCCTCGATGCTCTCGTCTCCTGGTTCAGAGGACCAAGCCTAGAGGCCCACACCCACATCCGAAGGCCCTGGGGACCTCACACTTGACTGTAGGATTCCGAGCTAGTGATTCACAAGCTCCTCTTCCAGAAACAACCTCAGTTTCTCTCCTAATCTCTGGGTTATGTATGTCGGCATGGATGGTGCACATGATGAGCTGGACAGAATAAAGAAAAGCAGGATGTCTAAGTAGCTGGGGAGTGTTGAAATATGACACTGTGACAACAGTTCAGAAATGCCACAGCTATTGAGCGCTGACAGTGGTCGTTTGTGAGTGCTTTTGCAGGTTATCTCATTTAGATTTCGAAGCAACCCTCTGCGAGTAGGGATTATCATCATTGTCATTTTGTAGATGGCCCAGCTGAGGCACAGAAAGACAAAGTAACTCACATAAGACCACCAAAAAATGACTAAATAGTAGAGCTGAGAGTCAAATCTAGGCTCTATGGTATTTGGCCTTTTTATTGTTTTTCTATGGTGGAAAGAACCCTTTTCTGGGAAAGAACTTTATGTGGTTGCTAAGGCTCCCTAGAAATGCTCAGTTCTGGGCAGGTAGTGACAGAGATCAAGGAGTAGAAAGAATAGGCAAAATTATCTGTGACCTAGCCAGGCTGGCCTATGGCTGCTTCTATAGTCTTAGATAACTACTCAACATATAAACCAAGATATCCCTCTGATTATATTCATGGATTGAGAATGAATCATTATATTCATGGTCTGAGAATATTCATGGATTGGGATCAGTTTGTTGAGAACCATTTCAGCAAAGAGATGTCAAATTCTCTCTTGAGTTTTTCCCTCTGTGCAAAACCGTGGCTTTATTGAGTGGCTGCGGTGTATCTGACACTGCGTTATGCACTCTGAAGACTGTTAGAAAACACAGGATATGAATGCCCGCTCAAGGAGTTTTCCATCCATGTATACCAAACTTCTTCAGGCTATACCAGCTTTTAAATTTAATCTAGAACAAAAACAAACAAGCCTTGCCTTATATCAGGGGCAGTACATGGAGTCTCTATATTATCAAAATCTCTGAAAGTCCATTTCTCACTTGAATTTGATGCTCCTAAGTTTACTTTGAATGCATGTCTGATTTATACCCTCATACCCAGTGCCACTTCTTCATAACAGTGGGGATATTGATGTCATGCTTCTGATGCCCCTAAAGTAGCAGGTCCTCAAGGGGCCACAGGGACCAAGACACCTCTGCTATCCTCTGATTTGACACTGCAGCATGATCAATGCAGAGGGGGGCAGCATACCCACCTCTCCAAGGTGGTATAATATTTTGTCATTTTGGCACCAGTGATGGTGCCTTTGTGTCCTGTTTTGCTTGTGGTTTATCTTTCTCCTGCGGGTTTGTCTTCCATCTGTGGGCCTGGGCTGGCCTAGAGGCTGAAGCAACCCTCCTTTCTTTGCCCCCCAGTTGCATGCATTCAAACAAGCCCCTCCATGTGGGTTTCATCTTCTATGCCTGTCAATCACAGCATTAAAGACCTGAAACACCTCTCCCACCAAGTAGCTAGATTTCCATGTGTGTTTATTTGCTCTTCCACAAATATTTTACTAAGTTTCAATTTCAACTCATGTACTTTTCATTCACGAGTAGACATAGTGCAGCTTGTGGAGGTATATCATCTGGGTGAACTAGGACCTCTGTCACAGCAAGGTTTGGATCAAAATCTCACCCCATGAAACAGAACGTATTACATGCTGTGCATCCATATAAAAGAAAAAGAAGAACGAATTTACTACAGTGTACTGTAGTACTTTTTAGCATCCCCCAGTAAATTATAAGGAATTATTATGGCAGGAGCCATGCCATTCCTGGCTGCAGCTGGGCCGTCTCTATTCACTGCGCCGAACTGATTGATGGGAACTCAGTAATCATGTGTGGATTTGGATAGGCATCCCCAGGGGTCACACTTAAAAGGAAGAGACTCTAAAATTTGAATAACATCCAAAATCTATTAAAGTCTTCCTCTGAAACCTAAATCCCTTCCTTTATTCTATACTAGTGTATGGCCTAATTCTAACAAGAATATCAATGAAAATCTTGCTAAAACCAGAGCAAAGAGGAAAACTTCTTATTGACAACAGATAATCAAAGGCTGGGGGCACCGAGAGTAGCGTGTAAGTCCATGTGCAATAGTACGTACCTGAGTCGGAGTTTTGCAGGTTTCGATGTGTGCCAGAAATAGAAGCCCTTCCTGCAGATAGCATGAGCGTCCACCCTCCACATCTAGGTATCAAAAATGACTCCATAACACAACTCCTTCAAATGCCACAGCTTGGCTCCTCGCCCGGTGTATCACTCCAAGAACCACATAACTGTGGACGTTGATGAAAAGCCCCTTCTCAGGAAGCCCACCCCTACTCTTTTTAGGGTTCTCTCCAGTATACTCTACTGAGAGCACCTTCGTGGGGAACAGCAAGGTAAAGGAGCCGGTCTTGCTCCCAGTCTAGATTCAAAAGGAAAACACACACAGACACACACACACCACGGTGCATTCATGCATCCGTGTTTCCTTAAGGAAAAAGAAATAGTTGATCAAGGGACCCACCTAGAGGGGAGAGGAGGAGTCCATGAAATTGTAGTCTGAGAAGCCCTTTTCCAATTACACTTGAATTTGAGGAAGCTGATTAAAGGTGTTTTCTGAGACCCAAGCATGAGAGGGGGCCTCTCTCTGTCTGGAGATACCCTGAAGATGAATGTCCGCAGGACCACTAACGAGCACCTAATGAGCCTATAGACTGTCAAGGCGATAACTCAGTTTCCCATAGAAATCCAATGCAAGACCCTGAAGGCACAGGATGGATGGTGAAGGGCCTAATTATTCTTAAGAACAGAAGTGATGTGGAAGGCGTTTGTCTGAGCGGACTGCTAGGCAGAAGTAGTCCCTGCATGTTAAGGAAGATAATTAAAAACGTTTTAAATAGCCATGAGAATAAAGAGATGTAATTCACTGCATAATTTAAGACTTTTAAATTAAATCTGAGGCAAGAGACTAAAATGAAAACTTTGATCTGCATCTCATTGTTTTAATACTTTCATTTACATACAAAGACTGGAACTTAATAAGGAAGATCCTTGAATATCGCTTCTTCCGTGAGACTTAACTTCAAGACATGAAGGCGGTGTCCTCATTAGATGGAGCTCCATGATCTGTAATTTCCCAATAGCACTGTGGCACTTACGGCAACCAGAAGTGACCATAATGTGAGAACACTTCATGAATATTGCAGGATGCTGCCAGCCATCCAATGGCGGATGACTCCTGCTGAAGTTTTCTGCAAGACATTCTTTTGTTGAATTCCTGAACGTATTTGACCTACTTTTTCATCTGGGGAGCAGTCGGGGCTGATAGACATGGCACAAAGACTTAGCAGGCAGTGGTGCCTCTAGGCGGGTGTTTGTTTCTAAGCCAGCCCAGATCGGAGCGGGAAGCCTCAGCTGTTTTCCACCTCCACACAAAGGAGCCCGAGCTGGTCTCGGTGGGCGATGGGGGACTGAAGAGGCTTTCTCGTGCATTATTCCTTACCCCATTCAGCTTTATTCTCTTTGACTCTAGCAAGGTAATTGAGCCACTCCATTTCTTCTCCCTTGTTGCCTCAGCTTAAAAAGGAAAGAAGGAAAGGGGGCAGGCAGTATAGGTTGTCTTTAGCCGGAGTCCCGGTGTCTGAAGCTCAGGTTGCATTGCTTCACAACTCTTTCTGAGACTCCCTTTTCTCTCCCCTTCATACTGGGCCACGTTGGTGAACTGCTGTTGCTCATCAGGGTTTCAGGCAGTAGATGCTGGCAAAGAACTTTGGTCTGTCTTCATAAGCAGAGAGAAGGAAAACCTGTCTCATTACTGAGAGCTTTAGCTTGGGGAACATCCCAAGGGCTCGAATGATGAAAGAGTCTTCAGTTTTGGGTTTTCAATCTCTCAGCCTGCCTGCCTTTGGCCCCACAACACTGATGCTCCACTTCATCCACATGGGTGGCCACTGGTCCTGAATCAGGGCTTTCCTGAACCACACATTTCTTGCTCAAGGGTGTAACTTTCTCAGGTTTCTAGCTTTGTATTTGACCGGCAATTCATTATTCCATGACTCTCCTGCCTTGCCAGTTCAGTCCTCAGCAGAATCTGCCATTAATGCGCAATGAACATTCTCCACTGTGTGGCAACAGCACTGGAATAAATTCTGCAAATTCAATGTAGAGCTGAGATTATTTCAGCCTCCTCAAGGCATGTTGGAATATAGGTGGCTGTCCAATAATGCCAATAAAAAGAATAATAGAATGATAAAAAAATTACACTTTATGTGGACCAGAAATGAGAATTAGGGTCATCTTCATTCTGCCCATCTTTAATTATAGGTAAAGACATTGAGGTCCAAATGTAAAATAACATTTCGAAAGGGATATAACCAAGTCTCCTAACACTCAGGTTATCGCCTGACTTCAGAGGACACCTCTTCCACATAGGGTACCTCTGTGGACCCCCGTAGAGTCACTCAGATCTCACAACACCCCAATAATTTGGAAAGGTGATAAAGTGACATCCAGGACAAGAAATCATATGAATGTCATAGATGGGAACTTACAGCTTGGTTAATTTAAGTCCACTGAGTGATAATGCTATATATAAAATTTTTGAAAGCTATTTTAAAATGTTGACAACATAAAACAGTATAATGATGCCAGTGCTGTTGTTGTTGGTGGTGTTGGTGTGGGGAGGTGGTATATTCTCATTGGTTAATTGGGTGTTCACGAGTCTGTTAGCAATGTAATCTCTGGATGGTAAGATTATGGGTGAGTTGATTTTTCCCCTCATTTTATGGATTGTTTACATTTTCTCAATGATACGTTATGTTTTTTCATCTCCATTTTTATTTTTTAATAAAGCTAATGTATTTCTATTATGTATTTTACTGCTAGAAAAAATTCATTACATAGGTCTATTGTAAAGAAATCTTCTTTCTGCTATTTTTTAAGTAATGTAAATTTTGTTCTTATTACATATCTGCATGTTTTAGAGTGTTAAGTCACAAAAAGCACTTGTAAGATTGAAGTGATTTGGCAGCCCCATTGTTTTCCTGCCAAAGCCCGCTGAGGTAATTCTTGAAGCCACTGTGCAATGTTATCAATGTAGCAATGCCCTTTGCCACCTAGAAAGTGTTTGCAAAGAGCAGCAGGTCAAGGTCCTGACCTCGCCATACCACTCTGTCTAGGCAGAGTGAAGAGGCTTTGCCTTATAGTCATTTGTCTGTTCACACAAGCCAAGTGTCCCTCCCACCTTATGGTAGGTAATCTGTTCTTTCTAAGCCAGACACCAAGCACGGAAGACGTAAAAATGAACTTTGGAAATGTGCTGTGAATTCAAACACATGGTGCTGCGGCTTATTTGTAAGTGAAGATTTAAAGCTTTTTGATACTCCAAGTGTAAGTTCTTAGTCTGGCATTAGATCCAGAAATGCACGGATCGCTAGGCAAGTGCCAAGGACCAGACTTCTCAAAGAGGGGCTCAGTCATCTGCATCTCATCAGTGAAAAGGTGAAATATCATGTATGTGGTCAAATGATTTGGTGCGTCCGTAGTCTGGTCTCCTTGCCTTTGTCACGCCTGAGTTCTCCGGTGATCTCTCCCCTTCGTTGTCGTGAATGTTCCCCCTCCAGGTCAAGGCACCCACGTTCACCGTCACCTTTGCTTGCAGACTGGTGCATTTGGAGAGACACCTGTGCCTTGGAAAGCCATCTCTGAATAGGCATAAGGAAGAGGCTGACTCTGTGTTTTGAAATTGCGTTCATACCTAGATATCTTGAGACTGTTTTCCAGAGCTCAGTTTTGAAACAGAAAGGAAGCTCGTAGGGCATGATTTGAACCAGGCGTCCAGGAGAGCTCTCTCCCAGCTGATCTAGTGAGACAGCCTCAGCTTTCAGCAACAGTAGCATCTGTTACAGGGCATACCGAAGAGGACCAGAACTTACCTGGGAAGGGAAGATGCATACACACCACCCCGTTATCATAGATTGCTGAGCCCTGTGCCAGAAGGGTTCCATTCACCATCACAAAATGGCAGCTCCAATATGAGTACAGCAGTTGATTCCTGTCTAGAGTCACCTCACCCTCTGTCAAACACTCACATCAACAGGATCTTCACAGGTGCATCTTACACACGCACGGTCTTTTGTAGAGCCTGGCTATCCCACTGGGCTCCTCTTACATCACTGTGTAATGGAGAGCTGGATGCGTGTTGGCATTCCTCGAAAGGGTTTGAGTTACTGAAGCTTGCAAAAGCTCTCTGGTTTCACAGGGGAGTGACTCTGTTCTTCAGCACCCACCTGGGAATGAGCACAGTAAAGTAGTTTGTCTTCTGTGAATGAGCAGGAGGAGTGGCAAACTGGGAGGTAAGAAGAGCTTGGTTCAACCCAGTCTTGTGACACTATGCAAAATTTAAGTCTGTTAAGTCTGAGTCTTTAGGGTTGAAGATTAAATGAGATACTATGGAAACAGCAGTTGTTATTGTTTCTTGCACAGTAGAGTTTCAAGAAATGTTCTCTCTCATCTCCGTTAGTGACCATCAGGGGATATTCTAGAACAATGTTACTTGCACACTTTATGTAAGAAGTCACAAGGTAGATGGATGGAACTTCTCTCCTTATACTCATGTGGACATGGAATCTCTTGTTTGAAGGCCAGGGCACATCATGCCACACTTGTCTCCTTCCTTGCTTCTTGTCAAGGCCTTGTTAACCCGAGTCTAAACCGACCGCGAGAGGGGTTTGCAAGGCGATGGTGGGCCACTCTGATGCTCTCGACCCTGCCCAGGCATCTTTAGCTATGAGCAGAAAGGACTGAGATATCTGATTTTTGTTTGTTATTTAATGCAAATTAATGAAAAAGAGCTTCAAATAGCAACAAAAATCCAAGAGCAAAGCTGGTTGGATCCCATCATCCATGTAACCAATATCTGTTACCTTCTGGTTAGTTCCCATGTCCTTCACCAATGTTTCAGTATTTACAGTAATAGTAGAGCTAGAATAGTGTTTTGGTTTGGTTTGGTTTTTGCTGTTTGTTGTGTTATACCATACCCCACCCCTTTTCTAAATTTGGTGGTATCTTTATTTTTCCCTCATTTGTTCCCGTTCTCTTAATCCTGCGGCTCCTCCTGCCCCTCACCTCACCCCCAGGCAGTGTGGACAGGCTGGTGTGTCTGCAGGCACCTTTCTCTATGCAAACCCACACAGGTTTATGGTATGCATAGTGTGATATTCATTGCTTTTTTTCCTTCACAAAAAATAGGTGTTACCATCATCATTTCTCTACATGTAGTTATTTCTGCATGAACCTGAAGGTCATTCCCAAGGCTGGATTTGAGTGGCTCCTGAGCCAGGCCCCCTCTGCAGCTCTGCCAGGACTAGGCTCTGGCATGCAAGCCCACTGCCTATGTGCAGAGGGTCCCGAATGCCGACAGGAGCATCTTGGAGCCATATTTCAGTCTGAAGCTGTCCATGTAGAGTTACTACATCATTTGTTTTCCCATTTTTCTCTGAAGCCATGTGACAGCAACTGATAGGTTCACACTCCTTTCATTCCGCAGGTTAATCTTGGCTTTGTTGTAGCCATTTGATATATTTGTTTTACTATTACAGAGTCAGTGATGTGATGCATTTGGAGAATCCCCATATGGATTTCTTTTGGCTTTTGTGCCTTTCTCGGGTGCTTGTTTTGAGTTAGCAATGTTCTCAGTTCTGTATCTATATTAGGGCATGTGACTAAATGGCATTAGGTCTCAAGATTTGTATACAACAGTCTAGCTATTTACCAGCCTAAGTTCTATATCAGGGATGATGACTTGTGATTTATTAGATTGAAGTTACTCTCAGTTGTAGACAAGATTTTCCCCAACTCCTAATTCCAAATACCTGTTGTTTCCCATATTCTCTATCTTCTTATGGCTTGAATACGATATTACTTCACCAGAGGGAAGACACAGGAATTGTGCATGGAGGGGAGAATTTGAGACCTTGCTTCTTAGCAATTGTTATCAGCTTGACTTAAATAAACTCTTATAAAAACTCTCAAGAAAGAAAGAAAGAAAGAAAGAAAGAAAGAAAGAAAGAAAGAAAGAAAGAAAGAAAGAAAGAAAGAAAGAAAGAAAGAAAAAGAATGGTACATGGAGTTCCTGACAGCCAGCCCATCTTCCCACTTATAAACAAAACTGCCATCAGAGGAAAAAAAGGCAAAGCCAGGAACAGAGTCTAACAAGAAAAGGAAGTAGTGCCCCACCTTTACCATCACCTTTCTCTCCCTCTGAAAGGGGTCCCACGTGACTTCCAGTGAAAGAAGCTCAGCAAGTGCTGAGCTGCATGGCAGAGTTAAATTTCCATAAGAGATGCTGATATCAGAGGCTGGGATACCCTGATTTCAAAACTAATAAACTATGGGAATTAATTTTGATAGGAAGGTGCATGTAATTTCCTGTTGCAACTCATATTTCAGTACGCCCTCATCTGCCCTGAACCATCTTAATCGAATTCCCAGAATATTGGCCTTTTACTTAATTCATCCTCAGTATTGGGACCAGAGTGATCTTTTTGAACTAAAAATATCATCATGCTATTAATCACCAAACCCCTGCTTCAAACACTTTTAAGGGCTTCCCATTTCTGTTAAGAGGAAGATCAGAATCAGAAACTTTTCCCACAAGTCTTAACATGTTACTTTCTCCTCTCTGGTCTCATTTCATAACATGGTCTACTGTGTCTGTATCCTCAGCTTCTTTCAACTGTACCGCCCACTTCTGCCACAGGGCCCTTGCACATCTGCTTCCTCTGTCCTCACTGCATGGACTCCTTGCCTCCATTGCATTCACTCATGTCCTTTGTTTGGTTAATTTATTTCTTTGCTTTAGGCCTTCTCAGCTCAGGTACCACTTCTTCTAGGAAGCCTTCCTTGATGTTCTTAATCAGATCAGAACTTCAGGATGCCACCTCTCCCTATTGTACACGCTTGTAATACCATGCACACTCCTTCCCATCACCCCCTGGAGTGACTTTTATTTGTGAGACTATTTATTTAAAGTTCACTGCTGCCCTGGCTGGTGTGGCTCAGTGGATTGAGCACTGGCCTGCAAACCAAAAGATCATAGGTTTGATTCCCCATGAGGACACATGCCTGGGTTGTGGGCCAGGTTCCCAATTGGGAGCACATGAGAAGAAACCGACTGATGTTTCTATCTCTTTCTTTCTCCCTTCCTTCCCTTTCTCTAAAAAAGAAATAAAATCTTAAAAAAAAATAATGCCTAGCTACTCCTTGAGACACTTGTCCCAAATAATGTGAGGAAATTAAAAGGCAGGCTCTTCTAGGATCAGCTGGCAGCCACTCTGTTGAAAATTCAAAAAACATGGGAATGGAAACTGACCAGAAAGATAATCAGAAACTGATCAGTCCAAGTTGGTTGTCCAAATGAAGGACAAGTAAGCAAGAGAGGCTGAGTTATATTTATTAGTGAAGGGAATTCAAGTAATTACACAGTGTCTACACGTGTGCATATTTGTTCAGTAGTTTTGAATGGAGTTTCTTTCTCCCATCCTGGGGGAGAATTTTTGCCCTGTCCTCATTGAGAGTGAGCTCCTGTGTTCCCCCCTCACAGTGCATGGCCGGGCATAGGTCAGCAGATTAGGTCACGTAGATTCGTAGGATTTGAACTGCTTTCTTTTTCCCTGTGGATTAATCTTAAATGTCAGCATTTTAAACTTGGCCTTTTCAAGATATGCTGCCATATAAGCCTTAGTTAATGGAAAATACATTCCTGGTTCAAAGTTGTTGTTTTTTTTACCCCCGAATGGGAACAGCTAATAAAACAAACAATGCAAGTGTCTTAAAGCTTAAGCTGTATGCCGAGGAAGCTGGTGTTTGTCAATTGGGTCTAAGAAACTTCGTTCCTTAAGAATCTTGACTATAATTCCAGAGGCCTTTTTTTTTTAACAGGTCTGGAATTTTATAAATCAGACTTTATCTTCTACCTACCTACCTGCAGGAAGCTTAGAATCCTGTGATTCTAAACAAGCTTTAAAGGGGGTATTGCTAGTCTTCTACAGTTACATTGTTTTTACAGCCTTTTGTTTGGGTATAGAATTTTGCAGATTATCAGGTACTTGCATGTCTCTTATAACAACCCTTTGACTTAAGACAGGGAGGTACTATGACCATTTGCTGGGCCAAAGGAGGCCGAAGGACATGCTTGGCATCATCCAGCTTGTGAATGGCATCCTGAGTTTCAGGCCTGGAGGAGCCATCGATTTTTTACCTAACATGTAACGAATGAAATGGAATCCACAGGGATGGATTCAAACCTCAGGGCTGCTGCTAACTGGCTTTGTTAACCTTGAACAGATGATTAAACCTTCCTTAACGAAGCATCTTCATCTGTAAGACGACGAACAATGCCTACTTTTCTCACCAGACTAAGATCCTGTCAAGGATAAAATGAGATAATTTTCATAGTAAAAAAAGTGCTGGATTATAAAAGAATTAAGCATCATTACCTTAAGTAATAGTAGGGCTGAGCCTAATGGCATATAGGGGCACAGCGAGGTGTCTCCCATCCTTTTCCCAGGACGGTCAGGGAACCAGAATAGAAAGGGGCCTCAGAGGCGCTGAGCACCAGGGAAGTGGTCCAGGACCATGACAAGTAGGGGAATATTTAAAACTGTATACACCTTATTTTATTTATACGGATGATAAAACTCTAAGCAAAGACATCAGGGGAATTGAATAGCAACTTGGAGCTCATAATCAAACACTTAAGTTTTCCAACCTGGAAACTTTTGGCAGTTGGTGCCCTTCAGATCTGGAGAGCATCCATCTTAGTAAGTGCCTGTCTGCCAGGGGACGTCGTGGGGATGCTGTCAGACACAGACGGATCCTCCCCGTGGCAGGCGGGAGCCAGAGCGGCCCTGATCCCGGAGCCAGCAACCAGGACAGGCCCAGGCCCCCAGAGCAGAGCAGCCAGGCCCAGACTCCCTCTCCTCTGACACTGGGCTGTTTTTCAGGGTGACGTGCAGCGGACGTTCATCCAAGTGGACTTCGGTGATGGCATCGCCGTGTCTTACGTCAACCTCAGCTCCATGGAAGACGGGATCAAACACGTCTATCACAATGTGGGCATTTTCCGAGTGACCGTGCAGGTGGACAACAGTCTCGGGTCTGACAGCGCCGTCCTGTACTTACATGTAACTTGTATGTTGTTACTGTTGTTGATTTATGACATAATTTACATGTTGTGTCCTTTTAAAACATAACCCTAAGTTTCCTATCTAGAAGAAGCTTGCTAGTTCCTTTTTAGCAGGATGGGGAAGGAGAATAAGAGAGCCAAGTGGGGAGAAAGTAAGAAGAATGTCAGGGAGTGGAATGTGAATAATCTTGTGCTCTGGTTTGCTTCACATTTTTCCATGGCATTTACTGTGCCTCTTCCAGGTGCCTGAGCACCTGAGATACAGCACCCATGTCTGGAGGCTAGGTCTGAGCAGCCTGCTAAGCTATTTGATTGAATATGAATTTGTCCCTTTTTTTGGGGGGGGGGGTCAGAAATGTTTAAAAACAAGCCATATGTATGGCCCAATCTAATGTATGGAGAATTAGCATCAGTAAAGGAATTTTTCCTCATTTGATTATTCTTCTCCCACATTCTGTCTCCCTATTAATAGTTTTTAGATTTATGCTCTTTTCTTAAAAAAAATTGTGTTTCCTGGGATTTATCTGGAGATGATTTGTCATTAGAGAGAAGGTGGTGTGTAGGGGAAAAGTCTAAACTATGTTAAGGAAGCCGCACGAGGAAACCGTTCCAAGAAACATTAAAGCTTCCTCGTTAAGGAATGTATAGGTGCGCTAAGTTATGTTGACTGATAATGTCTTTTGTAGTAGGTTTGTGAGTGTCCCCAAATAGACATAGGACGTGTTTAAGTTACTAGAGAAATAGTTTACTTTAAAATGAATGTAGCTCCTTTCTACGCAGGGCCGTTTTCAAATTAATTCTGAGTTCTAGGCCAAGAGCATTAAGGCTGGGCAGTCGTCCATGCCACTCACCTGCCCCCGCCACTGAACCCAGCTGGGCGCAGAATGTACTCATTAAAATATTTTTTAAGTGGCTGCGGTCCAGGGGGAGGGCACACTATTTAGGAATCCCCAAGAGATCATTTGGCTCCCAAACAATCCTGCTATGTCAGCAGCCCTTGGTCTTTATCTCCTGTGCACTCACGACAGAGATGCTTAAAGAAGCGCTGTACTGGCTTCTTTGGGTTTAAACAGTTTTACAAGATTCCCAGTCTGCCAACCCCATGCCCCTCTTTTCAGTTAATTTTTTTTAATTCTCACTGTGTGCCAGGTTTTGTGCTAAACAGATTCTCTATGTATATAATCTCAGTCCTCAAAACCGCCCTGTGGGGTAGGCAACATTAGAAATCCTGCTTGTAAAAACTAGACGTCCCAAGAGCTTAGATAATCCATGCGAAGCTGCATACCTACTACGTGGCCCAGCCAGGTTTCAGGCTCAGGCCTGCCTGTCTCCAACCCCAGCTCCTGATCGCTAGGGTTGTTGTCACTGCCAGCAGTGGCTTGGGATTAGAGGAACTGCCTTTCCCCCAGCCCTCATCCTAACCCCCCACATTTTTGCAGATCATCCTGAAGGAATGTGAATATTTATGTTAGAAGTGGTGGGCTTGCTACATGACTGCATAGGTTCAGGACCGGTTTCCCAGGCTCACTTCCGGCCGACCCGACCGCCACCCCTAAGCTGTCCTAGATAGACTTCCTGGAGTTGCCTCTTACTAAACAATAATCTCAAGTGATGATATCATGGGAATGATCATGCAGCTTTCAAAAATACATCACAACTATTGCTTAGTAAAGTAAGTCTCAACCAGATGATAGTGCGTTTGCCAAGAAGGCTATCATGTTCTCCAGTTCTGTAAGGGGGATTTCTGTTAGAGAATGCTCTGCTTAAGAATTACAGTAGTTTTATTCCATGTCCCATGTACTATTAAACATCTACCGTGCTCTATGCCAAAGACTGACTTAAAATTCAGCAGTAGCTGCTTGTCTCCATTTCCCAAGGTCTCATAGAGTCCTGCACAGCTCACCCTCCTGGTCGGCCTCCTGGTGGATCCTGTCTCATCCCCAAAAGTGATCATGTCCCGAAGGGGTCCCTCCCTGCCCCAGCCCTCTCCCAGGTTTACTGAATCCTGGGAAGGAAAAGCAGCACAGAGCTCGCCTGCTTAAGATCAAAGGTTGCTGAAGTCACGACATGTAAAAGAAGCAAAAGAAACGAAAGAAAAGACCTGCTTGTTCACTTGCTTGTTTTCTTTTCTTTTGGTCTCAGCCTAGTTGACAAGCAAAAAGATTTAACCTTTAACCTTAGTGGGAAATGGTTCACAATGAAACTTTTGCGTTTTGATTTTAACTTTGTTAGACTCATTGGCTTAGGTGGTTGACGAAGAAGGCCTCATGCAATGGAGCCCCTGGCCCTGGGGACGCAAGTTGACTTTTTTGTACTGACTGTGTTAAAGAGGATTATTTTAAAGCTTTGGTTAATTCACATGCATCCAAAGCCCATGAGCAGTTTCAGCATTTTCGTTAGCGCCTCTCTCCTGAAGGACCCCTGGGGTGCTGCTGCTCACCGGGACCCCCTCACTCACTGGGCACCTGTCTGCCACTGCAGGCAACACAGGCCCTCACATTCATTCAGATGGAGGAAGCAAGGGTTGGAGGAGAACTGTGACTTTGGCATCTTTTAAACTAACAGGAAGTCAGAGCAAGACCATGATTGATTCGCACCTCCCAAAATCTCAAACCTGAAGGGTACCTGGCAATTTTCAGTGCCACAGAGCCAGGATGTGGTGTGGGGGTGGGGGTGGCATTTAGAAGAAACAAAAGCAGAAACTGAGTCCTGGACTGAGTTGGGGGTTAGAAGATCCAGATACTGTCCTGGCCAGGTCACTCCATTTCTTGGAGCCTCGAGTTTTCCTGTCACGGCGAGGAATGCACATTGTGTTTCTGAAAGGCTCCGCTGAGCATAATTTGCTCTGCCCTGTCAACTAGTAAAGCTTCATTGTCGATTATCGCAAAGTAGCACATGCACCTGTACTTCAGGGGTTCTAAGCAGCAAGTCTCAGCTCAGCTTGCCAGGCCTGCCCTCTGCCCCTTCCGCCCAGCACCCTCCCCTCTGCCTGGGATTCTCCCCCTTTTACCTGTTTTGAACACACTCTCTCTGCTGTCCAGTTCAGAAAGGTGATTTGATTTCAAATCAGAGGCTTTTCATACCAGTCTGCAAAGGTCATCAGAAACAAGTAGATATGATATTCCTGCTGTAAGGTTTCTAGGACAGGGCCCGCAGCTCTCTCACCGGGTGGCCGGGCAACCTGTCGTAGCCTGTCCGCTGGACACTCCCCAGGGAAAGTATTCACTCTGCTCTGCTTGTTTCAAACTAACGGGACCCTCTCCCACGGTGCCGCCATTGTCGCCTGGCCCGGGACAGAGAATTTAGAGGACGTGCAGATTTCTGCTCAGAAAGCTGCCCTGCCTAAACCAGTCTTGCAGAAAAAAAAAAAAAAATCACTGAAAACTGCAAATTTGCAGGATGGAAGGTAAAAATAAAAAATGAAGTGGATTTTCTAGTCCTTCCCAAGCCTCTCTGTTCAGTTGCCTCCTTGCAGTTTTTGGCATTAACACGATACATGGGCGTCATCCTTACTTTGATGTTTGCAGATAGATGTCTTTCTGTCTCCACCTCAGGGTCAATTGATCTGTTTCCTAAGGTCCTGGGTAGCTTTGCAGCTTTTCACAGGATCATTATATTGGCCAGCAAATGCCTATTTGGGTTTTGTAAGGTGTGGGTTAATGAGTCACCTGCCCCAAAATTGAGTGACAAAAATGTGGTGTCCTGGGCGCCCTCCCCTACCTGCTGAGTTAGAACTCCGGGACCTGCATCTCCATAGTCTGCTTTGAACAGGTTAGGAGCACCCTCATGCACACTGAAGTTTAAGGAGCTCTGTTGTAGTATCTGGTCTTTATACTTGATGTGCTTGTTTCTTCTAGTAGATGTTTAAACATTTCAGACAAACAGCAATATGATGCACACACAGTAGTTAATTTGGTGGTCGGAGGAGGTCTACGAGCAGGCCAGAACAATCAGTGCATGCGTGCGCATGGACACACATGCACACGATGGTCAGCCAGCTGTTTCTTGCGGCACAGTAGGGGCCAAACATGAAGAGAGCAGGGAAAGCTCCTTCACAGGAGGAATTCTGCAGTCCCCTCAGCCACCTTGCCAGGAAGACTCATATGGAGTGATGCAGTGCCACCTCCCGATCCTTTTGGGCATTGCAGGCACCTCTCTGATGGAGAAGCACCTGCCAGTTTGTTCAGCTCTGAGCTTGGTGCAGCCAGCCTGCTGGGGCCTCCAGGGGCTGGAGGTTCACTTCCATGGCTCTCTTAGGGCAGACCACACCCTCTGTACAGAAGAGAGGTGCTTAAGTGGTAGGTTTGGGGGCAGCAAGAAGCAGGTATATTAAACATCTAAGACATCAGTGAACAGAAGAGGATCCCAGAATCCGAGAGATAAATTCTACACATTTGTGGGAACGGGTAATGTATATACATGCAGGGATGAATTCATGCAAACACATGTGCATACTTCAGGGCCCACAGGCCAACCTGTCCTTTCCGGTCCTTTCCTGTGTCTGTGCCGCAGCCCTTTCTTGCTGTTTCTCAGACATGGAGGGCTCAAGGTCTGTGCACTTGCCCCGCCCTCACCCTGGAACGTCACTGGCAGACACTTGGTGTTCTCCTGTGCTTTATGCAGGTCACTGCTCAAAGGTCGCTGCTTCTTCTGAAAGACATCCCCTGACTGACCTGCCAAAATGGCACTCTCTCCCCTACCCCACGCCTGCCTCCCTCCATAATACATGCACTCCACCTAGTGCCAGGTGTCCCCAGCACCTAGAATAATGCCTGACATATAGTAGCACTCAAAAATTAGTGAAATGAATGAATGACCATATTTCAGTCACAAGAGTCAATTTTTGTCATTAACAGTACATGGGCATCGTTCTTACTTTGATGTTCTGATTTTTTTAAACGTTAAATGATCATAAGTGACAGACACCAAGAAAATGACCCCTTTGAGAATGGAATGAAGAGAGGTGATCTAGTTCTCGCATTCTAATGGCTTTAACTCAGATTTGAGGAGTCAGGAGAACTGTCACACAAGAGGGGACCGTGGAACTGAGACTTGAAGTCTTACAGATGCTGTAACAAAGGTGGCAAAAGCCAAGGCCTTGGGGTGGGACAAGGCATGGCCTGCTGGAGCAAACGAGAAGAGCAGGAGCCATCAGTATATGACAGAGTGTGATGATCATTTTGCAGTGCCTGGGTCATATTTCAGTCATCAGTAAGTCATGAGTCTTGCTAGCTCTTTTGTTAAAATGGGAAAGTCTTATGGAGCATGTCCCCTGGCCAGCACTTGGGCTGTGGAATCAGACTGCTTTAGCTCACATCCTGGAAGTGAGGAAGGTCCGCTGTCTCTGTTCGTTCATGTGTAGATGGGGAGGATGGTAGGGTCCGCTTCATGAGGCAGTTGTGAGGATTGAATGAGAATAGAAAGCCGTTAGCAGGATGCGTGGTACACAGTCATCACTCGGTAATGTTGCCCTTTTACTACCTCACTGAGCCTCTCCGACTTACGACCAACCCCTTTTTATCATATGGCTTGCAAGCCAGAAAGCCAATTCTGTGCTGTGTGCTGGTCACGAAGCCTCAGGTTCCATAAAGAGAAAGAAGCAAGCACAAAGGCAGGGACAGGAAGTTAATTCGCTTGTCACCCAGCCATCGCACGAGTATCCCCTGTGTCTTAGAGGCTGGGTCAGCCTTATCGGTAAAGGTAAATATGAGGGGCTCTTATCCTCCAAAAGTCTGCAGCCTGTGTTCTCTGTCTCACAAATTTTGGATCAATACATGTTCAGCTATCATTGTTATTATAATTAAGTAATGGGGATTTTATTTTTGACCTAGTGAATAGCATAATGAACTTGGCTTTCTAGGACAATCTCGGAATAGTCTGGATGGTGAGAAGGTACATAGTCATGACCATTCACTGTGAGAACATATAACTTATGCACCTGCAAGAATGAAGTTCCACAAACACGCACACATATTTCAGGGCCTGCAAGGACAAGCTTTGTGTCCTGAATGCCACTTGCATTTCACGAGCATCCTCTCCTGCCCCCCATCTCTGCACGGCAGCCATTCGGGTTTTCTTACCATTCTTCAAATGTAGAGACCCACCCCCCCATCAAGGCCCGTGTGCTCACTGTACCCTCACCCTGGAGAACACATTTTATTCCAGGTGCTGGGACCCCTGGCACTTGAAGCAGCTTATGTATTATTGAGGGAGGCAGGCACTGGACACGTGGAGCAGCAGGTGGATCAGAGCAGGGTAGGTTAGAGGCAGGGAAATGGGTAACAGGGTCCTAATGCTCCAGGTGAGGGCATGTGAAGTGTATCCTGCGCTGGTCCCAGCGCAGGATCAGGGTGGGTGAGGAGACCTCTGGGAGATACTTATGAAGCCAAATCAGTGGTTTCCTAAGTGGGTGTAGGCGGTAAGAAATAAGCTCTCTAGATTGACTTTCTGCTTCTGGGTTGCTCCCCTGGGTAGACATTGGTTTCATTAACCAACATATGGAGACTACAGACACGGGGGAAATCGTGGGTTTTTAACGGAGTCTGGGGTCAGGAAGGTGGTTGTGGAACCCTTAGCAGGTAGCTGATAGCTGAAGGTCAGAGTGTGGATGGCAGTACTCCGTGGAAGAGCATATGGAGGGGGAAGAGGCCAGAGGCAGCATCCTGGGGAACACACGTAAAGGTCAAGTAGAAGAAGAGGCAGGGACCGAGCAGGTGGGAAGGCCCGAGGTGCCACTTCCTTCTCCGACTCACGGAATGATGGTGGCATTGATAGGTTGCTGTAATGTTCACCTCAGAGGAAAAGGCATTTTTTCTTGGGAACAGTGGCTCAAGGAGAAGGTCACATGGGTCATAGGAAAGGTCCTAGCGGCTCTCTACGAGGAGGATATTTCTGTCTTTGTGGGCTTGTTCATCTAATTAAGGTTTCTGGTCTAATCAGCCTCCATAGATAGAATTACCCTTTTTTAGCGAGCACATCCCGAGACACGGAGAACCGCAGAGCCCTCTACCCGCTCACACCTGCCTCTGTCCTAGACAAGCCTAAGTCAACCCCTAATACAATCTGTTCCGTACTTACCTACCCAGGTGGATGTACAGACAAGCACATGCGTGCACAGACTCACACTCACACACACAAACACACACATTTACACACAGAGACCTTTAAATCCAGTAAATAATAAAGGATAATTACCCCTCCCGCCCTCACCACCCAACATGGATTCTAGGAGATTTTCACAATCCTGGTTTATCGCCAAGGCTATACCCTCCTGGAAACACTTTGCGTTTCCCTTTGAAATCTCCTAGCAGTCCTCTTCACTTCGGGACTTCATAAATTACTTACAGACTTTTAAACTTTTACGCATACGTGACTCAGATTTTAGGCCTGGAAGAAAGTCAGTAAATGGCCAACGTTGAGACATAATTATTCGCAGTGTATCCTTTTCTCTAAAGTAGAGAAAGCACCTGAGAACTTTTCTCAGGAAATAGGACTCATGTTTTGGGGGCTTCCAGAATGGGTTGTGTATTCTCTTCGGGGCAGAGAAGGTGGAACCAAGAAAGCCCTTCCCACTCTGTTTGTCCTCTCTTCTCTTGTGCTTCAGGTCCCCTGGAGCACGTGCACCTGTCCCTTCCCTTTGTCACCACAAAGAACAAAGAGGTCAACGCGACTGCAGTGCTGTGGCCCAGCCAAGTGGGCACCCTCACCTACGTGTGGTGGTACGGGAACAACACGGAGGTGGGTCATGTTGGAGACGGCACACATGGGGTCTAAGGGCAGCTCAGCGCAAAGTGGCTGAAGTATGAAGGGAACAAGATGGCTTATGGAGGTCAGGAGCGTGGGGTGGGGGTGGCACCCTAGCCTCGGGGCCAGCAGGCTCTCAGTGCACCAGTGTTCCCGTCAGTGCGTTCTCTCTCGCTGTCCTCTCAGGTCCTCTGCCTGTGTCTGTTTCTCTCTCTCACCACTTCACACCCCACTTCTTGCCTAGGTGATACTGTCCTTCCCTACTTGGGCTTTCCTTTGCAGTGACCCTTCGCAGCAGCCTGAGCTCTATACCCTCACAGCTTGGCAGGGAAAATAATGTCTTTCCCCAAAGTTCTAACAGCTGTCCTGGAGTGGTGTGCGGTCAGCCAGGCCTTGTTCTCAGTGCTGGGGCAGAAAGAGGGGTGTTGAAGTCAGCCTCCTGAGAACAACACGGACCCAGACAAGGGAGGGCTGGCCCCCAAAGGGAAAGGAGGCAAATGGATACGGGCCAGGCAAGAGCCGCAGGGGGCTCTTCACCACCCAGCCCCGTGCATCGGACACAGCCACTTCCTTCGGTCAGCTTTCCCCTTCTGTTTTCCCAAAACATTCCCTGTGATCAAAAGTCAGCAGGCATTTTAAAACCATTAGGACCTTAACCTCATGTATGCCGAGTCCTTCATTTAGCAGATGACAAAAGTGAGGATGAGGCCGGCAAAGTGGCAGGTTCCAGCCTCGTCCAGCTGTTGGAGGGGCTGGAGCTGAGGCCTTCTGAAGGCTGCGTGAATTTTTATCCTCCTCGTACGGGGCTGCATGCTGTGCTCCAGTTTTGAACTCACTCCATTCTTAGAAATTAAAATTTGCTTCCAAATTTAGGCAGGAGGACTGAGGCCCCTGAGCAACCCCACACAAGGCACCGGGACGGGCTGCCCTGGACTGGAAAATGCTCATCTTCTTCCAGCAGAAGTGCATTCACTCGATGTCTTACCTGTTCCAATGCAATGCATATTATTTTAATGCAAATTGTTCTACCCCAAGCTGAATTTTGGCCAAAGACACAATTTTGCACAGGACAGCGAGGAAACCCCTGACCCCAGAGCCACTACAAGCCTGACCGTGGAAGGAAGCTCTCACCTTACGGTTAACATAACTAAGCTGAAAAGAAGCCTCCTTTTTATTATTTCTGAAACCATGTCAATTCAGCCAAACTGAGTCCCATAACCCACAGTGGAAGAGCAGAAATCTCTATTATTTGCCTGAAAGAGAGTACTGGCAGGTGAAATTCCTAAACAACTGTATTCTCCGTCTCCTATTATTTATCTTTTAGCAGAACTCTTAGGCTGGCTTTAGTCTTCCTCTGCCATACAGGGAATTAAATGAATTTTGATTTTAAAATTAATTAAAGCAGGAAAGAAATGCTTGCAGGTAGTGAGTTGAGAGAGGTCAGTAAGCTAATAATCTTCCCCTCCAGGACCCCAGCATCCAATTGCACTACAGGCATTGTTCCAAATCTTTCTTTTTTTTCCCTGAGTCCTCAGACCACTATCCAATTAGTACTTGTTTCCATAGCAGCTGCTTCCAGAAAACTGCTGATAGGGCTTCTCAGAGGAAGCTCAGCCACACCAGGCCCCGGCTGTCTACCTCCCGCCGTTTTGGTGTCCATGGTTGCTGTGTTCCTTTATAATTTGTTATGGACAGCATACCCTGGAGGTCAACACCTGGCAGCTTGTAGATTTTCAGTGACTGTTGCTTAAATCTGGTTTAGTAGGAGCCCTCTGCTTTGGTCTGATTTGGATATTTCCTTGGATTAAAGGATCTGCTTTGTGCGAGTAGGTTATCCGTAAAGAGAGACATATCCCACCAGCAAGCAAGACCTGGCAATCTCACCAGCTCTCAGTGGGCACGGTGCCAGAAGAGAAGTCTCAAATGCACAAGGAGTGGGCAGAGCCTCCTGGGGTCATGGTTCTAATGGTCCCTTTGTGGCCTGAACTTGAGATGATGGGGAGGTGAGGATGGAGTCAGTTGTCCCCAGAAAAAGCCTCCACTGAGTCAAGCAGCTTCTTGGTCACTGTCTCATCTGTAAAGGAAGAACTTGCCCCTCACTCTGCACCCTCGTTCATTTTAGCCTTTGATCACCTTGGAGGGAAGCATATCATTCAAGTTTACTTCCGAAGGGATGAACACCATCACTGTGCAGGTCTCAGCGGGGAACGCCATCCTGCAAGACACCAAGACCATCGCGGTGTATGGTGAGTGCTCCGTCTTCGTTGGCTCATCGCTGCCCTCCCGCTCTGATGAGGTTACTGGACACCACACTGCCAGACCAGAGGTCATCTGGCTCCTGACCTCTAACCAGAGCACAGAAGGCAGCAGTTGAGAAAGAGCTGAGTCAGGTCTGGTCCCCTCCTTTGGGGAAGATGTGATTCACCATCAAACAAGTAGTCAGGAAACCCCACAGGGTTTATTGATTTGTTTTCTCTCCATGGCCTGAGGGCACGTAGACTGATGACCATTCGCTCACTCCCCTTATGTAGGGCAGAGTGCGCTTCATTCCGAGTGAGGCCTTTTCATTCCACTTGGTACTTTGGTGGTGTTTGAATAGCTAAAACCAGTTATAAAAGAAAATGGTTAATATTGAGGCTTTTGATAAAGTTCAACTTTAAAAATCTTGATTATTAAAATGAGCCTATATCTAGCAATGACTAAATACCCTGAACATCTTTTATACAAATGTGCATCATAAACAACTTCTAGTAGATTAAAGAGAGGGAGGGGCAATAACAGATGCCATGCATTGTCATCGACTGTATATTGGTTTGAATAAGTCACAGTACAGAACAATTTTGTAATCCATTGGGGAAGGTGAATATGCTCAGAGTATTAGAGGGAATGAAAATGTATTTAAATGGACAGGTGGAAT
This sequence comes from Anoura caudifer, assembly GCA_004027475.1. Taxonomy (NCBI): domain Eukaryota; kingdom Metazoa; phylum Chordata; class Mammalia; order Chiroptera; family Phyllostomidae; genus Anoura; species Anoura caudifer. The sequence continues at coordinate 342,507 of PVKU01000199.1, read as the reverse complement.
TATTGACTGAAAATGGGAACTTTATACAAATTGATCTCATTTGGAGAAAATTTTTCTGCATACAAAGGTAGGCAGACGGATGCACTAAATGTTACTAGTGGATGGTAAAAATGTAAACTTTTATTGTTAATATGGAAGTGGTACATGTGCATCATTGAAAATTAAAATTAAAAAAGAATTCAAAAGAATATAAAGTAAATGCTGTGCAGAGACAAAGGGTACAAAAGGGAGGGAGAAAAGAAGGAGGGAGAATGAGATAGATGATAGATAGATAGACAGACAGGCAGATACCAACTGGTTCAGATAATATCCATTGTCCCAGTTCCAGAATTAATGGATTCTGATGCCCGTTCTGTTTTTCATTTCTAACCTTGACAACTGACCTTCAAATTCAGAAAGTAATTAGTAAGCAACTTTGAACGTGTCTAAGGATGATATCCCTTGCCTAGCTGGGTGTTAGATTTCATGTGTTCTTGCTCTGTCCCTCCCCTCGCCGCAAGAGGCTTGATAAGCCCAAACAGTAAGTGAAAGTAAACTGAGGTCCTGGGTTCCTCACATGGTCCCATCAGGGAGGCAACCTCCCAGCATCCCAGGGGGCACAAAAGGAGGAAAACTTTTGCTTCTCTTTCTTTTTCTACTTCCTATGCTGTGGGATGCATTGAGTCCTCAAAGCAACCCTAGTATTATCATTCTCACTTTTTCAGAGGGGTAGGTAACTTGCCCTAACTAGCAAGTGGTGGAACTGAGTGTCCAACACAGGCCCATGCTCTGAGATTACCCTGCTTAGCTGCGCTCATGTCTTTTCCATCTGATGCTCTTTTTCCTCTCTCTGCTCCCTGGATGTCACAGGTGTCACTACTGGGCACTGACCCATTCGTCCCACAGATGTCCCCTTGGTGAAGTGTATCAGCGGTCTTCTCATTAGAACAACAGAGAGAACTTTAAACCTAGGTGGTCTTTGGTTTGTATGGTCCTACTAGTCATTTTACAGATAGGAAACTGGGGCTTAAAAATGGGAAATTTCTGGCTTAATGTTATTGTGCTGTTCACTGACAGCTCCAATAACAATAATGGTGATGGTAGCAATGGCAATTAACATTGATGAAACCCTTCCCAGCATCTGTTCTAAGCACTTGATACATATGATCTGTACTTTTGAACAGAATTGTGAGACAGACTTATGAGATATGTGCTATAAATATCCAGGAAAGTGGGAAAATACGAGATAAGTATAATAAACCGAGCCTAAGACTCTGAATCCAGAGAGAATGTTTCTATCCACTTTCTACCTCCTTGCAACTCTGTTTTTCCTTTTCCTAAAATCTCTTTTCGCCCCATAAAACGGTTTTAGATTTACAGAAACACTAGCAGAAAATACAGAGAGACCCCATATTTTCCTCTCTCCTTCCCCGCATTATTAACAGCTTGCATTGGTAAGGTATATTTTTTTACCGTTGATTATCCTATAATGTTATTAACTTGTAAGCCTATAGTTTACGTTAAGGTTCACTTTTTGCATTACGCAGTTCTATGAGTTTTGTCAAATGCATAATGTCATGTGTTCACCATTATGGGATCAGCCAGAACAGCTCCACTGCCCTAACAGCTCCCTGTGCTCCAGGTTCATCCCTCCTTCCCGCTCCACAAGCCCTGCAACTACTGATCTTTTTATTTCTCTCGCTAAGTTTGCCTCTTCCAGGATGTCATATAGTTGCGTTCATACAGTGTGCAGCCTTTCCAACTGACTTCTTTACTTAGCAATATGCGTTTAAGTTTCCTTTATGTCCTTTTGTGGCTTGAAGCTCACTTCTTTTGGTCAATAAATAATACTCTGTCATGTAGGTGTACCAATTCATTGACCTATCCACCTATTGAGGGAAATCTTGATTGTGTTCAATTTTGGGTGATTATGAATAAAGCTCCTATAAACATTTGCTTCCAGTTTATTTATTTGTTTGTTTCTGGATACTTAAGTTTTCAACTCATTTTGGCAAGCATAGTTGTTGGATCATGAAGTAACACTATGTTTAGCTTTGAAAGAAACTGCCAAACTGTCTTCCAAAGGGGCTGTACCATTTTGCACTCCCACCAGCAGTGAATGAGAGTTCCTGTCGCTCCACATCCTTGCCAACTTTTGGTGTTGTCAGTGTTCTGGATTTTAGCCATTCTAATAGGTCTGTAGTGGTTATCTCTTAGTTGTTTTAATGTTCAATTTCTAATGACATATTATTTTGACCCTTTCATATGCTTATCCACCTTCTGTAGATCTTCTTTGGTGATGTATATGGTCAGATCTTCTGTTTACTTTTTAACTGGATTGTATCCATATTGTTAAGTTTTGAGATTTTTTTTGTATATTTTGGATGCAGTCCTTTATCAGATGTGTTTTACAGATTTTCTTCCAGTCTGTGGCTTGTCTTTTCATTCTCTTAACAGTGCCTTTGGCGGAGCAGAAGTTTTTAATTTTAGTGGAAAAGGCTGTATTTCCTTTTCCTAAAGTCTCTTGAAAGGTATCATCCAAGAGAGAGTCACTCCATCACATGGGTTACCTTCCTTTCTAAAGGCCTCTTTACTGAAGAGCTTGAGCAGGGAAAGTAGTCCCCCTCTTCTAACCAGATTCCTGAACCACCAAACGCCCGTAATTTGTCTTTGGTCAGATGGGTTGTCCAGAGTTGCATCTATATGACTAGAAAATTTGAATGACATTTATGACATATTAAAGGCAAATTGCAGCACAGCGAATTAGGTGAGATGGAACTCAAGTAAAAGGAAAGGCAGGAAGATGTTAAACTCCAGGACGAGCTAGTGGAAAAGTGCTGGAGAACTTTGCGGGTGGGGGGAATATCACGGCATTGTATTCAGGACATGCATGTTTGCTAATTGCTGCTGGTGGAAGTAAGGCTGCTAACCTCCCAGAGACAGGGGTTCTATTTTTTTTGATGATGATTACGTTTCATTTTTTTTCTTTTTTTTTAAATTGTTATTCAAGTACAGTTTTCTGCCTTTTAGTCCCATCCCAGCCCACCCCCGCAGCCCTCCCTTCCTCCCTCCCATTTCCACCCCACCTTGTTTTCCTCCCTGTGTCCTTTATACTTGTTCCTGCAAACCCTTCCCCTTTTCCCCTGAAATTCCCTCCCCCCTCCCCTCTGGTCACTGTCAGCCTGTTCTCTATTTCAGTGATGATTACATTTCAAAGGGATGACCGACAGGTCCTTGAGAAAGCCATTCCTGGTTAATAGAAAATTTGCATCTCAAAGTGACAAAAGAAACAATTTAAACTTCCAAGTTTTCCAAAGAAAATGCTCTAAGAAAAGGAGGTGGGGTGCAAGACCTATATACAGTCAGGAAGAAGCCTGTCTGAAATGTAGTCCAGTTGAGGGGAACAGGAAGGCCACCCTGGTCAGACTGAAAGGGGCATCATGCTTGGGAAGGTGACAGAGGAAATATTACCTATCCGAAGCCAGAGCAGAGGAAAGAAAATCTCATTTGCATGGTTTGCCTTAACTTTCTTCGGGACACTGATTTACTTTTTTAATACAGAAAAGAAAATGTGAATATGTAGAATTCGTCTCTCTCAGCAGCTACTGTGTGTGTGTGTGTGCGCGCGCGCGTGTGTGTGTACCTGTACGTGTGTATCATTGGCGGTTACCCTTTCCAGTCCTGCCACACGCATCCCCATTTGTTGGGTAAACTCAGTGTAACACTTCCCAGCCATCTTCCCTCCCTGCTTTACTGCTTTGCATCTAAGTAATTATACAGGGAGTCTCATCATTTTTCTCTTTGTGTCCTTTTATTAAGATAAACATCCTCCCTTTTAAAGGAAGTTTCTACAACTTGATAAGAAACTTCAAACTGTAGTTTCTTATCAAACTGAAAGTTAATAAGGGAAAGTGAAAATGACATGAACTTATGTCTTTGAAGTGAAAAGTTAGGACGCAGTGGCTGAGTCCATGCTGCTGCCATTGACCGGGTTCCTAAGGAGTGTGTGTTTCATTGTCCTTCATCAGAACCGAAGAGGTGGTATCACATAGGCAACCGGTGACTCACAGCAGCTGAGCTTGGAGAAGTATGTCTTTGCATAGACAACAGGGTGCTGGTCAGAGGGAAAGGGGAGTGGGGGCAGGAGAGGGTAAAGGGGGGAGAAAGGCTGTTGAGGAGACGACTTAGGTTGGCCAACACAATACGATATATAGATGATGTATTATAGAGTTGTACACTTGAAAGTGATACAATTTTATTAACCAGTGCCATCCCAGTACATTCAGTAAAGAGAAAGAAAAATACATCTTTGGAATAGGCTAACTGCCATTAACACACACTTTACAATGTGAGCATCATCAACACCTGAGATCAATCAGTCTTTAGCATTGTTAGGAGATGCAAGTGACTTTTATCTTTCCCGAACTGTGTAAGCAGCATTGCAGATGTTGCTGAACCCCCCTGAGGCACAAGGACTTGCTTAAGACAAGAGAGAAATGTTTGTTAAATAATAAATGCAGAAATTGCAGAGAGCCTTCACGATATCCATTTGTTGTTCTACTTATGTATGCATTCATTGGCCGATTCTTGTATGTGCCCTGACCGGGGATTGAACCTGCAACCTTGGTGTATCGGGACAACGCTCTAACCAAACTGAGTTACCTGGCCAGGGCCACAACAGCAAAGGTTATTAATTAAATGGCTTGCAGATAGGAATTGAAAAGCTACCATGAACCAGGTACTGTTTCACAGGGCCAGAGACGTAATGGCCCTGTGTCCGTTGAGCTTATATTCCAGTGGGAGACAGACAATAAAAACAAAATAATTTAAGCAGCAAGAAATGTAAAAAAAGGCAAATAGGGTCATGGGATGAAGGAAGTTTGAGGTGGTGAAATGGACGATACCTACGTTGCTGGTGGGAAGGGGTTCTCCCAGGAGAGACTGCGTGAGGAGAAAGCTGAGGATGCCATACGTAACTGGGGTGAAGTGAAAGCCACTGATGTGGGAAGGCACATGGCAGGCTGAGCAGCCTGGGGAGGTCAGGGTCCTGGGGTGGGGAAGCCCGCAGGACATGAGGCAGCGGAGAAAGTCAGTACTGGGGTGAATCTGAATTTTATTCTAAACGCAACAGGGAGCCGTGTACGAAGTGCTGAGTTAAGATCCCCAGGGCAGTGCTCTGAAACCCAGCACCAGGCTACAGCCAGCACCACACCTTCCTTGGGCTGATGGCAGCCAAGGACTGTTTGAGACAGGAACGCTAAGGAAAGTCTGTCTCTGGGACACAGGAGACTCCTCTGGCTGCTTTCGACTAGAAGACACCCCAGCAGTCTTTCTGAACCTCCCTCAGACTGCTGAGCACCCTCCACCCTTCCTCCCCCTTCCATGCCAATGTCTTGTATGTGTCACAGTCTGATCTGCTCCAAGCTCCTCAGCTTTCTCCCCAGTTTTCTTATGAATGATTCTCCTTAAAAAAAAAAAAAAACCCTTGCTTTTGGAATTCCACCTACTTCCTAGAGGAACAGGACTAACTCAGGGACCACGGGCACAACTAACAAAACCCTTGAACTAAGGAGCTTTAAATTCCACTAATAAAACTTTCACGCAAGTGCAAAATAGCAACAGAATGACTACAGTAATAATTATAATTATGTAATGATATAATTATTGTACAATCATATAATAATAAAGTATGTGCAAAATACAGTTGCACCATTAAAAAAAGAAAATCAAACATAGTGAGAGAAGGTATTCAGTTAACAAATGTTCCGACTACAGCTTGAAAATTGTATGCAGGGAAGGTGGGAAGGATGGGGCACTCTAGGCAAGGGATAGTGTGTGCAAAGGTCCAGGGTTGTCAGCTTGAGATGCGTTCAGGGCTTTCCAGGTCATTTAGTGTCAGGAGTGCAGAGTTTAGAACTGGGGACCGTGGGCAAAGGCTGCAAAGCTAGGCAGGGGCCAGAGCCTAGGGCTTTGGTCTGGAAAGTGAAGAGTGGAAGATAACAGGGGTGGGGTATTGAGTCTTTCTAGTAGGGTCTTTCAGGTGAATGTGCAGGAAGAGGGTCCACCATTAGGGCCTTGTGTAAAATACCAAGTATGACTGACTGCTGGAGAAGTCTATGTGACTCCGAGTAATCACCCTACTGTTGTGTCCCCAGAGGAATTTCGATCTCTTCGCCTGTCCTTTTCTCCAAACCTGGACGACTACAACCCGGACATCCCGGAGTGGAGGAGGGACATCAGCCGCGTCATCAAAAAGTCCCTGGTGGAAGTGAGTGCAGGAGGCTCCTTCCCTTGCCTGGGCACATTTCTCCTCCGTCCTCAAAGAGCTCCGTGGGGAGGGGATCCTCGTGCAAGGCAATGACAGGGAAGAGCTGGCGCCTGTGGGAGATCTCTCTGGCATCTGCCTACCTGAGCTCCACGTTTGCAGACACATCCTGGATGCTTTGGGGGCAGGGAAACTGTAAACAAACCTATGGTTCTTCACTCTGCTTGGAGAAGAACATGGAAGTTTGTGCCAGTCGTATAGCAGAGTTTCTGATGAGCCATTAGGAAGTATAACATCAGCTCCTGTGCGTAACACTGAAAGAGTGTGAGTCCAATTAGTCGGAGCAGCCCTGGGTTCCAGCTCCGCACGCAGTGAGCATAACCACACAGTGAGCACTTGGAACGCGGTGGTTTGTCATCCTTCTATGCCCAGGTCTTTTAAAGGCATTTGTCACCTACAGCAGCCCTGACAGGATGGTATTATTGTCCTCATTTTGCAGATGGAGCACCTGAGGTTCAGAGAGGTTAATAACTTGCCTAATGCCTCGAAGCTAATCAGTGGTAAAGGTACACAGTTGAATTGAAGGCTCTGAGTCCAATGTCTGGGTTTTTACATATGAAACACAGCTCCCTGGGGGGACTGGGAAAATAGCAAGGTGATGTGATTTATCCCTCTCTGAGCAAATGTCGCTGACATTTTGAGAAGACACCTTCTTTTAGACACACTGCCCTGCACACACCCCGCTTTCACGGGTGATCAGAGCAGGGACGTCTGCGCAAGGAGCTGCGTGGATTTATTGCACAAGCCCAGTAAATCAGAGGTGAGAGACTTTTCCTAAAGGTGCATTCTTAGCCCCAAAGGAGAGTCAATTGTAGGGTTTTGGTTTTTGTTTTTTGGTACATTCTTTCCTGTACCCAATACATGGTGCCTGGTGGCACAAAGAGACATGGGGTCAAGGCATTCAGATAGCCCCTGCTCAGAAGACAGATTTTATATCCACCTTGTAGCAAAGAGCTGGCCTTCCCCATAGTCGTACCATTATTTTTGTTTATATTTATTTAGCACTTACAATATTCCAGAAACTCTTCTCAGTGCTTTGCATTTTAAACCCATTTAATGACTTTAAAAACAAGCTAATGATGTAGGTAGTATGATTTTTCCCATGTTACATACAGGTGAGGAAACTGAACTTAGATAACTCGTTCAAGGTCATAGCGTTGAAATTCAGGCTCAGGAGTCAGACCATCGAGGTTTGAGTCCTGATGTCATGTGGTAACTGGTTTCTCTCCCCTGCTGTCCAAGAGACATGCCTTACATCCTTCGGTGACCTGACTGCCCCCCTGCTTCAGTCTGCAGCACCCTAGGAATCCATGTCCCTGCCAGGCAGCTGTCCAATGCCCCCCACATGATTTATCAAGCAAGCATTAGCTCAGCAGTGACCAGCTTTCCAGGCTGATTGTCCAGGGACCAGTTGCCCTAGGCCTGACACCTTCCTACCAGCTGTCCAGTGGGCTAGAAATGACTGCTCTTCAATATTTCTAGGCTGGCGTATAGCATACTCAGCTCCATGCGGAATAAACAGGCTCGACATCCCTCAGGTCAGGCTGTGCTGTACACAAGGGGTTTGAAAACTCCGTGGTTTCCCAGTCCTAAGAGGTAGCTATTGGCCCTGGTTCTGTGCCCCACCCTGTCTTTGGCCATTTTCTTAAGTCCTGAAGCACCACATTGCCAAGTTCACCTTAATAAACCCTCAAAGAGGTACAACGTGGGGTCAACTTAGTTGTACTTTTCCTGTTCATTATGTGACAAAATTAGATTTAAAACATCAGGGGTTTTCCTCACCAAATACAGTTTTTCTGGTGACATTTCACCGTGGACTCTTTCACTGAATGTCATTCAGTAAACTTTTGTTCTTTATGATAAGGATGGTTTGGACGTGACCTCTGAGTTAAAAATCCAGCAGGGCCATGAAACTGTATGAGATCGGCTGTGGCGGGAGCTGCCGTATGGTCACTGTCAGGAGAAGGGAGGCGGTAGGGCACTGGTTAGGGACAGAGGGTCCAACCAAAGCCCCAAACTAAGCAGCACCTCCTCACTGACATGGCCTGCAGCTGTTAACCTTCCTCCCTCCACCATCCGTCCTGTGAAATAGAGATGCATTGCCCCATCCCCATGCCGGGAAAGACTGTTCTCTTCCCTGTGGGGGGTGCTGTGGGTAGAGGCTTCCACTGCCTTGCTCCAGGTCATGTCCCTTTTCAGGGTGCTCACATCCAGTGATTAACTGATGCTGTTATATGAGGGCCTGGCCATCTCAGCTTACCCTCAGACACATCTGGAGCGCTGTTTTCACCCCCTGGAAGGTCTCCCGAGGTGGCAGCTGACCTTCCTCACAGCTCAGCTTCTCCGCTACTCATTCTTGCTTCCTTCTCTTCACTCCCTTAGCTGTCGATCCCAAGAACACCCTTAAGAAACACCCTGAATGCTAAGCTCAGGTGTGCTTCCTGCAGACCCCAACCTGTGATATGTCTTCACCAGCAAAGAGAGACATAATGATAATTGCATCGAGTAATTGTGGGAGGTTGCATTACAAAATTTTAACAAGTGCTTGCCCAAGGCTAGATGTATGCAAAGACTCAATAAATAAAATGTCTTACAACTGTGAAAGAGGCGTAAAAGTGGTGTTCAGAAACAAACAAAAAAAATTACCTAATTGGGAAGTCATGAAAAATATATTGAAACCAGTGGTCTTTAGGAATGAAAGAAGAGTAGGGTTTTAGCAGCAAATATAGAGAAAAGACATTCTGGGGGAGATGGAACACACAAAAATATCTTCAGGAAAAGGCTGGAATATTGAGAACTTGTACATGATTCCATTTAGCTGGAGAATAAGATGACAGCATGAGTTGTAAGTAATTCATCTAGAGAGGAAGGGTGGGAGCATCCTGGAGAAGGCTTTGGATGGTGTATTCAGTTGGTTGGTAGTGGGAATTATTGCAACAATTTGGACAGGAAAACACAATCTTAGCTGGACTAAAGGAAGCTAAATCTCGAAGTGGTAGCTTATCTCCTGGAAATGGGGAGATTATTGTAAACTTTGAGGCGAGAATATGTAAGTGCTGACTTGGGATAATAACAGTGGATATTTGAACAAGAAGGGACCATCAGGATCATTGCTGTGGAGGTGGGCTTGTCAAGATCTGTACCAATCAGATACAAGATGGGAAGGGGCGTGTCCTGCCAGAAGCTAATGGAAGGCTTCAAGGCCAGGGTATCTGGGAAAGGATCCCCTTGGGTCATCCAAATGTAGAATTAGTATTTTACCGCAGAAAATGAGAAGGTCCTTTTTTGACATGTTTGTTGGAAATCTTAATAAAGTAACCCAATGAACGATGTTCTGACTATCCACTGAAGAGAAAAGCTGGGATTGTAGCTATTGATTCTAGAACCATCTAGGGAGTGGACTTAGGGGAAACTCTGGGATATAAGCTCAAAAGAGAGCAGATGTTCCGACACAAAGAGGAAGTCCTTCAGTGATAACTGTAGTTTTAGGAAATGATTCAGCGTGGCAAAGTGAAGGGCTCAGCGTGCTTCATGACGTGGGCTAGTCATTGGGTTCTGGTGATGTGGAGAAGTCAGCAGGGGCTGAGGGTCGTGCTGTGGGGGAGCTTTATTAGGTTGAGTCAGTAAGATGGGACTGGCCACTTTGAAGGAGTAACTCTAGTGCTACCACGAAGGAGGAGGCTAGGTGGAAAAGGGTTGAGGCATGAGGGGCAGATGATAACATTTAGTAAGTAAGGGTCTTCTCACTGACAAGGCCCCCTACCAGACACACCCCATAAGAAAAATAGCTAGCGTGAATGCCAGGCACTACTATAGATGCTTTATGTACAACTTATTTAGTTCTCAAAACCACTCTTTTATAAGTACTGCCAGTGTCCCCACTTTTCATTTGAGGGAATGTAGGTACCAAGGAGGGAAAGTGTTTAAGGTTTCACAGGGATGGAGCTGAGATCACACCTTGGGCAGTGTGACTCCGGAGCCTGCACGGTTAGCCCAGGGCTGGCTCTTGGGTCCCTTCCTACCAGGTGCGCCCAGGATCCTGCTTGCATACCCCACCCCCACCCCATTCCCTGCTGAATACTTGCCCCTTCTCATCATCTTTCCTGCAGGACTTACATGCTCTTCTGTGTCTCTTCCTCAGGCCACTGGGGTCCCAGGCCCCCACATCTTGGTGGCAGTGCTCCCTGGTTTACCCACGGCTGCTGAGCTCTTTGTCTTGCCATATCAGGATCCAGCAGGAGAACACAAAAGGTCAGCTGAGGATCTGGAGCAGGTGAGTCTCCCAGGGAGACATTTCAGCTTCTCCCAGAGGTCTGAGCCACAGTCTTATGGGGATCTAACCACCAGGACAGAAGCTCTAAGGGATCTTGGCTTGAGAGTGAGGGCACCAGCTGTTTGTGGAGGCCTTGACTTTCTGGTCTTTCATTTCTTTTTTGTAATATGGTGATCCTAACTACAGCTTCATGAAAAAAAAAAAAAAAAAAAAACACGTTCAAGAGTGCTACAGGGAGTGGCTAAGTTACTCAGAGTGTGTCCACGCTGTGCAATACTCTACAGTGTTTACAGTGAATTAGATAAATCTAGGCATATTGGCATGATGAACTGTCCAAGATATTAAGCGGGAGAAAAGCAAGTGGGTGAACAAAGTGTAGAGGTTTCATCCATTTATATCTGACTTTGCGTGATCTCATCACAAGAGTGTCATGAGAATTAAATGGCATGGTATGCATGGTACCTTTTATAAAAAGCACAGCTTTTGTACAAATCATGAACCTTCTTTATCACTGCCATGTGTGATGCGGACACCAGCTAGCAGTGTCCGCATCATTATGGATGAAATAAAACATTCACACAGACTACTGAGTCTGGTGGAGGAAAAAGGACAACAACATGGCTTTTCTCTCAAGGGGAGCAAAAGCCATGGCCTCCACCATGACAGGCCTTTGTTCTATATCTCTCCTCATATTACAAGATGGTCCTCACTCACTAAGCCCTGGTTACCACAAAAGGAGCCAATGCCCCTGATCACATCACAGAAGAAGGATATTAGCAAATGAAAAGGCCAAAGTGGTTGAGCCCCTGCAAGGCTCAGCATGGATTTTAGGAAGTTACAGTAAGCATTTGCAAGGTGAGGGAGTTTTCAGCAAAAAGCAGCTTAGGTATATTGCAAATCTGATTACCCACGAGAGAAGCTATCTGTGGGCGTGGGTCCTGCGCATCTCCGAGTGGGAGCTGGGCCCGCGCCACGCAGAAGGGTCCGCCCCACATGTGAAGATGACGTAATGTGTGGCTGTAACAAATGAGTAGTATGGGCTCCAGGGAACCTCCACTGGCTCTTTGGGGTCCACTTCCTCCTCACTTCTGCCACCCCTGGAGTATTAGAACATCTGTGTGTGTGTGTGTGTGTGTGTGTCTCTCTCTCCCACCTGCCCTCTTTGATCCCCCCCACCACCTTTTTACTTCGAAAGTCTCTCCAGTCTCTGTCATAAGGACTATTATTATTATATATTGTTGTTTTTCTAGTTCTCCATCCACTGAATTCAACTGATCAGGCTTGGTCTTGTTACCCCATTAGAAACTATATGATTCTAGTTTGTTAATCCTTTCTGGCAAATAGATTAAAAATAGGATCATCTGGGGCAATAAAAATATTGGCTGTTTCCCCTCCAGTATGTGGAGCTTTTCAGTTCACTTAGGATAAACCAATAGTCTAGTCCTATGATCTGTAGTCTTCCAAGATGTCTGAAGAACCTCCTTTATCAGCCTGATTAACGACAACCCCTAATGAGAGTGTGGCCTACCTCCCGGCACACACCCTTCTTTCAACGGCTGCTTGCTCACTTGGCAGAAGACTCACCTCTGTACTTTTCTCCATGTGTGAGTAAAAAATAACAGAGCTGCCATGGAAAGCCCGTTGAACCCTGCTTCCTAGTGAATTGTAGCAGGTAACCTGTCAGATTTGCATCTGACCTTGCTCAGCAAGGCCATTCAGCATCCTGTGATATTCTACAGGTTATTATCTGCACTTGCAATTTAGTAGGGAAAAATGGATTATTTCTTATTATAGCATTGCCGATGAGAACCTAGAGGGAAAATAGTTCACTATCCGAAGCCTTTAGGTCCCTCCTCTGGAAATCTTACTGATGGTCTGTGAAACCCAGATATCATAATCTTTGCAAATACAGACCTGTCCAGACTTAGAGCCAGAAAGTGGTCTAGCCACTATACCAGCTGTGTGTCTCCTTGTCGCACACTGTCTGTTTTCTCTAAAAGTGTCATACATTCTAGATGTTTCCTTGGAGGGAAATGTAGAAAAAAGAGGGGTATTGTTATATGAAGCTTCTTTTGCCTGTGTAAGAACGTATCCTTCTTTAACTGTGTGTTTTCTCTGTTCTTATTTCTCTTTATTCTCTGTCTTGTCTGAATGCCTCCTACAAAGGCATTCTCCGAGAGCTGATGGATTGTCTGTGGTAGCATGGCAGCAGGAATTGACAAACCATTCATCAGAGACCTAATAGCAGCCGGCTTCTTCAAAGGCTGTGTGACTTAGCATTTGGTACCTAGATAGGGAGTCTAGCTCTTTTATTAGAAAGGGCACATGTATGGAGAAATATGCACCAGATTTCTAGTTTCAGCTCTGATATTCATTGTGTCTTATTATAGATGAAGAAAATAAACCAGAAGAGTTAAATAATTCAGCCAAAGGCCCATAATCTGTAATATCTGTCTTATAGGCTATTTTAGATAGCTCAGAGAAATGATACAGCAAAGTATAGTGCATGCCCAATAAATGGTAAATGGATGATGCTTAAATATATGGCCTTTTAGGAGGAGAAAACTATGGAAATGCAAAAATAATGTAATACTTTGATATAGTCAAGGGCCTGTATTAGCAGAAAGTGGATGGTAGGAGTAGGGGGAAGAGATTGATGAGTGAAATTACATGAAAGAACAAGGTCAGTAAGAAACAGAAAGAACATGTATGAATGACTCTCCTGGAGTGAGGATGACACATCGAAGTCATCATGCAGGTTTATAGCATTAAAAGACAACGAAGTACCACGCTGAAGATTGTGACTCTTTAAGGGATTTGCCAGTGTACCCGCCTTATTCAGGGCTCAGACTAAACTAAAGACAGGGACCAAATGAATTGCAAACCAAGCACATAAGATCAGTATGCTAGTTGGGGAGAATAGCATTATCCTGATTTAAAAGTGCAGTCATGGAATCAACATATAAAACTGAGCCACCGGGTTCTTGACATGATGGGCAGCCCACGTGTCAAGAACCTGTGACACGTGGGCTGCCCATCACAAACATGTAGTTTTCCTCCCAAAAGGGGTCTTTTGACTGTTGTCTCTGACTCAGTCACTTTAAAATGAAGGCATTCAGGCCCCAAAGTCCATATGTGACTTGGCTAAGGTGAAACAAGTCTTTGAGGAGAATGAGATTCTAGTTTGGTTTCTATAACTAATTGTCAGCCTAGTGCTCTCCTTCCTCCCTCCCCACCCCCTGCCACACTGCAGACATGGATTTGGATACCCCTTTACTTCCGTGGACCCCAAAATCCTAGGGCTGTTGTACCAGGAAATGAATGAGAGATGCTTTGCTTTGTTTTGCATGAGTGTGTGTGTTTCTGACGCAATGAACAGCTGTCCAGTTCAGATACCTTAAAGGAAAAAAGTGGAGTCATGAGCCTATTTAGTTGAGAAATCTAAGGATATAGTTCAGGCTGGATGAGTTCATGGCCACTCAGAAGTGTCATCAAATGACTCTCCTCTCTTCTTCTCACCTTCCTTTCCTCTCCCTGTTCTTTGCTGCCACATGGGAAGTCTGCCTGAGAATGCAGCCAACGCATAGGAAAGCAACAACGGCCACAGGAAGTCCCAGCTGCTATTTAGTCAGCCTGCCAATCCCATCCAAAGACAATGCCTCCCCCTGACTACATCACAAGAGCCCCAAGTTGGCAGTTCCCACTGGCCAGACTTGGGTGAAGTGGGCATCTCTTAGCTGGCCCTATAGTCGGAGGGAGAGAGTGTCAACTCTGACGTGTTATGCCCTTCCTGGGTCAGGGGTGTAGGGGGCCCCTTCCAAATCAAATGCACTGAAATTTAAGCAATAGGACATGGTTCTTTAAAGAAAACATTGGAAAGAGAGAAGTAATGCCAGGCAGGCAAAAGCAACCGACTGCCTTTGCAATAAATTACATAGAAATTTTCAATGAATTCAAAGCAAAACGGAACAAGAGAGACCACCCCCACCCCTTGTTTGAAGGCTGCATCTGAATCGCAGATGGAACTTGGGAAGGACTGGATCTTATGCCCTCTCTTAGTGACCTGGCTGGCCTTTCTTATAGAGATACAACGTAGGGGAGAAGTGGGACCCTTCTGGATGGACCCTGGAGGCTGTGAGGGCACGGCCCCAGCAAGGGGATACTCTTGACACTCCTCCTTTTGCTTCCTCTAATAGCATTCCCAGGGGACAGGGATGCTGGCTCAGACCTAGCTATCTTGTCTGTGAAATAAATTGAAAATCCCTCACAGTGAGAAGTACTTGACCTTGTTATCAAGAAAAGTGGGCTGGGTTAATCAAGTGACCTCTGTCTGGGAGGGTTCCACCTGTCTTTATTTTAGACTTTCATTGAGGGAGAAGAGGCTGGCTTGCCCTTGGCCAGCCTCCTCAGAGACAGCGCCTCCTGCTCCCCTGTGGCCAGGTGCTCTGATATGGAGTAGCCCCTCCCCCACCCCCCGCAGCCACTCTCTTCTTCTTGCTGAGTCACCAGAGGTAAGCAGATCTATATCTGGCTTCCCTGGAGGAAGCAAAGACCATAGGCTGACTGGGTCAAGGTTGTTTGTGATGCTTTGCTGGGGAGGTAGGGAGCCTACAGGTTCTCTGGCAGAATCCTTAAAGGTCATGAAGACACTTAAAAGGAGCAAAAAGACTACGGAAAATGTCAACCCCCAACAATGCATTTCCTCCTTAGTTGTTTGTGTTCCCACATATACCTAATGACAGATGGGGAGTTCAAGATTCAGGGAGAGGAGAGGCACCTCTGAAAATGAACAGCCTGTTGGCAGCATTTTAAGGAAGTAAACATTTACTCTGGAATGTAATTGATAAGCTTAGACTAGTTTTTATTTGCCCACATAGTCTACTCTGTCTAGATTTGTTAACATGGGGAGTTGAACCATAGAAACACTCTGGAGTTCATAGGAAGGTCACTAAAGTAAGAAACTATAACTAAACATAGAGTAGGTAAGAGTTGGACAAAAGTAATATAGCAAAAGGAGGCAGCTTAGAACTCGGAATAGGGGAGACAAGAGGAGGAAGTATGTATGGCCAATGTGTTTATTCATTATGTCACCCAGAAAAATTCTTAAGCACCTTAATCAAGCTGCTTCTTTGGGGCTAAGGAAGAATGTAATTAGGTGGGGTAGTGTTAATTCGAATTAGTATTTGGTTCCATTGCTCTCCCTCCCTACAAATTGTAGGAACTGGGGAAGACCTTCCTCTGTCAAATCCAAAAGAGGACTCTTCCACTGCTACTTGAAGGGACCTTAATAATGTAAGGTGATCTGGATTGATCGATTAGGTCAGCTCCAAGGTCAATCCAGGCAGGTCCCCCTCTAACACGGCACCAGCATGCTACTGATACTCAGGAGTGTTTGCATTCCTTCCACTAGCTTCAGAGACATGCTCCAGCCGTTTAGCCTCAGGTAGCTTTGCCATTGATAAATCTGCCAAAGCCTATTTTGTACCACTTTGCTGCCTTACATGTTTTATAAATGTATCAGCTGCTCTGTTGTCCTTTTCTCCTGTTTAGATGTTTGACCCTACCATTCTCATAATCTGAGCGTGTATTTTTCCCCTATTTGTTTTATTAAAAATTGTTTAGGTGTTGCCCATGTTCTTTGTATAGTGACTGTCACATGTTGCCTACATATTTTCAGCTTACCACCTTCTGGATACACAGTAGGGTTGCATACCCATGACTCTCTTCTGTGGGCAGATCCATGGGACTAAGTCTGGCCAGTGACTGGGGAGCAGACGTGATACGTGTCCCCTCCGAGCTGAAGTATCCAAACCTCATCCGCAAACCCTGGAGGGCTCCTTCGCCCTCCTAGGGCGTTGTGAATGAAACGTTTCAGGGCGCTGCTTCACCAGCCTGTGTCACTGTGCGAGCAGACTGAGCACAGCATCGCTGCCTGCCTGCCGTTTGAGCAAGAAACCCTCCTACAATGTCTCTGGCCCCCAAGCTTTAATACTGTGGCTTCAGCCTCATCTAGTTTACACTCATTGCTATACTTAAATTTCAAACTTTGTGAAAAAGATAAGGAAGCGAAATGGCGCTTTCCCTTTAGCAGGTCCCTGCCGCTGCATCTTTTTGATGTTTGCTTTCCAAGTATTTTTTATTGAGTCCCCACTGTCTTTTTAAGTGGTACTTTAAGTGACGTGTGAGTTATCTCTGAATCACAGGCATATTGCACCATTTGGCAGATGCCAAAAATAATATGTTGTTTCTTTAGTCATAATGATTTAGCTGAAGGAGGACAGAAAACGGGCCGCGTAGGAGAGCAGCGGAAGAGTGTTGCCAGCACAAAGGATAAATGAAATCTGCTCAGACAATACACTTTCACTGGGCAGAAAAAGAAAAAATGAGTTCAGCTTGCTTCAGCGGGTCCAATCTCCAAGCAAGCCCGCCTTGTCTCACTTGATTCTTTATCATGCAGGGTTTTGTTCTCCTCAGTCAGGCCATCTCCACACTTTTCTGCAGCTTCCAGTTTGTTCTACTCTTTCATAGCCAGGGACTCTCCCAAACGTTACACATCATATTGCTTGGTGAACAGACTGTGGCAATCCTGAGGACAGCGTTGGCGGTTGCCTGTACTCATAGCTCGTAGCAGCCCGCTGACACGGGACTGGTGTTAAAAGTTGGGGGCTTGATAGATGAGTACGGCACCATAAGGAATGAAATGCAGTTTTTAAACCTCCTAAACCTACTTTGCCCAACCTCTTTCTGAATAGCTTTTGCTTTCTTTCTTCGTCACCTGTTTAAAGGAAAATATTTTTGATGGAAATACTCTAGGATTAGGGGCAGACAATATTGCGGTGTAGCATCAACTCTTCACATGTTCGCCGGGCAAGCGTAGGTGTATCCTTTACGTGCCATGCTCCTTTCCCAGGGAGATGCCAGCATTAATACCTAACACATTCTGAGTTAGAAAAAATAATAAGAAATATGCGACTTTACCAGTAGGAAGTGTTCAGTGGATAGATGATGTATTTAAAACATACACATAACAATTGATCTGACAAAAACAATACAGAATAAACACTTCTGCAAGTAGCATGGAAAACATTTAAAATATTGTCAAAATCTGTCAACAGTTGCTCGCTCATTTATTTGAGCAGAGAAGTACATGGTTCTAATTGAGGGTATTCTTGTATGCAATGTAAATTTTATTTAGTTTTATTTCTCTGTATAACTTTTTTCCCACAAACTATGTGTTCTTCAGTGCATGTCCTTTGATACAAATTAATTACATGAAACATGCTTTCTGCCACTGGATTAGTTTTTCATAGCCTGCTTAATTTTGTAAATGATACAGACAAAGCCAATGAAGCAGTGTTATAAATGAAAATAAACCTGGGACATTAATTATATTCACAAGGGACTCTCTTGGAGATTATAAATTAGAAATATGTTATTCTGATGAACTCTGTGTTCTGATTTAGTTATTTACATCTCTCACTTGAGGAAAAACATTCTCCAAGAGATGAAACACGTATCACTTCAACTGGTTGAAAAAGAAAGTTTTTCTCTGGCAATTACACATTCCCCTTTGTTTATGTGATGGACCCTGAGATGCAGGGGGATTCCTTTATTACTTCTGATCAGTCTTTCCTACTTGAGTTAAAGCATTTTTTTCCTGCAAATACAAGTGTGTATATGTGCACATCTCCATAATATATAGCTAAACATATACATCTATGATTCTATATTTACACATTTCTACATGTGTGCATGTGTGTACTTCATCATACAAACTTCTCTGATTGACCTCCACTAAAAATCCAGGGTCAGATTCCTTTCAAGACCTTACCATCCAATCAACAGAATACGGTTGAACAGAGACTCACGTACAGAGACATTGCAACAATGCAGAGAACACAGAGGAAAAGCGTTGTACGGTCTGTGTTGGAAATCTCCCCTTCCTGTAAACCTGGAGCATTATAAAAGATTTCCAGTGCCCAGAAAAAAAGAATAGCATAAGACCGAGAATGAAGTTGTTGCAATGCAATTTTCTTACAACCTCGTTTTTCTGCGTGGTTTGCCAAATGAAGACGTTAGGGAGGCTCAGTTTGCACTGGATCCCAGATGCTCAGCCATAGGTCACTGACAGGCATCCCAAGTCCCTGCTGCTAAGCAAAGAAGTTCACCTGCAGGGCAGTTAGGTTCTGTTACCAAGCAGGGGCTTCTGGAAAGGACTCTCTGCTTCAAAACAAAGCCATCTGACCCTGCTTAACTGATAAAAATGATCAAAGATGTCCTTTCTGCAATTCAGTAGACTAAATGGAACTCAACAAATATACAAGGAAAAAAATAAGAATTTAGCAGAATCATGGTCAGGAAGCATCTAAATAGACTTACAAGTCAGATAAATAAAATACTAAGTTGATAACTAGAGTGTTTAAAATAAAGCAAGGAGACCAGATAAAAGTAGTAGGATTGCGGGGATGGCTTTTCAGAAATTGCTGCTAAATAAATAAATAAATGAAACCAAACAGATTGAGCTGGGCTTTCTACGTTAAACAAGTCAACAGTTTTACCTGGTTTTTAAAATCTTACCTTACACCGTTACTAGTCCAGCAAGGTTCTTTGGCCCGTGTTGGGGTTAAGCATGCTGTGGCCTTGAGCTCCCGGTCTGCCTAGTACACGTGTCAGCCCGAGTAGCGGGTCAGCTGATGTCTGTAAGCATGAAACAAGGGTCGGCCAACGTTACTTAAGTTGTGGTTGCACTTTGTTTCACTTGTATAATTTATTACTTTAGAAAAACTGTATCTGCCATTCAGTAAATATTCATAAAGTATATGTTCCATGGAAGCCACAGGGCATGGGTTGGGGAAGGGGTGGGAGGCATTGGGGGACGTAAGGGGGCATCTGTGAGGAAATAGGATAAATATGTGTGAATCTCACCACAATGCACAAATTATTCATTTCTACTTCTTTTAAGCTCTGTGTGTAACAAGCTCAAAAAACTGGCGGTGGCTTTTCTAACGTAACTGAAGATAATTTTTAATAATATGAATTTTTGATTTACTAATAGTTTGTCCTTTCTGTAGCATTCAGGATACAAAGTCAAATCATACTTAAAAATAATTATTTCTGCATATTCTGGAAAAACTCAAAGTCATATTAAAACCATTCATACAATTCACAGGCACACTATTGGCAATGCCTTGGTAAATACAATAAAGATTTCTCAGCACATTGGCTTATAGTCAGTATGACAATTTTGGAGGCGCTCACTGTGACATTTCTTTCAGATATCGGAACTGCTGATCCACAAGCTCAACCAAAACGCGGTGCATTTCGAGCTGAAACCCGGGATCCAAGTTCTGGTCCACGCAGCCCACTTAACAGCAGGTCAGTTTTCATGTCGCTGGGTCCTCACTAGTGGCTCTAGGAAAGGGGGGTCCCAACCTATGGTTTTGGCACAACAAGGCTAGACAGTGCCTCCCTTTGTCAGCAATAGGGCATCATTCTTTGGAGGTTCCCTTGCTTGGCATTTTTACCTTAATGGGGACCCACAAGGCAACCGAATAAAGTGACTTTTCTTCGTCCCCAGCAAAAACCATCAGTGATTCACCTAAACGCATCCTCCTCAGGTGACCACAAGCTTCATCTGAACAGAAATCTTGAACATAATGTCCATTCTGCAAGTAACATTTTTCTGGTCTTTCTGTAAAACCTTATTTTCAAATTGTTCATGTTACAAACACTTGTTTTTCTTTAAATTTTGGAATAAAGTAGGGTGGTGGGAAGAGCTGAGACCTAGGAGTTGTACAGGGCCATAGCCAGGAATTGAACCCCAAGTTGGTCATGATCTTACAAATTAACTAATGTCATTGAGTTTCTGCCTCTTCACCCATGCAATGCGTGTGGGGGGTGGCGGGGAGGATCCTTCTCCTAGGGCCATATAGAAATCTCAGTGATAATTCACATAATCCCAAGTGTGTAGAAATAGGTCGTATCGTGTTATAATAATACTAAATTTAATTGACAGTGTTTATGGAAGTACTTATTTTTGCAGAGTACTGAGCTTGCACTGCATAGAGTATAAGGGGCAGTACGAAATGATCTTTGTCCTCAAAACATGTGTAATCCGGGTGCAGCGTGGCAGCATTCGATGTAGCAGTGGTGGCGGCGCTGTCGGTTGGGGGAAATGGGCCGTGGTGGGGTATCTGAATGTGTAAGTGCATAAACGCTCACGTAGAGAAGCAACAGAGCATACTTAACCACTCGGATTTTGCAGTCTTGCAGTGAGACTATTGGTTTCAACTGTGGCCCCATCATTCCCTCACTATGTAGACGTTGAGAAGAGACTTAACTTCCCTGTGCCTTAGAGATGGCTATGGCACCTGTGTTGGAGGGATTGTGTGAGAAAATAAGTTAATTCAGGTAATGCACCTAAAATAGTGCTTGGCAGATAGTAAGCTATTGCATTGGTCTGCTTGTTTGTTCCTTTTTACTCCTTGTATTGTTAACAAAATTGTGTAGGAAAATTTGAAGCAGAGATAAACTGTGCTCTGTCAAAATGATACAGGAAAGTGTCTTGGAGGAGGCGGATGGATGGATAGGATTAAATGCCGGAGACATTTGCAGCACCAAAGCACCAAGGAAGGACAAGGAAACCTCACTGGCTTTGGGATGCTCAGTACGTGGGGACCAAGAGCAACCGTTTCCTGCGCCATTCTCCAGCTTCCTGGAGGTTCTGGAGGTGGCATGGTCTGACAGGAAGGCCAAGCGTGTTGGTCCTTTTTCTGTTTATATTTTATCTTTTTTGTGCATTAGGGTTTCATACATTTTTTTGTTTTAAAAATACTATCACTGACTTAAAAGAATGAATATTTAAAGGTCACTGTTCCTGAGCATGGTTTATGGAAGTAGAGTATAAGAATATGCCAGGCTGGGCAGCCTATGCCTGCTTGGCGGGGCTCTGGGAAGCCAGGGGGACCTCTGCGCAGAGCTGTGACCCATTCAGAGGGTCACCTGAGGAAGATGACTCTTCAGAGGAAGGAGGATGGAGTTGGGGTGATTTGGTGTTCTGCAGCTTGCCATCCTAGCTCATCCACTGAACAGACACTTACGGAGTGCCTGCCTGCTCTGAGCCAGGCACTGTTCTCTGATTGGAATAGTCTCTGCCTTCGTGAAAGCTTCCTTCACCAGGGAAGGATGGCAGCAAGCAAATGAGCAAATCCCACTTTCTGAATAATATTGCTGATGAACATGCTCTGAAGAAATTAAGGAAGTGTGTGAGCACAGAGAACAATTAAGCCACACCTATAAGAGCAACCCCAAAGCCAACGTCCACCAGAATATCTCGGGCATTCAGCAATCCCGATTGCCATTTCCCACTCAGGAGGTTGACCGCTGGTTTTTGGTGAATGATGGCCTCTGGCACATGACTGTTGCACGTAGCTGGTTGAAGTGGAGAACAAACAATGTCCAGAAGCATCGGTTGTGGTCATTCTGATAGACAAGCCACTGACAAATTTTGTCAACTTAGTCCAAAGTAACTGGTTTGAAATTGGTTTAAACAGTCGTACTGATTTATTCAATCCAATTGGGTGGTACGGTCTGTTTAGGGGGAAGACTGAACCTCTTCTACTTCATCCCTAGTGATGCAAAATTTGCTTTACAAAATACTCACCTTCAAACTGAGCACTGTGTTCAGGTGGTATATTTTGCTATCAAGGACCTTGATTTATTGGGAGACACTCCCCCGGTATTTACCAGGGGCATCTCCTAGAAAGGGGAGCATCACAGGTCAAGACACCCAGCCTGCTCGTCCAGTTCTCCAGTTCTGGAGGCCACTTGCATTTCATACCTTGTCCTTCCTTCCATACCTCTCCTCCATCAGTTATTTTATGTGCCTGATTTTCATCTGCCTGATTGTTGTATCACATTCCAAAGATGGTCAGATCATTTTTTTTTCTGAATTTGAAAGCTTATTTCAAATGCTTCTTAAAGGTACCTTCCTATAATGACATCTGGTGTAGAGCTGGGATGAAGCCGAAAAGTAGGGATCAAAAATGCGGGTATTTAAGCAAAGCTGGTTTGGCCAGGGAAACAGATACAGCAAAGTCGTCCATGGATCCATGCAGGAAAGAAAGCCCATTCCCCATGGCCATGGAGCGTTTATTTTTCCTCGTTTAAGCTCCAGATGGCAAGGAATAATGCAAAATTTGGAAGGTCTGAAAAACTCTTCTAATTAATGTTCATAGTTCATTTCATAGTGGAGATTTGAGAAATGGGACTCAGATCCCTGGTGAGAAGGATCGGCAAAAGGGAGGGGTGTTATTGGCAGCTCAGGTAAGCACACCAAGATCTGAAGGAGAGCCCCCTGCAATCTAGGTGGGTGTGATGTGAGGTTGCCAAAGGATGGGAGAATAACAACAACAATTCAGTCCAAGGCAAAAGCCCAATCTTAAGCTGGGCCAGTTTGGATAGAGTGAGACAATTCTCTGACTTCCATTGTGGCTGTTCCCAGCTCTTCCCACTTAGATCTGATAGTTTGGCATTGTAATTCCAAACCCAATCAGCTGACGCTATTGAGCTTCCTGTTACAACTGGCTCAGGGACTGGAGTCGATGCAGACTTATATGTCAATGATCAACTCTAGTTTGAAGAGTAAGGAAGAGAATGTCAAGGGTTGACTCAGTCACTGAGTCTTGGAAATTTCTGTTATGTTGAGTTTCGCCATGCTTGTCATAATCGGATTAGAACTGGTGGTACCCACAGGTGCACAGTCACTGATCCAGGCTTTTATACGCAAAAGAATGTTTATGTGAAGGCCAGCACTTCAGCGATTGTGATGAGGAAGTAAAATCTATGAGGGCCCAGTTGTCTGTTGGGGATGGGTCCTAAATTAGTTGCAACTACAGTTTTTTAAAAGCTATTTGACCACGGTAGTAGACTGCTTCTGCTAAAACAGTGGAAGGGAATTCTTTCGTACATAGAAAACTTGGCATGTTAGGTGGGGGAATCATTGCATTAGACACTTGCCACAATTTCTTTTGTAAAGTTGAAATGAGCACATTTCTATCCATGGTTAGGAAGAGAAGGAAGAAGTAATATGGGGAAAAGAAAAAAAATAGTGAGGAAGAGTATGTGATGAAGAACTTCCATCTCCACTGCTTTCCCCTTCCTCTGTTCCCCTACCCCCTGCAGGCAGGAGAATATTCATTTTTTTTTTTAAGGGTGGAAAGGACCACTGTTTGCAACATTTCATGTCTCATAAGCAGGATTGCTAATACCTTCCCAGGGACCATTAGAGCACACTGCTGCATTCCATTAATTGCTCAGCAGATGTTCAGCAGCCTTCTTTTAAAAACGTTTGAGCCAGAATATGTTGCTGGTGAGAGAGGCAATGCATAATTTGGTTTGTCTCCAAGGAAAAAGAACTGTCTCCTTTTAGGAATTTACTAGCCTTATTTTGTCTTTCAAATTCAGCTCCCTGTTAGCTTTTATGGGAACGCAAGGTAAGCACTGCCAGATACCTGGGTGTCATTAGGGACTGGATGAGAGAACAAAGACCCTCACGTTCTGTTGGGAAATTTATTAACTTTGGTATCTAAACTGAGCTCAACTTTGAACACAGCCCTTGGTTTGTTCTCAGCCATTCCTTTGCTTCTCACTTTCTGTGCAACTTCTCTTGAGACCTGAACCGCTCCTGACAGATAAGTGGCTGAAATTCTCTTTGCAGAAAGGAGAGATGTGAAATTGTGTGAGAGCAGGGAGAGAATGAGAAACTGTTGTCAAGAAGGTTGAGCAAGGGCCATGGCCAGTGTGGCTCTGATCGGCTTTTAGAACCTGATGGTGGCTGGTGTCAATGTTAGCAGACAAAGGCTAAGAAGATGTTGCCAAACAACCCGGATAGTTGGAAAAAAGAGAAGTCAATCAAGCTGGGTGTTGGACTGGACACACTGGTGTTTTGACTGAAGTGTACCTTTGCTCATTCTATTCCTGACTGGAATGTTTCTCATCTCTTCTCCACCTGTCTGTATCTGCTGAGTCTATTTGTATTTGAAGGCTCAACTCATTGCCAGCCTGCGCATGATGTCTTTCTAGAGACTTTTGTCTGGATGTCATTTATCCCTTGTCTGAACTCACATGGTTTTTGAAAATCAGTATCATCACCATCATCATCATCATCATCATCACCACTCTTATTTAACTTATCAAGGATACAGTTTAGCATCTCTTCATATTGTCTCCACCATGGTACCCAGCAGAGAACTTGCAACATATCGGGTGCTCAGTAAATATTGCTTTTATAAATAATTAGAGATATAATCAATTTATGAGGTGTAAAGATATATTGACAATTCCATTTTCCCAGTTAACCTGCAGAGTCCGCATATTTAATTGTGAACTTGTCCCTTGGCATGCTACTTCTTACCAAGTACCTGGTGAGTGGAGCCTTGCATTTATTTATCCAATAAGCATTCATGGAAAACCCATCTCTGTGTTTTTCTCATGTCAGGTATCCCTTCCACATACATTACAATCATTTATCTGTACCTTGTGGGGAACGTGTAGGTTGAAGGAAAGTGACAGTTCTGTGGTCCGGAGCAAGAGGTCCCAGAGGCAGCGCGAGTGGGGCTGGTGTAAAGGCTGGTCCTGAAGAGACTGAAGCGGGTGTAACTTATGGGCCCTTATTTTACTGCGCTGGTGCCTGGCAGGAGTGTTTCCAGTATCAGAAGTGTTTCCAGCCTCACTTCGCAACGGCGCTCCGGGTCACACACCTTAGGTTGCACCATCCTCACTCGATCATACAAACAGAACCTACTTCACATCCTTTGAGGCATCCCCCCCTTGAGGTCTCTCTCATCCACGCTTTCACCCTGGCCTTCTAGTATTTATTTTTTTGGAGAGCTATAACGTCATCTTAGGGAGAGTTTATTTTGTTTCTTTTTTCCCCCAGCAAGACTCACAGGCAGGCTCTGAATGTGATGCAGAACATTTCATCTCTGCAGGTACTTATGGAAGAAGAAACCTGAGCTGTTAAGAAAATGTCCCTGAAATGCCAATGGTTTTCTTAAGTTGCCCCTGATAAGTTGGAATTTACTCAAGGATAAGACCCCTGTTAGAGTTATTACCTTAGTCCTCACATGACTCTGTGCTTCACTTGGTCACTGTTCTTTTAAATCTATGATTCATCCAGAGTGATGAGATGAATTAGGACCCTCCCTGACTCCACACTGGCGAGACCCGAGGACCAAATACTAACTGCATGGCCCTTTACTAATTCTAAGTGAAGAGGAGAAAAACATGCCATGTAGAAGGTTCAACAAAGATGAGCCTTACCGTTGAGTGGGAATTCTCCAAAAGAAGGAAAAGGAAACACCCCAGGTCGAAGCCCTGTGCGGAGCAGAGGCCTGGCGAGGTGGCATTGCATGGTGTCAAGGGAGGCGTAGCTTGACATGGTTTTGAACACCTAGATACTTACCCTCAAGTATTCCTCTTCCTACCGAAAAGTCCAAATATTTGGTAGAAATCAAAATATTCCTACTAAAGGTAAAATTATGAGCAGAGGAAAGAGGGGGGATAAAATTCAGGGAAAATAAATATGCCCTATATTATAAACTTTCTTGTTCAATATCCATGCATGCTAGTGAGAAAACTTTTGTTAATGAAGATTTTGGATTAATAAAATATGATAAAGATGGAAAAGGAAAGAAGGGGCAATTTTTTTTAAATAAGAGGTTTGGGCCACAGTCAATAATCCTTTCTCTTTTTAATAAATTACTTACACATTTTACAAGGAGTTTTCAACACAAGTGGTAAGAGACAGTAATTTATTTGATAGAGATGGGGACCTAGGAGTAGGAGCCTTTTTTTGTTTGTTTGTTTGTTTGTTTGT
Organism: Anoura caudifer; assembly: GCA_004027475.1. Lineage (NCBI taxonomy): Eukaryota > Metazoa > Chordata > Mammalia > Chiroptera > Phyllostomidae > Anoura > Anoura caudifer. The sequence continues at coordinate 316,053 of PVKU01000199.1, read as the reverse complement.
TTGCCAAAGAAGGTAAGTTTCATGGTTCACATTGAGTTTGATGTTATAAAACATTTAAGTGAAAAATCCTATCAGGAACTTGGAAACAGGGAGCTTGAAACTCATGTGAGGAGACCTGGACCAGACTACAAAAAGCTCTAACTTTCCACCTTTCTGTAGATTGCCAAGTGAGGGGAACTTGCCAGCAGGTGATAAATTAAAGCCCTAATTACTGGCCACATCTTTCAGGTTACATCAACTCTGTATCTTTGTTTTTACAGGGACCCATGATCGGGAGTAATTCAGTTGTTATACTTGGTGGTGAGGCTGGGGGTTGGGGAAAAGAAGCTTAAAACCTTGGTTCTTCTGTGGTAAAATAGATGAGATTCTTCGTGAGAGGCTGAAGCTAGAGAATGGGCTAGCGTTTTATTTGAGAACACAAAACCTGTCTAGAGTGATTCATACTGAATTACGAACAATAGCACTTTTGGGGTCATTTGCATTTCACAGGATTTATTTACTGGGCACGTAATCTGAAATTTGGGGAGGGGGACTTCTGCGCAGAGGGATTGGAAGAGGTGGAGCCCACTGATTTCCTCAAAACACGTGGGATAAAGGAAACCCTGTTCGTGGCTGGGAAAACTTTGTAACCCTGCTATAAAGACGCCGTTCTTGAGCCTGACTCTATCTCTCTACATCCTGTTGCCTAGGAAGCGTCACAAAAGCAGAGATTTCTCAGGCTCACTGCACACATCCTGAATCAGAATCCAAGGGAGAGATATCTGGAAATCTGCATTTTTAACAAATTCCCCAAATGATGCTAATGCAGCCCGCCTTTCACCAGTCTCAGCAACCACCTTTACATAGCATCCCAGGGACAGAAATTCATCTGCATAACAAGGAAAGGGGCACATCCATCTCCAGCAATAGATCTGATTTACATCTCGGGGCATCCATGAGAACAGAGGCATGCTTTCACAAGGGGAGCTGGGGACTGTGATATTGAGTGTAAGAGGACATTTGTCATCAACATTCAAATCTAATTTCTGGGCATATCCGAAGCCAACCTAATCAGCAGCCTGGGTAGACAACAGTGGGAGTGAGGGGCGAAAGAATGAAGCAAGTCTCTGAATCTGCAATGCACCACGTCCATAATGCAGATGAATGACAAAGGCCAGCCAAGCACCAGGCCCATGAAGCTGCTGAAAAATGAGTCAAGGGTGCACTAGAATCTTAGTGGCAGATGTGCTTAGAGAGCCGTGAGTTTTATGCAAGTTAAACAAATGGTGTTATCTAGATGCTGTTAATGTGGTAGTATGAGCAGAAAATGATTCACAGGCATCTCCCTGTATTTCTGCATCTCTCACAGGATGAGCGTGCTCATCAACCCTTAGCTTTCTATGGGGTCACTGCTCTTCTGGAGTTGCAGAGAGATATGATTTTAAAAGCGAAAGATTAATATTTCTCAAAGGAAGAGTCTCAAATCCCAGGTTGAATTAAAGAGAAATTTAATACACAGTAATGGCTCCCCCCCTCCCCTGTCTGTCAAGCATTTGTCTTGTGTAAGCTGTTATGTTCCAGGAAAATTGTCCTTTGTCAAGGGTATGTGGGGGTTTTCAATAAAACTGCTATCTTGTGTTATCTTGGCCTCCGTCGTTGCTGTTGACTGGTTTAATTTCTTTTTCAGGTGTAATAAAAAGATGTTATCACAGAGATATTAGAAAATTAATATTCCCAGGCTTCGGTTGCTATCACTGGCTATGTTATCGGTAAATGTAGGAAGGGAGAAGGAAGTCAGAATTTCAGCCTAGGTCAGGATAGTTACGAGTCCTGCAGGAGAGTTTCACACAGAGAAAGACCCTTTCTACTTGAAAGCGGAATTAACATTAGTCAAGAAGCTTTAGAAAGTGCAATATAATCTAAGCCACATTGTTATAGATACAGATGCTGGATCGTGGACTTGTGGAGCTCTGAACTGTAAAGTGAAATAAATTGTTGCAATAACATTTTCTATTTAAGGATGCAATTAGTACCAGTGAAACTCTTCCACAGCCAATAAATTGATCTGTCTATTTAGTCTCTGGTTTTCTTATTATCTACAGACTTATCATTTATAAGTCTTTTGTGAGTAAAGCAATGCTAATCATATTCTCCCCCAAAGTAAATATTGTTTTTCTTCCATAAATAATTAGGCTGTTTCACAGACACAAGGGCCCAGTGGCTTTTGCCTATTATTGAGTTGTTACGGTGCTATGATAAGTAATAACAAGTGCCCAGATATCTAAATGCATCCCTACACCCAACGTGATTAAATGAATGTGATACTTTCATAAATGTACCAGGGACCAGCAACGAGGTTGCTCTTCAGTTCCTAACGGAGTCTGTCTTCACCATTTTCTGAATCCCTGAGCCCATAACAGGGCCTGAAGTGACCACAGAGTAACCGGCCTGCGTTGGCTAGGCCCGAGGGTGCGCTTAGAAACTCTTGGGCAGAGAATGGTCCGTGGGGAGGCAGTGATCAGATGAACACTTGATGAGCAGGGCACAAACATGCTTGAGGTTAGAAATAAATGGTAATTAGGTGAAACTGTTCCCCAAGGGGAAGGCAAGGTGGACAGTCAAGAACAACTAGCAGTGAAAAAAGCAGGCAGAAGAACACATAAATGTAGAGAAGACACAGAACCTAGGGAAAACTGCCTTTTAGACACTAGGTGTCAGCTCCTTATACCTAGAGTGGCCAGGACTGTTGGATTATTATCTGTCGTGTCTGCATACACTTCAGTAGCACCCCCTTTCCTTCTTAAAGTGTCTTGGTTTAGGAGTGGACATTTATGGTCATTCTGGTTTAGAAGGGAACGTTTATGGTCATTGTACTTATACCCGCCTACCCTACCGGTGGCAACAGAAGAATTGGATAATGTAGAGCTCAAAGGTGAAAATTTACTTGGACATTTAGCTAGTTGAGAGGTTTGAGGAGAGAAGGTATGAGTAAGCTATTGCTGTGTAACAGACCCCTGAGACATTCATTGGCTTAACAATAAGCATTTATTATTGCTTATGAGACTGCGGATCAGCTCTGTGGGTCTTCTGGTGTTGCTTGTGTTCATTGTGTGTCTACAGTCAGCTACGGATTGCTGGACAGGGAGCTCTACTGGTCTTTGCTGGCCTGTCCCCCTTGTTGGGGGTCAGTTGCCTGGAGGCTGCTCTAGAATGGCCTCAGTTGGGATAATTAAACTCTTCTCAGTTGTCTCATCCTTCATGTGTAGGAGCAGGGTTTCCCTGGCATTGCTCCTACATGACAATGATAGGATTGAGAGAGAGACAGACAGAGAGAAAGAGAGAGAGAGAGAGAGAGAGAGGGAGAGAGAGAGAGAGAATACAAGTGCACAAGGCCTAGAAACTCAAAAGTGGCACCCTGTCATTTCCAGTTTATTCCATTGCCAAATCATGTTTCAGCGTTAGCTCAGATTTCAAGGTATGAGGAAACAGATTTCACCTCTTAGTGAGGGAAGCTTCAAACTCAAATTGTATAAGGCTTGGACGCAGAGAGGGGCCTGGCAAGTAATTCATAGCCAGATGAAACCACTCAGCAATAAAGAGGTGTGTTTTTCCATTTTGGTTGGTTTTATTGACCTAGAGAATATGAAATTCAGGCATACGCTAAAGATAAGGACTGGCAGTTTCATGAGTGACAGTAGCTGGGGCCTGCCATGCAGTACTGTCAAGCTGGTATGAGTAACTATAACCTGGGTAGCTGGTTACGTATTCTGGGACCTACTCTCAGAAACCGGCATGTTTTTTTCCTCAAGCGAAGCCTTGGAAACTGCATCTTCACAGGTTCTCCAGGTGCACTACACTTTGAGAAGTACTTTACATAGTAAGTAGGATTCTTCCCTGACTTCCAATCCTGGAAAACCAAAACGCATCTTTTTTTTTTCCTATCTGTCGATCGTGGTGAGAAGCTTGGTCTTTGTGGTACCCAGGGATGTCATAGTTGGCAAAGTGACCTCAGCTGCTGGTGACTGGATGTTCCTAGAGACTCATCCTAAATTTCAGATTAGCAGCACTGCTTCATGAGTCATTAAAGCTTACCTGGGAATTCACAAGCTGCCTGGCCTCCAAGCTCGTGGTGTCATCTCAGTGGGGCATCGCAAGACTCTCCTGACTGGCTTTGGATTTGAACTAGGGAGAGGCCTGTTGGGCAGGTGAGGGCACTCTGTGCACGTAAGCCTTTCTGCACTCTCAGTAAACTTTCTCTCTGCTCTGCTCCTACCCCCTTAATCTCTGAAAAAGCAATTTCAGACCACATGGATTTTATGATATTCTAGGCATGTAACAAAGATCCTGGCTTGGTCCTCTTTGTTGGAAAGGAAGAGAGAAATTAAGGTACGGTGAGCTTGCTTTGTTAACTTTTTGATCGCACAAACTGCTGGGGTGGAAATACAGCTGGAGTTCAAAGTTCCAGGGTTATAGCGCAGATAGACGACCTCCAAGAGAGTCCCTTTGACAGGAAGGGTCGCTGCAGACAGCAACAAAGGTTTCCTGCTCCACTTTAACCACGTGATGCCACTGTAAGTGCTGACTTTAAACTTGGAAATAAACCAAGTAAAGAGCCTTGGCTGCATGCAGCGCAGGGGAAAGTAGTGGTGCTCGTGGTGAGGCATTTCCTCGTGTGTGTTGTGTGGGACAAGGTCTGCAAAGGGTCTGTGGTCTAATGACTTTGTGAAACTCTGCGGTAAAGGTAAATGAAGTTCGTCCCTGCAAGATAGCTGTGAACTTTTAATATAATATAGGGATGAGTTTCAGGAATCGCCAAGATGGTAAATCCCATCGAATACTTCTGAACATTATTTGACCATAGAACGCTCGTCATTTTTCTGGGCTGGTTTTCTGTAGAATGTACTTTCAGGGATACGATAGTACTTAGATGACAATATTAAAAATATTGGGTATGTGGCAGTTACTATGTCACAGCTTTAAAGATCCCATCTTATATTTTTACAGCTTTCTGAAATAAACACACGTTTATCTCCATTATGCCAATGAGGAAACAGATTCAGTTTAAGCCACTTAAAGTGAAGGGGCAGAGTCAGAATCTAATTCCAAAAAAGGGACCTTATCAATGATTTCACCCTAAACGTGAAGTTGAGTCTCTCGAAGGATTTCAGAATGAGAGGCGAGTGACTGGCATGCTCGGCTCTGTGCATGAGTGATGGCAAATATTTGCTCAGCACTTCCCCCCACCAACTTCCACCTTGTTTACGCTGCAATTGGAGAGGGATTAAGTTATGCTAATTCCATACAACAAGCTAAAACCCATTTATCACAAGTTTCCATTCCTCAGCAAAACACACAAATGCACCTACGTGTTGGGCAAACGAAGACATGCAGCTGCTGTTGTGTGGAGCAATATTCAGGGCCGGGTCAGCAGGCAGAAGCCACCCACAGAACACAGAGGGCAATGGTTTTCAGTCTCTCCCTGCCACTGCCTGCAGCTTCCTGCCGACCTGCTGCCCGCCTCTGAGAAGTGCAGGAGGGATGCAGAGGTGGGGAGGGGTGCGGAGAGCACAAGTTTTAGAACTTGGGACGCAGGAGCCCATTTTCCCAAAGCAGTGTGCTAATAACTAAACAGTGTTAATGCAGCTTGTTTAGGAGTGAGGATTTGGGAATGATTTTGAACTGGGAGATTTAATCTGGTGATGAGGAGAGAGAGAAGAGAGGAAGGGAAAAGAGTCCGTTTGCGTGCGTGCACACGGATATATGTGTAGGCATTTGCTTTGTCTTAGCAAGAGCCTGGCCAAAGCAATTTCCTCTCTTCAGTTTTCCATTTATTTCAAATGCCAACCCTTTCAAGCAGACTTAAAATTCTTCCTCGTTCCTCCATAACACTGATACCCTGCTTATTCTGAAAGCATTCAGTCGGGAATTAGAAGTTTAGTAAATAAAGCTACCCTGCCTCTAACCATCCTAACCATCTTTGGCTCCTCTCTGGCGCTCTGTTTGTTCCCAGTCATATCAAAGGTTTGCAGTAGATTATTTTGCAAAGAGCTGCCTATTGTCATTTCTTTAAGTATTAAGATGATATTGGGATAATGTGGAGAATGTGAGCAACCTTATCTTTCATGAATTCATAAGATAGCTGAGATTTGATTCAAAATAATCCAGTGATTGGGGTCATGGGGACTGGATGGGGTTAGAAATAAAATAATACTGCTGTTTGTGGCTTGATGGTATGGAAGCTGGGTAGTGGGTACCTGAGGCTTCATGTCTCTATTTATACATTCCACGCATATATACAATATATAGATATATGTAACGTATATGTGTCATCCAAGTTTAAAAGTGTATGAGCTGTGATTTTAAAACTTAATAGCATTTTAACTTGTGTCACTTGTTAAGTTGCTTCTTGTGCTATGGTTCTGTCTTACCTATACTCAGAAATATCTTTTAAAATTTCTGAGATTCCTCACTGAAATGAGCCCAGTGTTAACGAGGTCTGTCTAGAAGGTATCCAGCCATATGCTATGAAAAAATAGAGACATTTATTGAGGAAGATACAAGAGACATTGTACACAGGACAATGATGCCTCAGTCTCCTTCAAAGTGGGCACCTTGGGCCCTTCCACAGTTCAGACAGTCACCGTCAGCTGCCCTGTCATATTTTCCTGAATCTCATTGACAGTCTGAAATCTCTTCCCTCTCAAAGGTGATTTTAGTTTTAGGAAAAGCCAGAAGTCACAGGACACAAAATCTGGGCTGTGGGGGAACTGAATCCCCTCAGTGATTTGATGTTTTGCCAAAAAACTCTGCATGAGACATGATGAGCGGGTATGTTGTCATGAAGCTGTCAATCACCCGTTGCCCATAGCTGCAGCCATTTTTATCATATTCCATCTCTCAACTGATGAAGAACATCGAGGTAGTACTCATTAATTATTTGGCCTGGAGGGGTGTACTCGTGAAGGACAACACCTTCCCAATCAAAAACCATTGTAGCAAGGTCTTGATCTCGCTACAATTTTGCTGTACCTTCTTTTGTCATGGAGAACCAGGCGCTTCTTTCTGTTGGGGAACGGAGCCCTTGTGTCCAGATATTAGCCATAGACACATGATTCATCTCTGGTTATAACCTTCTTGAGGAAAACTGGTTCACTGGTAGCCATTTGAATGAAGTCATTAGCAACTGAAAGCATGGTGTTCCTTCTGCTCTGGTAGCAGAAGTCATGGAATGAATTTTGCCATGGCACATTCCATGCCAAGATCTTGTATCAAAATCTTGGACAGTAGTTTTTGGAATCTCCAGATTCAGCTTCTAGTTCTTGCACTGTCAGTCACCGATCTTTGTTGATTGCAGCCTGCGCACGTTCAACATCCCCAGGTGTTCTACTTGTTGCAGGCCTTCCAGAACTTGGATAACGTTCAACAAATTCTTGACCATCTTTGAAGCATTTCTGCCACACTTTTACTTGTGCTTCACTTATTGCATCATCCCTGAAAGCCTTCTGAAACATCTGAATAGTTTCCATCAAGGAATACTCTAGATTGAAGCAAAATTTGTTGCAGATTCGTTGCTCTATTCAGTCATTTTGAATGTGACAGCCACACAGTACACATGTTCATTCAACAGTGTCTACCGACCCCACTGACTAGCACAGCGAAGTCATCATTGTTCACACATGCACATTCCAGTCCACTCTCCTTGGCTGCCAGGTTACATCAATTTGTCACACAAACCATTTCCATTATATTAACGATAGCTGGACTTTTTCTAGTCAGACCTTGTATACAAAGTGTGTGTGTGTGTGTGTGTGTGTGTGTGTGTGTGTGTGTGTGAGTGTGCGTGTGATACTTGGTTTCAAGTCTTACTTCTTCCATTTACTAGTTCCGAGTCCTGTAGAACAATCTTAACCTATGAGAACCTCATTGTTCTTATCCGTTCAGTGGAAACCATGGACCCTGCCTTCCACTTGTGAGAGTCAGTAGTGACAGTGTCTATGACAGACGGAGGTGTTCTCTTGCCTGATGACTTCCTACCAGTTTTGGTGTGAACTCCGAAGTATCTCTGGACTCCTATGTCAATGGCACTGTGCTTGCTTAATGAAATCAAAGAGACCTCTGTTTTCTGGTTGTGAGCTAAAAGCACTGTCAGTCACCGATGCGCCTTGGGTGTTCACCACATCTTCTCACACACGGACCTACCTGTACGCTCAAACTTCAAGGCTGCAATGCTCCTTGACATACAGAAGAGGGAGAATCCTAGTGCTTCCTAAAAGCTGATTCTACCAAAACAACTAAGCCTGTTTGCAGAGTGAGGGTTTTTTGTTTTGTTTTGTTTTTTCCACCAAAATGATTTGGCATATGGAATACATGTCTCAGTACATAGTGGTTATTGAGTGGCTGGGATATTATCCTACAATAACCCGACAGACCAGAAGCAGCCGTGAGTCTTGTCTGAGACCATCCATATTACAGTCTCTGTTCTTGAACTTTTGTTCTTGGGTGACCAGAACATTGCACTTTTGGCTCTCAACAGAGAAAAGCCACAGAAAATGGTGCTTAAAGGTCACCCGTATTTCTGAGTATCAGGCTTTGCTTAAATTGATGGAAGTTAAAAGGTCAGCATTCAGGCTTCTAAGGGGTACATGTTGCTTGCCTTTTATGCTTGAGTTATGCTGTTTTTGCAAAATGTCAGTTTTCAAGAGGGTGAAAATTAATTGCAAACGAAGTTTTAAAGCACAACAGCTTTGACCCTAAGATGGAGGTTTGGAGGTGGAGAGAGATGTCCCCGAGAGCTGCAATGTAAAGGCAAACTCAGGTAGGGAGAATGTTTTATGGGTGCAAAGACATCAGTTTAGTCCGAAAGGTGAACTCAACTCCTCTGAGTGGCTGTGCTTCATGGCATGAGCTGCTGGGGCTTTGGAAAGTTGTAGTGACAACACCCAATTGCATGCCCCTCCTCCAGCCCTTGTGAAGTATTCACTAGGCCATCAGTTTTCTGTGTATAAAAAACATTAGCATGCCATTACTACTTTTCAATTCTTTCTTTCATATGACAACAGCTGGGACAGGAATGAGAGAAAATGGATAATTCATAAACATATTCCTTTGGTGCTTTTTTTCTGATTCTCTGCATTGCTTAATAGGCAAAGCTTGCATTCAGAGTATAGGAAAATTTAGTAATTACATTATTATAAATAATGATTAGAAAGATAGCAGTAGCAGTAGCCATAAAAGCTAATATTTGTAGAAGCCTCAGTATGTGCCTGGCACTGTTATCAGTGCTTTACATACATTGACTCATTTGATCCTGACAAAACCGGTGAGATATGTGCCGTCAGTCTCATCTCAGCCCAAGAGGCACGTTAAACTGAAGTGCTTTGCCCAGGATCCCCCACCTAGCCCACGGTGCAGCCAGCCTTCAATCCAAGTAGTCTGGCTGCACTGTCCTTCTTGGACAGGCCAGCTGGGGCATTCTGGGGGCTAAGACAGGCTCAAGCTCACCCACAATGCAGCCGTGTGACATGCACCTTGTGTGTAAGCCCCGCGCGGTTTTCTGGGACTTGCCCTTTAGGTGAACAGTGTAAGCCTCTCAGGGAGTCCCTGCCCACCAACCTATGGTCGTGACCACAGCTCATGACCACGCCTTGCTTTCTCCCACAGCCCCACTGGTGGACCTCACTCCAACCCACAGTGGATCTGCCATGCTGATGCTGCTCTCCGTGGTGTTTGTGGGGCTGGCCGTGTTCGTCATCTACAAGTTTAAGAGGTACGTGTCCCTCTGTCCATGTTTCCCCGCCCTCTCTCTTCTCCGTGACAGGTTCAGAACATGTGATGTTCATGCCCTGCGCATAGCAGTGATGGTTTCTGTTGATGTTTTAGGAAGATCCCGGGGATAAATGTTTATGCCCAGATGCAAAATGAGAAAGAACGAGAGATGGTCAGTCGAGTCAGTCCCACTGAAAGCAGGCCCCATTTCTCTCAGACTGAACTAAGGAGGCCTGGCCAGCTGATAGATGAGAAGGTGGAATCCCAGCTCATAGGTAAATGATTCCCAGTAGCTGTCAGCTGTTCAGCCTGAGTAGTCAATGGCTGAGTCTGTCTCTAACCCCTTTCTGGCTTGACATAACCACTTTTTCTACTCTAACATCCCCGAGAGGAACAGCTAAGATGCCTCTTTCCCTGCTTCTTCCCTTTGGAATGAGGAAAAATGCCTTCTCGCTCCTGTCTACTTTTTTCCCCTCTCTCTCATGAGTTCCTCCTTTTCCAAAAACCCTTGCTAAAATGTTGGGTGTTCTTGGGTGAGGAGCAAAGCATTTGCTCTGACAATATTCAAGAAGGGCAGGCCTCAGAGGCTGGGTCTGGTGGTCTGGAGGGCCAGGCAGGGTTTGGGAGGCAGGGTATGTGCCGAGCAGGACAAGATGTGGCAGCCTCACTTTGAGACAGCTTCCGGGAGGGCACACAGCTTGGGTACACTTGAAGACGAGTGACATAATGAGGCTGGTAGAGGAGTGACCGCCCGATCACCTTGGGACTTTTTTTATTGTTAATGTAGCTCTAATCTAAAAATTGTCCCCCAGAAAACATAGAACCTGAGAATTTTACGGACAAGAGGCATAAAGTTTGTGAGACATCCCAGGAGGGGGTTTTCCTGTGGGAGACCACGGGAGGGTTAGGCAGTTACAGAGCACGTTGGCATATTCCTTCTTTCGCCTGGCCCCTACCGGGAGTGTTAAAATGGACCTCGTCCACACCAGTAGAGCTTACCCTGCCTGTGAAATCAGTGTGCTAACCCAACAGCTAGGAACAGAGGGACTCCAGTGGGGCTGCTGAGTCCTATTATTTATTACAGAGAAAATTTTCCAAGAAGTTAGACAAACACATGAAGCCACAATTGTGATCCATTTCTCTTCTTGTTTCCTCCTGTCTGTTGGCAACAGGAGTTGAAGCTGTAACTGTTCCCATCTAGACCCTGCATTGCTGACTACGATGGATAAATTACTGTATAGCCATTCATGCTTCACTCTAATGTAATAATGCCAGACCACCTAAGAAGGCCCTTATAAGATTGTTACTTGGGGGGGAAAAAAAGAGTACCTAAATGAAAACATAACCCCCTCTTTAAACGGATAGGGGAAAGTTCCCTGGCTGTGTTCAGAGGAAATTCAAATGCAATGACTGGCCCATGTCGGGGGTAATAATAACCCCTGCAGCCACACGTGGCGTCCAATTTTCACAGTGCGCTTTCTTTTATTTGGGGAGACAGGGCGACAAATGTGTAATTGCTTTGGGTTTAAAAGAAAAAGCCTTTTCCGTCTTCAAGCCCAGAGAAGCATTCACCCTGTTGATTCACTGCTAAAGCTTCTAAGTGCATTTCTGTGGGTCATTTGGCTTTCAATCCCCTTTCCACCGGGTATGAAGCGCAGGCGCTGTTGACTTTATCAGAGTAGCCAGGCCTCCTCCTCCGGGAATGTCTCGCAGCACATTGCAAAGTCTCTGACACCTTTCCATTTCCAATGTCATTAAATGAGTAAGTGTTACACGTTTTCTCTTAGGAGAGTAGCTTTACCCTCCCCTCCCTCCCCTTCTACTCAACCTGGTGACTCAACTCTCCGATTGCAAAGAGCAAGACAAGCCACTCCACCTTCAACGCCAAAGCGGGGATCTGCTGGGGCGCAATTTGCAATTTAAGGAAAACCCCCAAAGGCCACAGGCGACCAGCTGATCAGGAAAGAATTTCGCTCTTGTCAAGTGCATCATGCTTCATGACCACTAACTTTATGTTTTCTTTCTTCCCTTTGTTGTTCTGTTTCCTATTTTGCCAGGAAGTATTTCCATAGTTGCTGAGAATCAAAGCACAAAAGAAATCCCTACCTATGTAAATGTTTGAATGGAGGACGCCAGTAAAAACAAAAATAAACAAACAAACAAAATCAAAACAAAATAAAAACAATCAAAATCCAAACAAACAAACAAACACGCACTGCATCGGGACTTTTTAATTCTTCAGACACAGACAACAAGGGTTTTTAGCTTTAAGCCTGTGCATGTGGACTGTACCCTGAGAACATGCTCCGAGGGGCGGTGTACAGGTGCTCTATTTTAATGGAAAAACACTCCCCTCCCCCTCCCTTCGCTCTCTTTTTCTGATCGGTCGTGTTTGTAGAAACTTCCTAACATATATAGGCCAAGGAAATCTGCATGTATTTTTGGAAATATTCTTGGCTCTAGATTTAACAGCGATTTTAGCTCTACCAGCTGATGGGTGGGGTAGCCACCCCAGCCCCTTTCCCAAGACACAAAGACATGCACAGGAGTTTGAAACCCTGAGCTGTTTCTCTGTTCCATCTTCCTTATTGCCATTTCCACTTCCAAGTTATCTGCTAGCTCTGTTGGCCCCAAGGCTGCTTTCTGCATTCGGTGTGACCACAGAGGTAAAGACTTGAGTTGAAGTTCCATACACGCAGGCAGAGTAGGGAAGGAAGGAAGGCAGGCAGGCAGGCAGGAAGGCAGGGGAAAGCATGTCAGAAGTGAGCCTGTGTTTTCCATTCACCTGTTCCAGTCATGACTGCTTCCTTTGCAGCTTTCTCTACTCCTCGCACGGTTTATATGCAAAACGGAATCCCAGTTACCCATTGACTGGCCTTTCCACTTGTTTGCTCTCCATTTGTGGTCATGATCTGTTGATGTCCTTGTATCTCTTCCTTCCAGTCCCCAAGTTACCCCTCATCTGCGCCTACCTTTTCTTCCCAAACGTGTTGCTAGATTCCGGACATTAACCCTGATGTTCCCTAAATGATGGCCTAGCCTCTACCAACCCTGCCTCCACCACCTGCAAGTTTCTGGTCTGTCCGTTTTGTACACTCCCAGGCATGCCAGCTTACGCACTCACTGATCCAGCTGCATCCTGCCCTGCAGGGTGCAGCTTCACGTGCCCTCTGTCTCCTCCTGTAGTACCTGCCTCTTTCAATATCCTTGTCCTTTCCCCCCTGGAAACATATCATGTGTGTGAAAGAGTTGGTTTGTATGCAAAGCAATTCCAACCTGGCCATGTGCATTGGAAAAGAAAGCATTCAGATGAATGGTGGTATCCTCACACCATCACAAACATCTCATGCAGGCGGATTTTAGAAGATTCCTGTGAGAAATGTTTTGAACTTGTTATTGTATGGCAGGGCAATTTCCTTCCGTGATGGTTGCTGTACTCAGTATTTTTCTCTCTCACAGTAGAGTGAGAATATTTGTAAAATAAAACTGTTTTAACTGGAAGAAGAAGCAGGTTAATGGATTTAATGTTCAAGAGTGTCAAAAAGTCTAAAAGTAGACAGAGGTCTTGTCTTACATTAGGATGAGATTTTGATGATACAGAATCATCGCAGACGCCTCACCTGCGTGCTCTCTGATCTCTGGTGCCATAGTATCAGCGAAGACAAAATCAATAGCATAAAGGAGAGGAGTTAGCTCACTAACTGAGGTGGATTGGCTCAAAGCATGAAGAAATTCCAGTTTTCTCAGGGCCATCAGAAAAGAAGGCCCAGAGAAAGAAGGTAACAAAAATATGTCCAGCAGAAGCCACTGGAGTATTCTGGATTGGGCAAACCCACTCTAAAATATAGAAGAAAGCAGTTTTGAAAAACCACTCAGAGAGCACAGCTTCTTTGTTTGTCATGTCCCCCTGCCAACAACAGGGTATAAGAGAGCCCTGGCGATGTAACAGGACCCTGGGTGTCCTAAAGATCCTGATGATCCCTGCCCTTATGTAGCCCAGGCAGAGGAAGACTAGCAAGGCTGACGTTAGAAGTTAATCATGCAGAAGATGTTATGGTTGAAGATGCCCAGTGTGAGTCTGGGAAATGGATTTATGCCTGAGTGGCCATCTATTTGTAGAACTCAATTGATCCCCGACCTGCCAGGCTTCCTATCCCATAGGAAACATCCTCATTGATCCTCTTCAGTTGGAGCCTCCCAAATTTAATCTGGAAGACAAAAGGTTTGGGAACCAAAAGAGGCTCACTTGAAACAGCACAGGAAAGTCCTCAGAGTTGCAGTTCAAATCATTTTAATTGGAAAATCATGAGAAATGGAATAGCACTCAAATCTAGCACAGAGCCTTGCCTTGCGTAAAAATAAAGAAAATCATTTGTTAAAGGAATAGATTAATGGCTATATGAGAAGACAAAGGGAAGAAGGGGCTCATGAGGCTTAACTAACAATAGAGGGGAACACGAGACACCTGGCATTTTGGAAAGTGACCAGGTCTCGATCGAACATCTCCAGGGTCCTCATGTGCCTCTTCTCCAAGCTTCCTCCCACCTGTAGGAGATTCACGAGGTAACGCACTGCCCAGCAGAGACCTCATTGTTCTTATAATCTTGCTCCATGTTTCTCAAAGTGCGGTGCCTCTACCACCAGTATTAGCATCACCTTGGACTTGTTAGAAATGTTCATTTTGAGTCCCTACCCCATATCTACTCTAGGAATCAGAAACTCCAGGCGCGGAGCCCAGCAATCTGCTTTTACAAGCCCCTCAGGGGATTGTGATGTATACTAAAGTTTGAGACCAACTGTGCTAGGCCATCTCAGCTTAGTCCCAAAGAGAAGTTAGTAATAGCAGCCTACGAACGAATGGGAGGGACCCAAGTGCCTGCCTACTCACTAACAGCAGCATGAGGCAGAGTTCGGTGGGCTTGAGGCCACAGGAGTGGGTGGAAGGCATAGATGTGGGGAGTAAGATTCAGGGCAAGATAAAGATCTGATACTCCAATGTTTTCCAAAATCCCAGAAGGCCAATTGTGCATGTTCTACCTAGAACTACCCAACCTACATTTTCTCCTTTGCCTTATTCCTAATTGGGTTCACTGTCCAAAACGCGGAGGTTTGCTCTGCTTTTTTCCAAACAGCAACTTTGAGAGCAATGAGGTGCTTGGCAGCTGTTCTGTGTTTTCCAGGATTCCAACTGAGCATTGAAATCCCTCATTTGCCAACTTATTTTTATAGGAAGCCAATTTAAAAAAAAAGAGAGAAAGTTTTCTTATAGTATTGGAACTACTTCTAATTTTCAAATGACTTTTTTGATGTATTTTTTGTTAAATACTATGTAGTGTAATGTATAATTGCTCTTGTTTATTGCTTTTACAATCATATTTATTAAACAGATAATGTCTCTAAAGTCTTGGCTTCAAGGTTTTTCTTTTATCTCAGACTTTAGCATTCAGTCTTGATATAGAAGGGATGCGTCAGTGGTAAACGCCACAGGCTCAAAGGGTGACATTTTATGGGGTTTTTGTTTTGTTTTGCCAACAAAGTAGAATATATTACCTGAATTCTACCTACATTTCAGCTGATTATATAATGTCTAATGCTTTATTCCATTTAAAAATCACTGCAAACTGTTTACTTTAAAATAGGCAATATGGTCATTATCAAAATTAGAAGTGACTATTATGGAACAAACCCATTCAAATTTGTTTATAATCTTGGACTTAGTGAAGGACCAGACCCGCATGACGTGAACTTGAGGAGTGGTGAAGTTCCCAATGATAGCATAAACTTGTCTTTAAGCCTGAAATGAAGGGAGCGGAGTTCTTCGGGCTGGGCCAGCTGTGCGAACTTGAGAAAAGCACTTTAGCATACAGCATATAATTTGAAGGACCAAGAAACCTCCAGCTTTGGCATCCTGAGTGGGTGAGTTATTTCAGAGAGTCCCAACGAGCCAATTTGAACTTGGTGGAAAACAAGCAGGTGGACTGGATCCCGATCCGTTCAGCCTCGTGGCTGACCTACGTAAGAGACATCTCTCCTCGTGCAATGTTCTGCCCTTATACTTGATTGAAATACGTGTGCAGACACAGACCCCCTCCTTTGCCTGCCCAAAGACCTACGAGGCTCCGCACGCAGGAGAATTCCTGGTGTTTTCCTGTGGCTTTTGCCTTTTCCTTTCCTCGAGGCTAAATCTGCCTTCTGAACCTTCGTTCTTTTCTATACCAGAGCCTCTGCTGCTGTTCCCATGCAGGAGCCGTTGTCTTCTGTGTCACTGAAGGTCCAGGTGGTTGAACAGGATCTCACTAGAGATTTCAAACAGAGGGGATGTAATACTGGGAATTTCTTGCCTGAGTTACTGAGGAGCCGAGACACCAAATAGGGGGAGGGGAGGTGACCCCAAGTTTAGCATCCATAGGAAGCCCCTCCCTTCCCTGGGCTGGAAGGACACAAGGATGCTCAGGGCCCAGGATGGCCAGACTGAAGCTGAAGTCACTGAGCATGTGTCTGGCAGTTGTGCCAGCCACGAAGGAAAAACGGAGGACATACAGCTGTAGCCAGCGATGCTGCCCCAGCTGAGACAAAGAGGGAGCATGTCTTTCCCTTGCGCTGCTCCTCCTACCTCTAGTCTATGCTTCCCACTGAGCATCCCCAGCCACCAGCCAGGGCAGCGGAGCCTGGGAAACAGTTTCCTGAAATGACAAAGCCAAGCAGGGAGCAGTGGGGAGTGGACTGGAGAGAACACGGGCAGGTGCCTGGCACAGCACCTCTTTCAAGGTCAGCGCACATCAAAGCCAACAAATGTCCCCCAACCCAAAGGCACTCACTAAACTGTAGGTGCTCCTTTCTCCGTGGCATTCTTTTCGTGGATTCCCTCGAAGCAACGCATGTTTCAAACCTGGCATTGTGTTTCTGTGTGCCACATTCCACCTTTAGTCACCAGGTCCTGTGCTCACTTAGGGGAGGATTTTTATGTTATTTTTCATTTCCTTGCTTCCGCCTTTAGCGCTGGACATTGCCATTAGAGGGCACCAGATAAATGTTTGCTGAAGCTCAGTCCTGGGATTCTCAGTTTCAGGTGTCGGAGCAAGTCCGTTTTATTTAGCAGTGAGCTCCGAGGTGTCGTCCCGGGTCTGACTCCTTAGCCAGCTGGCACTTCTAATCACGTGGCCAGTTACTGTTTGTCAAGAATCAACACATCCTTGCCCTGCCTCGCTGGTACCACTCAAGCTGCTGAAATATGGAAGCTATCTTTAGCTATTAATTTAGGTAAAATAACTGCAATTTAGAAATAGAAAAAAAATGGCTAGAAAGTAGCACAAAAAAACAGAAGACTGAGTTTGGTTTCTGAATTATTATGTAACTGTTTCTCTATTTCTTAGAACGTCATCGTATTTTGAAAATGCATGTTAAGCTAGTGCTTCCCTAGTGGGGGAATCCCACAATAATTCCAGATGGACACATACAAGGGGAAAGCTGTTACAGTTTTTATTTTAAACATGTGGAAAGGGAACTGTGGCTTACACAGTACAAGTATTTATTAATCAATATGCGCTGAAGACTTCTTTAGGTGAACAAGGCAGATATGATATCTGCCTTGACAAGCATATATTCTGACAGGAACAGTGAATGAATAATAAAATTTAATGTGACATATACAATGTTACCACACACATAAGGTAATTATAAGATGTCGGTAGGTAAAAATACAATAAAATGTAGGAGGGAGCGGAGTGACTGGGGACGGGGATGGGAGAGGAAGTGTGGGTGCGTGGCTTCTCTGAGACATGAAAGCCAAAAAGAAACCAGCCATTTGAAGATACATCCATTGTGAGCATTCCCCACCAAGGGTTCTGCGTGATTAAACGAATATTCCTACCTTAGTGCATTTGCATTCATTCTTTATGACATAGGAAGTGTACCATGTATCACCACCTTTTCCCTCTCCTTTGGTAGCTCATTGACCCCCTCCTTACATGGAACCTTTCCTATTCTTCTGTCCCGTAGCCGCGATACCCTTGTAATATGTTGCATATGAAAAAGAAGAAATAACAGTCAGAGCACATTTGGAAATGCATCTAGGAATTGGGAATGATATACTAGGCAGGTCAAATTTTCTGATAATTTTCTGATTTGTTTATCTGCTATATTGAGAATGAAATCAATAGTTACCCCCCCTTCTAGATTTCCCGGGAGCATTCTCAGATTATTTCCATAGGATAAAAAAGATCTCATCTCATGTAATAATTATTTTCCTTATTCTTGCTAAGCTAGCATTTCATCCACAAATATGTGCCTGTGTTTAAGAGAAATAAGCACGTTTTGCCAAGCATGT
The DNA here is from genome assembly GCA_004027475.1 of Anoura caudifer. NCBI lineage: Eukaryota > Metazoa > Chordata > Mammalia > Chiroptera > Phyllostomidae > Anoura > Anoura caudifer. Next base: position 297,983 of record PVKU01000199.1, on the reverse strand, counting down.
CCACCCTCCTTATGGGGGCCCAGAAATCTTATTTCATAAATCTCCAGAAACACTAATTCAACCCCAACCAGGAGAAAATTTCTGTAGAGCAAGACGGAAGAATCGAACCTTTTCTGGCCAGGCGTGTCACTGAGCGTGACCAGTCTCCCGTGTTGTGAGCCATCTGAAACGCAACACACTGATGAATTCAGAAAGCAGTACTCGTTGCACATTTGTCTTATTTAATCCAGCACATGAGATGATTTGTTTTGCAACCGATCCAGTGGTGTTTCTAAGCTGCCCAAGCTCCAGGCCTGTCTAGTATTTGAGTCTTGACCCATTGGATTAGCACAGCCTTTGAATCAGCCCAGACAATCAATCAGCCAGACACCTACTAACCATACAGATGAGTGGGAAACATGACTCATCTTTTAGCAAGAAACAGCCCACAAGAAAAAGTAAATGTTTTGGTGTCATGCAGACCTTATAGCCCATGATCATGAGCGAGTCATTTCACTTTACTGAGCCCTGCTTTCACCAAATCTAAAAGAAGAAAGACGTTCTTACTTTGGTTACTTGAGTGGATTAAATGAAATAATGGGTGTAAGGCACATTAGATAATGACACGTGATGTTTAAAAGTGATAGATGCTTTATTATTTTTATCATTAATGTATTTTGCATTCACACTTCCCCATTTTATATGTGTGTTTCATTCACATTTTTATGTAACTCTGAACTCTTGGTTTTGGACACAAAATCCTGACAGCCTGTGGCCCTTTGGAGTTAGTGTTTCTATATGTTCTTATACCCGTGCTTGGATCTGGACTTTACACTACGATTTCGGTTTGCTTACAGCTCTGGCTGCTGGTGTTCCCTCTGTGCCCTCGCCTTGGCCAATGAGAACATCTACCCCCAGTTATTCAATGAACACTGGTTCAGCCTGTCCAAGGTCACCTAGCCCAACCCCAGACTCCTAATGAATACACATGCTTCTGTCTCTATTCTGCCACCCTCCCCTCCACTGCGACAGGTAAGCCACACTTTGGTGATGGTTCAAAACAAGAAAAGGGCATGTTCACCCAGTTCTCTGCTCCAGATATGGTTGTGGGAAAGAGTTTACACAAGGAAAACAGTTTATCTTTCTTTTGAAAGCACAGACCAAACCCCAAATCCCAAGTCCTTACTACTGAATGACACAAATAAAGACATTCCTTTTGACTTTCCTTGAGGTGGTACACAGGGAGATAGGCCATCTAAGCCCTCCCAGTGGAAAGAACTGACAGTTGCTACTGACTTCAGTAAACAATGCATACGGAGGGACTGTTTTCCAAATACCAGAACTGAGTGATCTGAGACCCAGCCGCTCATACTGCCAGAGCTGCGTGTAAACCACAGACACGTCCCTGGCCCAGGCCACTAAAGATTGGATTCCTTAGTGCAATTCTGAGGCCTCCGCGTGAGGCTTCCTTTCTGTGGCCTAATTGCAGAGCAAGACCTTCCTTCCCCACTTTGGCCCATGGAGTGTACATGAGCACATTTGACCAAGAGTCGTTTTTGTTTTATAACTGATGAGAATTCCCAGTATCATTGCAAATAAGAAAAATATGGTTGCTTTGGGATGTCCCGCTCAGCCACGATACATCGTGGAACTTTAAATGGAAAGTAAGAAGAAATCAAGGGTAGAAGGACTGGGGAGGCAGGACTAACCCAGGTGAGTGGCTGCTGCTTGAATTTAATTGGTGTCCAAAAGGACATAAAACCTTTATTTGCATGAGGCACACTCCCCAATGTGGATCATGGCACCCGAAAGTTCCAAGCACTGACTGTACCAGAGGTCAGGCTGCTGGCCATAACCCAGGTGGTACCTGGGCATCCTCAATCATCGGGATCAATCTCATGAATAAGACTCTACTGAGGCACCAGGGCTTGGGGGGTGGGTGAGATCTGACCCTGCAGGACAGGGAATGGCAGACACAAATCAGGGCACCAGCTTCCATTTCAGTGCCCTGTAAGGGCTCTGGAGTCTAAGCAAAAATACTGAGATGATGGCCAATACCTAGGTGTGAGCCTAGGTATGAAAGAAAGAATGGAAAGAAAGAAAGAGAAAGGAAGAAAAGAAAGAGAAGAAGAAGAGAAAAAAGGAAAGGACCCAGGAAAAGTAAGAAAACTGCCACAAAATCCAGGCTCGGAGGGAGTGGAATGGCCCTCAATTCATGAACAAAAAAGCATTTGTTTATTCATTGATTTATTCAGCAAACGCAATTTGAATAACTACTGAATTACAAGACAGTATCTGGGGTGTATAACTTTTAAAGAAGCAGTCTAGCCGTCAACTAGTAATTAAGAAAAATTCTAACCTTTACTTGCATTTGTCAAGGGACATAATTGGGATGTGATTCATAACTCTAGCAGCAATTTTCAAGAGCACCTTTTACATGTACCAATTTTCTCCTTTTCACAATTGCTCTGGAGTCTGTCACCGCCAACCCTGGACTCTAACTTTTTCTTTACTTTCTACTCTGGCACGCACCTTCCTCCCAGGGTTCTTTCTTGTATAAATCAATGCAAACTGCTGCTTAAATCCACTCTCTGGCTAGGTCACTACCCATTCACTGGATTCTGTTTCCCAAAAAGATCTCTTTCAGATGAGAGGATGAGAGGGAGGCAAGAAAACACAAATCCTGTTTGAGAGTTATATGTATTAATAAATCATGTAAGAACTAACAGGAAGGAGTAGATTCGGTGCAGTTCGGCAACATGTTAAACATAAAAAACAAGTGAGAAAGAGGAATTAAACAGTAATAGGAAACTTGGAGCCTTGGAGCATAACAACACTATATGAAAAGGGGGATCTTGGCAAAGACAATGCTTTCAGATTTAGATAACGTGCGTACAAGAGGCAGTAAGGACCCACTTAGACCTGTGGCTCCACCAACAGACAGTATAAGAAATAGACAAAAATATAGAACCTCAGACATCCAGGGGTCTGTAGGGCAGGAAAAAATGTCCTAAATACATCATTAGTTCTGGAAGGTGTCTCTCCGAACAAAGGGTTATAGTCATAATGGTGATCCTATGTCAGAAAGGTACATTTGAATTATTACCTTTTTGGGAGAAGGTGGGAGTGTAGTATATTTTAGAAAACCCATCAACAATGATTAAAAATGGTTTGCCATTTAAAGTCATATAGTTCAGTTATTTTAAATGAAAATAAGAAAACCTCCCTTATGCAAAACTCCACGTAATGTTACCAAACAGCAAGCAGGGTCCTGCTACCGCCACTACCCTCTAGGCAACGTTCCAGAGGCAAAGCTTTTGTGATAAAAGAAAGGAGTCTTTATTGGAAAGCTACTCAATTCTGAGGAACAGCCTTCCACAGACATTAGTCACATAAGCCTATCAATTAAGGCTAAACTCTTTAACTCTTTAGTTACAGCTTTGATCACTTAAGCCTATCAATTAAGGCTAAACTCTTAAATTCCCGGAGCTCCCCTATCATTCCCCCTGTTAGTTTTTAATTATTTCACTTCTATAGGATTATTTTATAAACCAAAACAACATAAGATGCAGAAGCTGCAATTCTGGAAGCATGGCAGGCCTGTACCATCAGTGCCTGTGCTCTCTAGAACACCTAAAGAAGGTGACACCTTGACACTCTCTGCCAGGCCAATTTGACCCTGGGCTGTGCCCTGAGTTCCTTCTACTGTCTGAAATCCTGCCACAGGCAGCTGCAGCACAGTCGTTCGGGCATCCTTGAGGAAGAGAGCCCAAGAGCCAGTCTCTGCCTTCCTTTGATTTTAAATCTTCTGGCCCATAATTCCATGGGCGTTCAGCTTCTCAGCCATTCCCATGTTAGACTGTTTACCTTTGCCTTGGGCAACCTCCTCCCATCACTCTTCCCTACTCTTCCCACTGGTCCCCCAGTAATCTGAGCAGATCTCTTGGTCTCAGGAATGCCCCAGTGAGGGATGAACCTTCTATAGTTAAATTATTCTCAAAAAAACAACAAATCTGGAGGTTTGATTTGTAGATTGCCTTTGGTAATGACTGATGGTCCTTATTTTTCCAATTCAGTTTCAACACATTGCTCACCAGGGCCAGCTACTTAGAAATTGGCCTAGTAGTGCTAGTGAACAGAATTACAAAGCTAGATTTCTGTCAATGTGTTTGGACTCACTAACATCAGGCTCTGGGCTGAGTTCACAAGTTACTAATGGGTTTTCTACTTTAATAAGATCATGCACTGATAGTGTGAATTTTCAGGCACTGTCACTTCTGCCATATTTTATTAGGCTCCACCTTTTAAGGGTGCGATAGCAAAAAAATAAGAATGCAAATTAAAACCAACGTAGTTTAATATTAGACTGTTCTAGGGATTTTCTACTTTACATCTGGTGCCTCGTATTTCAACAGGTATTTTGCACAAGAAAACATATTAGCAGTCCAGTGCAATGGTGAAAAGGACCATACAAGCAGATCTGAGCTACAGTAACATGGTAATAAGACAAATAGCCCAAGTGACATATGAGAGATACAGTACAAAGGAAGATTTTAGGAAGATGGTAATTAGATATAAATAGAAAAGAAGGAAAAAAAGTATTCAGATGTTTCTTATTTTTAAATTACCTGTGATTATCAGGTATGGTAGATGGGACTGGTCCTGTGATGATGTCACTAGATAATCTGAGGAAAGATGGGGTGTTTGCTTTTGGAAAGGCTGAGTTTGTGATATCAGTAGGTCCACCATGTGAAAACACTAGCAGGCTGCCTATATACTAACCTGGAACTGAACTGTGGTGGTCACCTGCCCCGAACTGTAATACGAACCAGGCAATGAATGGGTTAGTGGAGGGAGAAAACATGAAGAAGCCTTGGTTCAGACTCATGAGAAGAAATAGTTACACTTAAGGGAAGGAGGAAAGAAACTGATCAAGAGGAGAGTTTGAAATTACAGGAGACCCAAGAGATACCAGGATTGTGGGAGGAAAGGGAAAATGGAACCAGTTAACACTACCAAGTGCTGAAAGATCAGGAAGAAGATTGGCTGTCCCTGCAGGATTTGGAGATGATGCCACCTGTGACATCTAAGGGAGGGTTGCAAGTGGGATGAAAACTGAGGCAAAAACCACATGGCCTGGAGGTGAGTAGTGAGTGGCAAATTTCAGTGGTGCGCTGAAAAAGGGTGAGCAATGGGTTCTCTGGGTACAGGAGGTGGGTTCGGAGTTGTAGAATTTGCTGGATTTCACGGTGTAAATACTTCCATCATGGCCAATGTCAAGCTATCTGTGCCTCACAAGAGTCTCCAAAACGTAACAACTGCTTCTCATGAGCCGTTCAGGCTGGTTGTGCATCACTGGAAGAACTGGAAGGTGAATGGGTATTTTGAACATAGTAGAAACAAACCTGATAACTTACATGTGCTCTGTCAATGCAGGAAGGCATAGCATCCTCTTAGAAAGCGTCCAGCAATCCTCACAGTATTAGAGGACAGAGGACTTTGTTTTTCTCCACTCTCTGTGTCCCTATCAGTGTTACCTGGGCACCTGAAGTTTACATGGCCACCTGGTGTCAGTCTCCTTTGGTTTCTCTCTTTCCTTTCCATCATCACTCCTCCCCTAGGGGCTGACTTGACCTCACAGCAGCCATGATTTTTCCAGTATGAATCTTTGTACCTAAAAAATAAGCAAACTTCTTGTTTTCCAATACCTGTCATCTCTCACAGTAGATTTTTGATATGTGATGCTTCAAGCCTTCTCCCAACCAGGGATAAGAACAGTGATGAATAAAGGGACCAACGAGCGAGGAGAATCATGTCCTCCCACACTTAGACTATGGAAAATGAGACTTTACAGTAAAGACCAGCTGCTCACTACCTCCCTCTACCAAAAGGCTCATATTTCTCACCGTGGTTGTGATTTTGTCAGCAGCATCCTTGGTCATGAGCCACCACACCTACAAAGAGTAATCTCAACAAAGATAAGACAAAGGGAGGGTCTCTTTTCTAACCTGTAAGCATTCCTTCTGGGCCAGGAGATGATGTGCTTACTGGGGAGTTTTGAGGAGACTCAGTGCCGACATTTATTCATAATGTATGTTCTTCCAAGCCTAAAATTACCCGACTTTAAAGCTGTGTGATTTTAAAGCAAATTGATCAAGACCACAACTGTTAATAAAATGCATGACTACAGTCTGTATATTAACTAGGATCTCAGAGGAAATACACTTGGGAATCCCATACCAGTATTTTGCACTTGAGCTTTGAATCCTTACTTTCTTTAAATGAAACTTTATTGTGACTATTAACCTGCAGAAATTTTAATTATCCTTTCAGCGCTTGAAGGTTCATCATGGAGAGGTGCCAGAAAAATCCCACTGCTAATTAAATCCAACTGAATATTTTCTTTACCTAAAGATGTAGAAGTGTTTCTTGTTTGTCAAATCCCTTTCAGCCAAAGAACCACTTAACTAATCTCAAATTGAATATCTTATTTAAGATTTCGAATTATTTTTTTCTCCCCAGGGAGCTGCTACTGAATATTGTAATAACATCATCCAGGAAAATATTTCTTCCCCTTTTGACTGGAGGAAAGGGAAATCAAAAAACACGTCTCTTTATATCACCAAGTAGCGTGGAATCTGGGAGAATGAACAAGCTGACATTTTTCAGCAAAGGAGCATCAGTAGAAGGCTGCCTTCGCTGCATACAAATCCTAGTCCTGAGCTCACCGAAAGGAAAAGGGGAGGTGTATCTTTTAATAGTTAGGCTAATTGGACGCTTCTTTCTGAGACTTATGAATAACGCCTCTACTAACCAAAACTCTAAATCGCCAAATAATAACCTGGAGACTCCACAGGTTAGAGAAAGGGGCAGAGTGACCTGGATGACAGCATACTGTGTGAGAGAGAAGATAGTCAGGTCTGGCTCTGTCCCTTGCTAGCTGTTCGAATTTCAATAAATTACTTAAATGCTTTGAATTTCAGTTCAAATGACATCTGAGACATGTCTGAAATAGTGCCTGCCTTTCCACCCTGTAGGCCTGTTTTAATTGAAATCATATCAATAAAAGCGTACTTCACAATTAACTAATTTCTCTGCTCACACCGTGGAATGGCGTGCTGTTTCACTCGGATAAAGGCCCAGTGTCCTTTCGGTGGCCTGCGATCTGACTCCGCAATGCCACTCTGACCTCAGCTCCTGATCCTTATCCCTGGCTCTGGCTGCTCCAGCCACCCTAGTCTCTTCCTTGTTTCTTATAGAGATACACTCCTACCCTAGTCTGCTATACTCACTGGTACATTTTCTTTGAATATGCTTCCCCTAGTTTTCTATGCGACTTGCCCTTTCACTTAAATCTCAGTGGAGTCCTGTAAAATTTCATCACCTCACTGTTTTTAACTGTATCTGTCCCTCTTGTTAAAAGACACTTTATACACAAGAATTCTTAACTCTCATATAAACATCTGTGATGGTTAAATATATGTGCTAACTTGGTAGGAGTCTTTTGAGGAGATTGACATTTAAATTGGTGAATTTTCAGTAAGCAGATTGCCCTCCAAAATGAGGGTGGGCCTTATCTAATCAGTTGAAGGACTGGGTAGAATAAAAAGACTGAGCAAAAAAGAATACTCCGGAAGACTGTGTTTAGACAAGAACTACACCACCAGCTCTTCTGGGCCTCCAAATGCTTTCTTTCAGACTAGAATTGAGGCATCAGCTCTCTTAGATCTCCAGGCTGCTGGCCTCTAAAACAGAATTGCTCCATCTCCTCTCCTGGGTCCCTAGTTTGCAGATTTCAGTCTTGTCAGCCTTCGTAAATGCATGAGCCAATTTCTTATATTAAACATCCCTAGATAGATAGATAGAGAAACACAGATGTAGCTCTATTGCCACTGTTTCTTTGGAGAACCTTAAATAATACAACATAAAATTACAAGTGTCAAATATTTTACATAACTTCTTCATTGGTGAGTAAACCAGTAACACAAAACAGCTTCTAATGAAAATGCATCTTCATTATCTGTGAGTCAGAAATCCTGTTATGGCTTCATATCTCTTTACTGTCTAACCAGGCTTCAATCAATGCGTTGGCCAGGGCTAGGTTATCATGTGGAATCTCAGCTGAGGAAGAACACATTTCCAATTGACTCGGGTGGCTGGCAGGATTCTTTCCTGCGGTTGCGGAACTGAGAACCCTGAGTTCTTGTCCGATGTCCACTAGAGGCAGTCCTCAGCTGCCAGAGGCCATGCACAGCCCCGAGAGAGTGACTGCAGTTCCGTGCCATGTGGACTTCAATGATGTGTCCACTTACTTCACGGGCCAGCAAGGAGAGCCTCTAGAGCAAGTCTGCTAGCAAGACAAAGGCTTATAGAACATGAAGTAATCATGTGATTGACCTCTGACACCTTGTTACAGATTCTGGTCACACTCAAGAGGTGGAGTTACACAAGGTCATTTATACCAGAAGAGTGGACCACTGGGGTGCACCTGAGAGTCTGTCTCCCACACAGTCAAGTTCAATCAAAGGCTCAGAATGTTGTGGGAGGCTTGGTTCTTCTTGCCAACACAGCAAAGAATTAAAAATCAGCAAGCCGATTAGTGTATAGGCAGAGTTTATTAGTAATACATTCGCAGGGAAGAGAACGGGCCTAGCGGAGGTGGGCAAGAGAGGCATTGGCACTGGGCCCCTTTGTCCCGAGGACTTTATAGTTTGCTGGGTGGAGTTACATTTCCATCCGGCCTGAAAAGGTGGCTCATACTCCTCCCTGGGAGGGTGTGACCTAAGCTGAGGTTTGGGTGAAAGTCTGTTAACTCAAATGCTTATCTTACTCCAGACCCTGTCTGGTCCTCCCTGGTAAAAAACCAGAGGCAGTTAATCTAAGTTATTTATGAGCTTTTTCTGTAAGCACCTTGGACCCCTTCCCACTTCTCCTTCTTCTCCATTTTCTAACTTCTACCGAACGAGAATTCTGTGGAATCACAGGATCCCTAGAAAGCCCATTAGATAAAACCCAGCATTCCATCGAAAAGATACCCAGCCGTGTATTTGCTCACTTCAAAGTCTTCCACAAAATTTCCTAAAATCTTCCCTGCTTCATTTTTATAGGACCTCTAACTCTCTAAACAACAAAAATAAGATAAAAAAGCAAAGTGCATCCTATGTCTTCTTCACTAGAATGTGAGTTCCATGAGGGCAGAGGTTTTTATCTGCTTTGTTCGTGGCTGTCCACAGCGTCTAGGTCTAGAACACGGAGGGATGCTAAGTGCATGCAGTGGTATTTCTGGAAGGGACAAATGACAATATTATCCTGTTTTATAAGAGCTACCAAGGAGGATGATCTGCTGCAAAGAACACTGGCTTGGAATCCTGAAAATTGGATGTGAGGATTGCTCTTAAACTTATTACTACAAATAGAAGTAAGAATGGGAAAAACTGCATAACAGAGCTTTTCAAAGAATGAAGTAAACGGAAGTGAGATATCTAGTTTCAGCTCAGACATGTAAAGAGTGTGTGAGTTGTCAGGAAAAACAAACAAACAACTAAACAAACTGAAAAAAACAATGACTCTCGGACCCATCAGAGAACTGAGGTAATCCAAACTACCACCCCACCTACCGAAGAGACAGCTGAATCCCAAAAGTCGCAGCTGAAATACACCTACTTGGAGCAGAATCTAGTGGAGCCATTAACATGTAGGAACAATGCAATTGTCATTTAAATGGTTGTCAAAGAGAATGTGGATTTGCATGAGAATGAGAAATTCTGGAGGTACTCAGTTTCGGGGCGCAAACTTTTGTGAATTGTACTTCCAGGAAACACACTATGTTTTCATGGTGAAGAACCAAGGAAGATAAGTGTAATGGTTCTCCTAGGAGTAGGGGAAAATAATCCTTGTGAAAACACCCAGAATCTTCTCCATAACAAAGGCCTACTCTCCGGATGAAAATGCTTTACCGGAACCTTAACTGACCTGGATTTGGAGGTTTTCCTTCTCCAGACATCTCCAGCTTTTCTTTCACGTAAGGGGACAAATGCTAAGCAACACTTGCGAAGGTCACAGCCCAGGGACACAGGTTCACTAAAAGACTGAGAGGGAAAATTATACGATTATAAGATTACAGAACACGTCCCGTCTCCCCCACTTTATCACCACCCCAACAAGGCGTCAGTTTAATAATAGCAGATTACAGCCAAGAGGGCTGGAAATACACCCTGTCAAAGGGAGAGTTCTTAAGAAAGACTGAAGACAACAGAAACACCGAAACAGGGACACCAGATCTGAAGAGAGAGGTCACCAAAGAATATATTCAAATGGAAAATAAGCATACCAAAAGATGTTCAACACTGTAGGTCAGGAGGGAAATGTAAATTAAATTACGGGGACTGTGCCTATTCAAATGCATGAATTCCAACGTCCTCACCAAGCGCTGGTGAGGATGAAAAGCAACAGGCTCTCTCATTGGCTACTGGTGGGAATGCAAAGCAGTGCAGCCATTTGGAAGACTGTCAGTTTTTTACAAAGCTCAACATAGTCTTACCATATGTCCAACAATCACGCTCCTAGGTTTTTTCCCAAATGAGTTGAAAACTTACGTCCACATGAAAAAAGCCTGCACAGAAATGTTAATCATGGCTTTTTTCATCATCATACAAATTGGCTGCAAGGGATCCTCAGGGAACGGGGTCAAACAGGGTAGCGAAACTCTTCTGTATGACACTGCATAACATCATGCATTTTCCAAAACCATTGTACTTTACAAAAAGTGAACCTTAATGTATGCAAATTTTTAAGAAATCATGGAGGAGTTCGGGAAACTCCTAGGCTGGAATTTAGAATGTGAAGTGAATTAAATTAATTCTCTGGTAAATTATCATCTTTTTACTAATGAGGGAATAGTGGTACCAGAGAGGAAAAGACAGTTGCTTACCTAGCAAGTCATCGGTACTTCCCAGGCAAACACCTTTGGTCACCACAGCCATCCTCTCGCATGATCTTCATTATATCTTGATTTACAAACCAGGAGTCTGAGGCTCGGGGAAGCTAATTCAGTCTCCCGTGGCTGCATGTTGAATTGCATCAGAGCTATTGATTGTGAAGTAGCAAACTTCTGTGTCCCTAATTTCTCCCTTCCAAACTGATATTTCTCATATTAGGGGATGAGATATCTTCTCAGTGACTTGGAAGAAATGTATTTTTGCATTTCTTTTATTTTTAAAAAAAGTGGCCTGTTTTAAACTTAAATGTGATTACTACTACTTTACACTAAGCTTTCTCTTAGAAAAACCTCAAGTTATTTTGCCACCATTATTTTCATATGGTTCCCTTCCCCCCCCCCCAATAAAATACAAAAAGGAACAATGGAGCAATGGAAGGCATTGTCATTGAAAATAAGTAGTGGGGCTGCAAAGACAAAAATGGAAGTTTGAGGGTAAATGAGAAGAATCAGTGATGCTAATGGGATCGATTCTTGGAGAAGGTGAAATAGATTCTTTTCAGTAGCAAAGCTCCTCTTCAATAAATTACTAATTGGTGCCAAGTCCCGTCCCAGAATGGCACAGGCTCCTTCCTACTCTGCAGGCAGCCGTGGGGCTGGTAATGATAAGGAAACTGTCCTGCCCTGGCTGGTGTGGCTCTTTGAATTGAGCACGGACCTGGGAACCAAAGTGTTCCCCGTTCAACTCCCAGCCAGGACACATGCCGGGGTTGCAGGCCAGGTCCCCAGTAGGGGGCACGCAAGAGGCAACCACACACTGATGCTTCTCTTTCTCTTTCTCCCTCCCTTCCCCTCTCTCTAAAAATAAATAAATGAAATATTTTATATTTAAAAGAAGGAAGCTGCCCTACACGAATGGGTTGCTATTTTCTTACCAGTCCCACCAGTTTCTGGTACTCAAACAAAAGGCAAAGAATCTCTGACTTCCTCTAGCCTGTACTGAATGGTATTGTGTTACCTGAGAGTGAGAAATATGTATTCAGTTTTCATCAATAATGACTTTTGCTGTTCTTTCAAGATCTCAGCAGAGAAAATAAACATGGCAGCTCGGGATAGACATGAAATGATATCCCACAACCTGTGACATCAGCACTGGGGGTTTTAGCAGCTAGGGAAAATGTGTGCAGAAGTTACCCACAGAGACACATCACTCGTCTACTTATTTTCAGAACTGCATTGCTTTTTCTCCATCCTGTGAGGCGGAGAAGGGAAAACACTTAAGGGGAGATGAGAGAATGTTTTTGACTTTTGCTGTTTTATTCATCTTTTATTTAGGAGGATTTTCTTCCTCTATGGAAAGAGCCTTTGCTCATCCTCACATGCCCCTCTGATGTGCAGGTGAGATTAACAGAGAACCTACTCCGCACTGCCTCAGGTATTTCATGTGTATTGGATCACTTGATCCTCAAAGTAATCCAAGGAAGTTGATTCCACGAGGAATTCATGTTACGTATGAGGAAACAGAGCCACAGGGAGGTAACATATACTCCAGGTTAAACAGCTAATAAGTGGTGATTCAAACCCAGCAACTTGCAATTTCACCCTCAATCCCATCACCAGGCTAGAGAAGGACCAGACGACCCCTGACCCCACCCCACCACAGTGATACTGCTTAAATCACGACCTAAGAAAACTGCCAGGGCTTTTGTTCTGCATTTATTTATTGATTTTTCTTTATGAGACAAGCCTAATGGAGCCAGGAGGTAAACTCAAGTTATGTTTCAAGTAGTTGATCTACTACTCATGACCCACTTTCCTCTGGACCTGAAAATGTAGGTGTATCACCCCCTCCTCATTCCCAGAGATATACAAATGCAAAGAATGGTAATCTTAAATATTTAAAGCATTAAAAAGAAAACACCCAATGCATTTAAAAAGGAAGTCCTGAATGTGGTACACAGTACTCATGTCAAGATGGCTTGAATCTTTGACATGAAAAACAGTACGTAGGTCATGCAGTAGAAAGGGGGTGTCCAACCTTTTGTGTCTCTTGGCCACACTAGAAGAAGTGTTGTCTTGGGCCATACATTAAATACACTGTGACATGTAAGCACCAAAAAAATAATATCACATAATATTTTAAGTAAATTTATGATTTTGTGTTGGACTGTGTTCATGGCCACCCTGGGAAGCATGTGGCCCGCGGGTCTCAGGTTGGACACTGCTGCTAGAAGGTTTGGAGTGTGGGACCTGAGTTTTGTGGAAGAGAGTGAGTACTGAGATACTGAGATGTCTAAAGAGATTGATTTAGTTTGTGTATGTGTGAGTGTGCATGTTTGAAGGGTGAGTTGGTTTTGTTATAAAAGAAACATAATACATCTTTCTAAAGATACACCTTCAGAGTTTGACTTTGTGAGAAAGAAAGCAAACAAAAAAAACAAACTAAAACTCCCAGCAATACCACTGGTATGTACTCATTTAGAACCTTGAACTTCCAAACTCAGAAATGATGCAATTGACAGGGGGATGATTGAGAAAGAGAGAGCTCAGTCATCATTTATTTACTGAGCATCTCACATTTCAGGCATGTGCTATGCATTATGATAAATCACAAAGAAAACCAAGTGCTCCTGAGAGATCTTTAGGAACTTCCAAACCATGTGGGGCCTAAGATATGATTTTACGGAATAAGGAGAAAGATCTGTGGAATTATTTCACTTGGTATAGTATTATTTTCAAATCATCTTATGTTATAAATGGCAGAAAGCCACTTCAAATTGACTTAGACACAGAGGAGAATTTGAGCTACTGAACTGGAGCGACCAAATCCAGGGGTTCAAGATGTGTCATCTGGCGATTACCTTTGTCTCTCGGTTTTCACTTTGTGAATCTAGAATAACATGTAGGACCCCATCTTCTTTCAGCTCAGACAGTCCAGCTAAAGGAGGGCACCTTTCCCAGTAATTCTGGAAAATTTTAGTCTAGTAAACCTAGCTTGGGTCATGTGCAATTTTTGAGTCCATGTTTGTGGCCAGTAGATCTTCTCTGGTTGACAAGGGCCAGGTTGCTTTTCTAGCCTAGGGTTGAAGTGAGTCAGCATCCTTCAGATGGGCTAAAATTGAGAGTTCCCCAAATGAAAAGCAGGTACTCTAATAAGATGGGTGAGCAAGGGATGCTGCATGGCACCATAACAGAATCCTCCCATCGGACTACAAAATTACAAAACCATGGTGTGGAGCATCATACGGCCCCACTGAGTGACATTCAGGCTGGTCACAGTAACATGAGCTTCCCAAGGTAGGCTCCCTTTGCAGATAACGTGGAAGCTTTCTTTGGCCTGAGTTTACCGCACAACTTTTCCCAGAGCCACCTGGCTGACTTCCAGCCTAGAACATTAACTTTTTAATTTACGCTGGCTCTCAGTCAGCTTCCAAGTTAAAGTCAAGTTGTTGACTTTAATCCAATGTAAAAACCTCTAAATCCCTGGCCACTGTAGTCGCAACAGCAGAGTTGGCATTTTTAGTTTTGCAGACTTAGCTGCCTCAGAATGATGGCTAAATTATAGCCTCATTTTTGGAGCTATGACTACGGTCTTAACTCCTTTCTTTTTCTGCCTCCCATTCAACAGATTTCTGAAACAAAATTTTATATGACATATTCATTGATGAGAAGATCTAGCCTTGAAACCAACAAATGAAACCTTCGTCACAAGCTCCTAAAGAGAACTTCATTTTTGCTTCCTGATTCAACTGCCTTTATTGCATCTGTCCATTGCCATTTTGGTTTAAAAAAATGCATAATATAATATTTACCACCCTAACTGCTATTAAAAGTACAGTATAGAAGTGCAACAGATCTTATAACTTTTTTATCCTGTAAAACAAAAACACTGTAGTCATTGAACAACTGTCTTTTCCCCCTCCCCCCAGCCTCTGGCACCCACCAGTCTACTTTCTGGTGTCTCTTCTTATAAGGGCTATAATCCCTAATCACATGAGAAATAATGGAGGCACCAAGAATTCTTAATTTAAAATAGAGTATGCCTAGGGAATTTACAGCTGTTCGTATAGATCAAATACCTGCCATGTGTATCTTCTGAAGAGAATGCTTTAAATCTGCTTTGGAAGCAAGTAGGATGTGAATTATTATTACCTTTTTTAAAAAAATTTGGTTGATTTGAAGTGGTCAGCATCAGAATCCAATATTGGAAAGTACATAGAAAAAGAATTTATGTCAACTTAAAAAGATACTATATAACAGAACTATGTTATCATGAGCTGAGATTCCCCTGGGACACAGGGGTTCATGCCATTATAGAGGCTCAAGTATAAACTGCTAATACAACACAAGGATTCTGTGGAAGGTCATCCAAATATCATGCAAAATTTAACTAAAATGTTCCCTTTATTCTCCTCTAACGGTGAAATTTCTTTATGGCTTTGCAAAAGAAAAAGCAATGGTTTATTAGATATTTGGCATGACTTAAGTACAAATTTCAGTGTTTTATTTGAGATCCAGAAAGTTGGAAATTGAAACTGTCTTGTGAATATACTCAAACACAGCATACTTTATCAAAATTTAAAATACATATGGGAGGTAAAGGGCTTCCTTCCATTCCTGGCCATAATATACTATAAAGAACCATCATAAACTACTATAAAAATGGGGAAATGTATTAACTGACTGCATTTATACGGTCACTAGAAAGTACTGGAATATGACGCCTGGGAGATGGGAACCAAATGAAGTGAGTACTAAAATTTCCCTGAATAAATGCCTTGGGGCAGCTTTTGAACTATGGGTGCAAAAAAGGTGGGGGGTGGGGGATGCCAGGGCCTGCTGATCTTGCTGAATGGAAAAGATAGAGATCAAAATTTAAGGAGATACAGGTATGTGGAAATGTAGGTAGAACTCTGAAAATGTTAGAAACATTTGGAAAGAAAATTCTAGAAACCTGTGTAAGGGTTCTCTGAAGGGATTGCTGAGTGATAACTCTTCTATAGGGTAAAACTATAAGGATGAACAAATAAGGGTCACAGGGCACTAAGGTGAACAGGACTCAAATCTCACAACAGTTAAAGAGGTGAAGCTTTAACCAATCAGAACTGACAGTCCTTTGTAATACCCCAGAACAACGAGTAAATTTCCCAGAAATTTCCTACTGCAGGATTAAGGCGGCCCTGTCCTAGAATACAGCCCACTCTAGCTCTAGGCTCACCTAAAAACGTGTTTAAGTCACACGTGGAGTGATCGTACGGAGCCACACGTAATCTAACTGGTGGACAGAACGAACTTCAGCGCTCTTTAATAGAAGACAAAATGTAGGCATCAACAACGTAACATTCACCAAATTGAGCTATGACCACACATGCCAAAGAGCAGGTAAATGCATTCTATGAGGAGGAAAAATATCAGTCCTTTAAAACAGATCCCTCAGAAAAGAAAGAAAGAAATGGGGAGGTAGTTCGCATTCATGGATAAGAAGACTCGGTATTATCAGGATGTCGGTTCTTCCCAACTTGTATCTGTAGGTTCAAAGAAATCGCAATCAAAGTCTCAGCAAGTTACTTTGCAGATATTGACAAACTGATTCTAATCATTACAGTAAACAGACTTGTTTACAGTACTGTGGATAACATCGGGTCTTTCTCTTTTCCCCAAAGGGAAAGTTCTCTCAATAGTCTAAAACTGTGTACTGGTAACAGTGCTCTGTGTTGGTATATTGCCTTCCCAATCACACAGCATTTTCTTTTTAACTAAAGTACTGTAGTTGTTGTCCCATACGGTCCCATAAAGTTGTTTTCCAGCTGGATTTTAACTTGCAAGAAGCCCCTAACAAGTCTGAATTCCTCAGCATATCCCTTAGCAGTGTTCGGTTCAGTCTCAAACGTGCAATAGACAAAAACATTCTCATCAAGAACTTAGGTTCTCTTGTACTAGTACAATGACCTTGAAAGTTCTAGAGCAGTTTACTAGGGTGGGGTATACAACTTACTGATGATAAATATACAATTTCAGATGCTACACAGGTATTTAAAACAAAAAAAAATCTGTTAAGCTTTCTATATTTATTTTAGTGTGCATTATAAATATATAAGCAGAGCATATATCCTATAATTTCACAGATGATATTTTGAAAGACAAGGGTTACAGTGGCTATTGAGCTCCAAATAGAGAAGTAAGTGAAAATTTTAATTAGTACATGGGGAAGATGAATGTGGCAGAAATCATAAAGGTGACGTGGGAAGGTTTGGACTTTGTGGATGGGGGGTAATGACTACGTTGAGACACACACTGGAATGACTTATAACCGTAAGTTATCACAGTGTATAAACGTAAGCACTGTGATTTTTAGTGCTTTATTACACTAGTGCTTTAGTCACCATCTGCACCTCCATTCCTCTCTGCCTGGCACAGCCACGCACACGCACACACACGCAATGTGAACATCCCAGCTGACTAATGCTGTAAGGATCGGAATGACTTCCTCATGAACCTGATGCCTCTAGGAGTGAAGCCCAATCTCTGAGCTGATCCCCTGCCCTCTGGCTGGTACCTCACTGTGTGGTTTATCGAGAGGCGGTTCCAGCAAATGGGTTTCAGGGTGTTTGCTGTGATTTACGAGCTTACAAACTAGGTCATGAGTAGGAAATAAGTGCCATTTATCAACTTTCCAGAGTCAATGGTGAGTTGGAGTTAAGAGCCGAACCCTGGGCCTAATAAGGAAATAGCTCCCAACTACCCAGAAGAAGCAGGGATCACAGCTCACCCATAGCCAAAGGCGGGGATTCCATCCTATTTCTCACCAAACACTACTTTTGCCAAGTGATTTTTCACTTTCAGTTGGAAATTTGAAAAAAAGGACATGTCAAAATTAATGTTGAGAATTGATTTATGAATAAAAAAAATTGTGCCAAATTAGCACTCCAGATTTAATTTTACGTGTAGCAAGCTGCCAAGCAACTTGGAACATTTGCAGGTTGTTGGGAAATCGTTACAAATGGCAAACAACTTCCTCCACCACCCCCTGGTCTCCTCCCCTCTCTTCTGGGTCTCTGCGAATTGAAGGTCGGGGGAGGGTGGTAGCTATCAAAGGGCCCTCAATGACCAGAGGACATTTTTAGGTTACTTCCAGTATGCACCTTCTTTGACGGACTTTCAGGTCCCAGATTTTATTTAAACAATAGGAACTACTTAAATTCAGATTCCTGTACTTGAATTCACATTCCCTGGTCAGAATAGATGAAAAAATCAGCCTGTCTTCATGACCTGCTCTATCCAAGAACCTGTAAGAACAACATTGTACAATGTTGCTCTTTGTTAAAAAGAATGTTTTTAACTCAATCAACTTTTACAAAAACCAAGAAGTAAGTTCACTTTTGCTTGTTGTTTTATGTTGAGCACTGCTGTGAATAGGCTGTGATTTGTGTCACCCGGAACCTGGCCTCTTTTCCTCTGCTCCCGCATCCTGACTCACCATCAAGTGAGTCTTTGATAGTGCCAGATCTTGACCAAATCACATAAACTTTAATCTATCAAAATGGGATTTTTATTTCCCTAAAGTGGACATTATAATAATACTTCTCCTATTTTTAGCTGTCCCCTTCTTCATGCTGCTCTAGTTTATTATGCTACATTTTATTACGTGTATTACCCATTCTATGTTCATATATAAGGGGCCATCTTGAAAGAATCTGAGAGGACATCTGGTTTGCCTGCCTTCGCGCAAGGGAAACTGAGACCCACAGAGAAGTGGCTTATCGAAGCTCACATGGAAAGCAGTTGGTAGGAACTGTGGTCCTTCCTGCTTTCACTCTCAGGCCAGAATATTTCCATGACATCCTTCTGTTTCTTATAGCGGGGTCAGGGTCTGTATTCAAGAGAAGATTCTACCTTGTCCCTATAGAAAGAATAGCTTGGATGTTGAGCGAGCACATTTTTATACACTTGGCCTCAATGCCACTCTTGAAATTTTAACGTGTTTTCCTTTCAATCAAATCAATGTCCAGAATCTTGTTCTGCTCCTGCGCCCTGGAGTCTGAGTGCCTTCAGCACTGCTGGTGTGAGTTTTGTCCTTTTTTCATGGGCCACAATGGAGTGGGAGCTGAACACTGGCAGAATCTGAAAAGGGAAGAAACTTTCCACAGGCTGGGAGATAATATAAATATCAGTCTCCTGTGGGAGCAGAGGACACAGCAAGTAAAATATTCAGGGGAAGCTTAGCCAGAGGCCACACTCCAGGAGCCAAGTAAGTTTCCATTTATTCGTGCATTCACATAACAGTCTTATGTGAATGCACCGTACTCGATGCTGAGGAAAATGCAGAAAAAATAGCTCATATGTTCTTATGCTCAAAATTAAATTAAAAAGCCACACGTGAAAAAAATTCCAGAAGAGGAGCTATCAAAAATAGAAAAAGTTAGCTCCAGTAACCAAATGAAAGACACAGGCAAAAAAAAAAAAGCATAATTTCCATACGGAGTAAAAGATTTTTAGGGCTTTGGTTATTACAAATGGTAACACTAATTGACATTTCTTGTTCACTTATTATGAGCCAAGTACAGTGCTAAATATGTTTACATACATTAGCTTATTTAAATTCTTATAGTGGATGATATATTTTCCCTTTTAAGGATGAAGGTACTCAACCTTGGTAATTTTTAAGTATCTAGCCCGAACTCACACAGCTTTGAGGTATTGGAGTGAGGAGTCAAGTTCAGGGATTTTAATTAACAGCAAACGTTGACCAAGGAAACCTGCGTGGAAGGAATAGCAGTGAACCCAAAATTGTTTGTGATCTGAGTAGATGAAGATGAAAAAGAAGGACAAATCACTGGAGGAAATAAGAGGCATAGAATTTAATGGTTTAGGAAGCTTGTCATTTATGCCAAAATCACGTCAGTTGGGGTCATATAATTGGCATGCTGGTGTATGTTGTAGCAGGTGCCTGACAGGGTGGCACCAGGGTTGCTTAGAATATTATGAACTAGAGGCACAGACATAGAATATATCCCTTATCAAGGCAGATGACATATGACGTGACTCTCCTTTTGCTACTTCCACTAGAACAAAAGCAAGACAAGCCTTTCAAATCACCCTGTCATTTTTCTTTTATTCCATAATGCCCTCTGCCCTGGGTGTGGGAGGTATCGCTAACCAGACCCTCTCCACCTAAGTAACATCAGCCTGAAGAAAAGGATTAAGGAAAAAAATAGACCTCTCCTCTAATAAAGATGCAACACAAATCAGCTTTGCCGCTTTTTAACAGTAAGTCTTGCCCTGTGCGTTCAGGGACAGCGATGAAACGTTTCTAGCTGAAACTAGAGACAATATCACTTTACACTTGAGTAGTGCTTTATTCTTTTTCTAGGTGGTTTTTGATATATTCTATTTTTAAAATTTGGTCCGGTATCCCATTCCACCCCTCATAGGTGAGGAAACTCGCCAGATGACTCACCACGGGCCCAGAGACAGTGCTGCTGTTAGTGACAGAAGCAAGCAGGAGGGCCCGCCTTCGAGATTTCGCCTGCTCGGACTAGACGGGGAACGCCTTTGCTGTTCATTTTCTCCCATTCACATAGTTGGGTGGCTCTCGTTTTAAGGAAAAGGAGAATTGCCATTTTTCTTCAAAATTATCACTTTCATTTCTTACAAGAAATATAGATATATATTTGCTAAGTATTTCTGTCCCCTTACATTGTTTTCCTGAGTATTGGAACCATGTCTTAAACTCTTACTATTGTTCCCAGCCTCCACACACACCAGGGCCTGTGCACAGAGGCCCCGCTTTGTGTGCTGGGTGAGTGACTAAATGTACATTGCCACGGAAGCAGAGAGGTGGCGTGTTGTTAATCACATTAGGGTTAAGAGGTAAACAGACATGGCTCTGGTATTTATCATTTGTAGTATTTATAGCAAGTTTCTTCAACTTTCTAATTTTTAGGGATTTTTTCCTCTTCTCTCTTTCTTTCCTTCTTTCTTCCTTCCTTTTTCCTTTTTTTGTAAAATGGAGATAATAATAGAACTTAATCGGAGAAGGGTGTCTGAGAATTGAATTGCAAAGAATTAATACATGTGAGGTGCTTAGCACCATTTGTGGCATTAGTAGGTTTTTGATTAATTGTAGCTATTATTATTTAACCCTTTTCATGTTTGGTAAAAACAAGAGTCAAAAGGTCTTGCCTTGCCATAGTTGGTTACTGACAAATTTAATTGTGTAATATTTTCATTGCATCCAAACAACCTTTTGAACTCAGTAAGGTGTCACAAATATCCTTTAAAAACAACCATTTGAATTCAGCAAGATGTTAATTTACAAAGATGTACTCTGTGTTCATTGAAAACACAGCCTTGAAGTCTCTGTACTGTGTGAGGATAATTTAATGATGGATTCTCCTTTATTACCCAGGAGAGATGGTTTTTTGAGACTTTTTGTCCTTTTCATCTTGGTGGCTCAGCTTGTGCAGATGGTAGGCTTTGGTGGTGATTTTGATGATACCAACCAACTTCTCTCCTTGTAAGTCTGAGTGCCTGTTTTGTGTTCAAATCAGTGAGCCGGAGATCTCACGGCTCTTCAGAATGACATATACATTGCCAGTAATTACCTTCCTAAAATGGAAAAGGAATTAAAATAAAAGCCTGAACGTAGAAGGGGGTGGCAGGCTTTTGGAAACGTGTATCGGCAATTTGAAGCATGAATAATTAATTTTATCTTGAAATTAAGTTCAGCCTGTGTTTATGATCCATTGAAGAAAAAAAAAAACACCTCTAATGGGTTCTAAATAAATTCAGTATCAATTTAAACTATTAGAGGAAGTTAAATCAAAATAATTAGGATATTAAAATACTTTGTGCATTTCCAATCACTGCCTTATTGAAGCTCTGGATCTTTTCCAAGGAGCAATAATAGCATGAATATATTAGAATGTTTGCTTCCCTTAGAATGTAACTGTTTGCTCATGTAGAGATGATGGAGAACTTGCAGGAGACAGAACACTAGATTGATGTGTTGACATATTGAAGGGAGTGGGTGCTATATAAATGATCAATTATTTTGTACATATAGATTAAAAACAGCATGGTGACAGTTTACTGTTTAAAATAGTTGAACTTGATTATTCCTTTTTCACAGTAGTTGCTAATTTCACACTGCATTAAGGGAGGCATTGTTTCGGTGACATTTTCAATTACTATAGAATGGGTTGGTAAAATCTGAATAAGATTAAGGTGAATTCCAATACAGTCCAGGGCTTGGTCATTTGTGTATTTTGCTTATAGCTGTCAAGTGTCTTGTAATTTAAATGGAAATCAAGGGAGTCTTCTTCTCTATCTTACTTATTATAGTGCCCCTCCCCCTTTACGTTTGTGCGGAGCATAGCAGGCATTGAAATTAGAACACACGTAAAGGATTTTGAGATGTATTTTGACCTTTTTTCTGAAGCAGCAGCTCATTTGTTTGTAAATAATTTTGGTGAAGCTATTCAGTGGTGGCCGTGATGGGATGCCCATCAACATTCAAGGGCTCATGAACAGTCTGGATTTAATTATTTTGAAGGAACTGGTCTCTAAGTGATTTCCCTGAAATATTTCAACGCTTTCTTTGTTTGTTTGTTTCTTTTTCTCCTAAGCATTTTCCAGTTCATCTACATTTAATATTGTCCCTTGAAAAAATATTATCAATTAATCCAGAAAAATGTAATTTGATGACTAGATATTACAGCTGCCATACATACAATTATTACGGCAATTTATAGCTTGCTTCCTTTTTTTTTTTTTTTTTTCAGAGAGTAGCTAGAATGTTAGTGCATCTTAGGTAATTTATTCTGAAATGGAAGCATTGAGCTGAATACTTTGCTTCTTGGAGAATCAGGGGAGATAACCAGGATTTGCAAAAATATGTCCTCTCTCTCCAACAGATATCATAAAGTATAATTCCTAGTACTATTATAAATGATCCAGCAAAACAATAGTAGTTTGAACTCCAAGGAGTTTAATGGAACTATAAACAAAAATTAACAAGCAACTGCAAATTATTCCTAGTAAAACTATGAAAATGTTTGTTATATATCTTAATGAGAATGAATAATGGATACTTAATTCACTATTTATACAAATATAGTGAGTTTCCTTTGCTCAAAATACCCAGTTTGTAACGGTAATGGAAATGCATTGTTTTGCTGCCTCATTAGAAAGGGGTTGTTATGCATTCAAAGGTTGTATATTTTCTAAAATAAGGCTGAGATTCAGCAACTGGAAAATTATCTTTAAAGGCTTTTGTCTCACTTTGGGGGATTCAAATGGAGGAGGCTCTAGTATTGATGAGGGAAAGATTTTTTTATGGTTAATTTCCATAATATTTCTGATAAAGAAACTGTGTCTATCTTTGTCCCAGGACTGTGCTCACACATTGCTGTCACTTTCTTCCTTTGGGGTTTTGCCTATGCTTTAAGTCATCTTATATACAATGGAGCTAAAATCATCCTTGTTCAGTCTTCCTGTGTGTGGATAAAAACTGCGTGAAAGAAATCAGAAAGGCTGGCAAAGGGAAGGGGGCGCAATCTGGTGGGAGAGCATTGGCTTTGGAGCCCAAGAGTCCTATGTTCTCTTGCTGACACCACCGCTGCCTTCGGGTAAGTGGCTGTGTTTCACTGAGTTTCCTCACTTGAACAATAAGTAAATCAATAATACATACTCTGCAAGTATGAAACAGAGATAAATTATGTAAAGTGTCTATCACAGTGCCTGGAAAATAATGTATACTCAACAAATGCTGGCTAGAGCAATAGAGGAAGTCAAGGTCATAGTTACAACAGTAACCTTGACATCCAGACCGTGTCCTTTTGCTAACGTGATC
This sequence comes from Anoura caudifer, assembly GCA_004027475.1. NCBI lineage: Eukaryota > Metazoa > Chordata > Mammalia > Chiroptera > Phyllostomidae > Anoura > Anoura caudifer. The sequence continues at coordinate 274,215 of PVKU01000199.1, read as the reverse complement.
ATCACCAATGTATTCACAAGTTACTGTTTTTTTAAATTTCTGAGTCTTTTAAATCCAGCACTTACATGGGCCAGCTGGATAGCTTGGATGTGTCTCAGAAAAGTAATGTGAAGAATGACATGTGACATTCAGGCTTCTGGTGGGGGAGGCAGCAAGCAGCTCTGGGACCCCGAACACCAGGAACACAGGCCCTGTCCAATGGGGCAGGCGCCACTTACCCAGCCAGCCAGCCAGTCTGTTGCGTGTAACAGCCGTGTTAGGTGGAGCAGAGCCTGAATGCAAAACAGGTCCAGCATGTCAATACCCGTTTGGAACGTCTCATCTATATAGTGAAGAACAATATAGTTAACATGAATTTAACATATATCATATGCTGGTGGGCACACTTCTAAGTACTTAACATATATTATTATATTTAAGTCTTTCAATGACCCTGTAAGATAGGTATTAATGATCAGTATAATGATGACATCCATTTCACAGATTAAAACACAACAAAAAGAGAAGTTAAAACATGCCCAAGATCTCTGTTATTGAGTAACAGAACTGAAATTTGAACCTAGGTCATGTGACTGTAAAGGTCTTGCATTAGACCCTGGGGTTTACAGACCCAAGTAAGGAATTACTCTTATTTATAGGAACCATTGATTCACTGTGATTTTAAAGGACAAAATTGTATAGAACTTAAACTTTATTTTAGACGTACATCAGCATTTATTGATCTGTTAAAAACTAGAGCCCTGAATAAGGAACAGCAACGAGGATAAAATATATAAGTTTAGTCAAAGCAAGAGAACAATGTACTAAATAAGGGAGGAAATACACAGCTGACTGTTTCATAGTACATAGCACGTTTTCAAGGGAAATTTCTAAAGGTTGTTGTTATTCAAAGAGGAAATTTGATTAGCAGTTAATGGAGGGCTTGGCAGACATGTTGCCTGTTACTTATGTCTCGAAAAACAGGTTACATCTCAGTGGGCAGGGATGAAAGAGCTAGGGGTCGCTGGAATTAAGTGTTTAGTGGCAGAAGAGGCTACATTCTAGTAAATACAAAGAATAGTCCAGTTACTCTTTAATGAAGATTTGTGGAAGAATAGAGGAAGAAGGTGGGAAGTTATATGAGGCCTGAGGGATGCCTGCTCAAGTATTGTGTTTTCCCTCTGCTATAATTAATTGAGTCCATTCCCTAATCACCACACACTCCACACACCATGCACACACACAGAGGCACCACCAAACTAAGGTGAACCTTCCAGAAGGGCCAAAATATCTCAAACAATTCAACCTGGTCAGTTTTGGATATTGGTGTCCACTCCCCTCCTCCACTGCCCTAACAGGATTATGAACAATCAAAGAAAGCCATAAAGAATCTTTTCTCTTTGCTTCATTTATAAAATAAAAATCGTCGGAGATAGAGAGTTTTCTGAATGAGGCTACAGAAGGGGAAGGGATTACAAATGGCCATGAATGTGACCTGGGGATTACTAGACCACTAGCCATGCTGGACCGCAAATCTCATTCCATGCAAGCTCGCCGTAATCTATTGCTAACACGATAGTGTAAGGTGGTCACAGTGATTTCAAAACGGCTCAAACTTTTTTGCTTCTAGAATAAAATCTTCATGCTTTCTGATTACCACTAAGTAGGTAGAAGTGGTTCTTTTCCATTTTCTTATTTGAAAGACTATTTATTAGTTTAAAAATATAAATGTAATTTCAAGCCTAACTAATCTGAAGCTTTTACAATCCAATACATGACACTTAATAGGAATAAACTATGGCTGTGAGGCAAAGCTATCCTTATTTTTTGGCTCCTAGATCTCCTTGTTAAAACACGTTATATGGATATAAAGTGTTCCCTACAACACAGCATAGGCTCTGTGCATTTGCTGTCCTCACAGCGTTACTTATGATTTAGGTGATCATCACCATCAGCTCTCCCAGGCTGCACTGGACACACACACCCGAAGTCCACCTTGGTCATGAACGTCCTCTGAGGCGGTGCTGGATTCACGGAGGCTGACAAGGCAGACTTTGGACAACATCCTGTGCAAGTCCATTGAATTTTATTCCAATTACTAGGAATGTATTTATTTGCTGCCAAAGCCTTTAATTTGCTGTATTAAATAACAACAGTAAAAATTGCTAACCCAAATTTTCTCCATCAAATGTAAAGCATTAAAACACAAATTGCATTTTTAAAAGCACACATTTCTTACTTTCTTATTTTTTTCTTACTATATCGTTTTCCCCAGGGGGCAGGAAAGTGGTTCAGAGGGGCCTGTCTCTCTTTGAAGTTATTTTAATCTTTTTTCTCTCTAGTTCTTCTATGGACTCATTTAATCTGCTTGATTTTGAAGTTATGATTATATCCTCCAGATATCAATTCATGACATAGTTCCAAAGAATTGTTCATTAAAATCTAATTTTTACCTTCTAATGCTGGTTTTTTAGGTAATGGAATCTGCCATAATTATAAATATCGGTCTTTCAAAACCTCAGAATTACTGGTATTTATATATAAAGTCAAAAAATGAGGGAATAATATTAACATTGACATTAGCTCTTCCCTTTTCATATTGCTGAAGTTCATGCATATATAGTTATATATATTTAAATAAAAGAATCTCATTTAGCTTCTTTCAATATTTTTATACTGTCATTAGAACTCTTTTGAATGGTACCCAGGGGAGACCACATCTAATTTAAACTTTATGGCAGGAAAGACATCAGGAAACTTCAGATTCATTATTTAGCTTGATGATCTGAAAAAACTGAGAAGAATTGTCCGTGCTATTGGGCTCTGGTCTACCCCAGGTGCCCTGTGACGGGAGCTTTTCCTCGTGTTTTTTTATGAATGATAAGATGAAATTTTATCAACAAGACAAATCACTTATGAAGAGTTGGATCACTTTGCTAGCTCATAAGTTTAAACTTTGAATAAGCAAAACATTAACCTCTAAACTTTGCTGACACTAACAGAGAAAGAGTAAAAGTGTTCACCCTGTGACAGGGGTGCCGGCGTAGAGGGCTCCATGTTGATCTGCATCCAGTCTGTCCCATCCAAAGCAAAGATTGCAGGGTGGGTGAGAGAAGCCCACAAAATCTCAGTTCCACTGGAGTGGACTGTCTGTTGGGAGGAAAAATGGACATATTATGGTGTCCTGGAAAGAGGACGGACTTTGCCCAAGAACACACGGTAAGAAAGTGGCAAAGCCATGATTCAAATCCAGGTCTGCCGGCAGCCAAGTTTATGGGATGTACCTGAGCCTCCTTTTCATTATCTGCAAAATAAGAACAGCAAAGCCTTCAGCAGCAGGGCTCAACCGAAGTTCAGACCGGATGTGTATCCACCATTCACTGAATGTGTCTATATGTCGCTCTACCGTTTTCATTTAATACCAAGTAAGCCCTGGGGACTAGAATGGAAAACTAGTCGTGTTCTTCAGTGATTGAATGAAGTTCATTGCCATTAGAACAAAGCATGAAATGAAGCCCATTGTTCACAAGCAGGCAGCCTTCAGTGTCTTTCCCTTAGGCCGGTGCTTCAGACTCACACTCTCGTGTCTTCCTTAAAGGTAATTAAATGGGAAGCAGGAACGTCTGGGCCTCTGCTCTAAACTTCTGCTTTGGAAGGGCAGTTAAACTGACATTCTACCTCAAAAGATACTTTTGAAAAATATAATTTTTATTCTCCAGTATAAAATGAGAGAAGACTTAACCAGGTTTCTGTTCTTCCTCTTATTTCCACAACAGATTTCATTTCAGACACCTTGGCTACATCTGATGGTTTTTATCCAATATTTCATGAGGGGTTACGCTGGCTAACCTCTTTGAATCTCATATCAAGAAACCCTCAGTCTTTGAAAATTGAGTAAATCCTTCATACTATTTTGCTTATTTGTTTTCATTTTAGCTTTAATAGAAAAAAATAAATTATTTTCTTATGGCTTTCTCTACAATTTATCAGATTCACAGTAAGTAAAAACCTACAGTTTTGGCATCAACTCATAAGATTTTAATTTCAATGTTACCTATTTATCATCTCTTTTTTTAAAGATTTTATTTATTGATTTTTTGAGAGAGGAGAAGGAAGAGAGAAAGAAAGGGAGAGAAACATCGATGTGCAGTTGCCTCTTACGCCACCTACTGGGAACCTGGCCTGCAACCCAGGCATATGCCTTGACTGGGAATCAAACCAGCGACTCTTTGCTTCACAGTCAGGTGCAAATCCACTGAGCCACACCAACCAGAGCTATTTATCATCTCTTTATGTGGGGTTTACGGTAGAGATAAGACTGGAACTAATGCCCAAGGTCTATCCACCATTGTAGACAATCTTTTACACATAGAGAATGTTACATCAAAGCCAAGAGGAAACCAGGATAGAATAAGATTATCTGAAAAAATATCCTTGGAGGAGATGTGCGTTCTATCAATATATGTGCCTCTTCTAGGGTGCAAGCTACTGCAATGTTTTATCCCTCTCAAAAACGAGTTATTTAGTGATTTGCTTATACTGATACTGAAATGATACATTTTTCATAAATATTAAGGCTCTTGGAGGTCTATGGCTCAGGAATATGAATTTCTTTACTGGGTGAAGTGAGCATACGTCTGCAGTTAGGAGACAAACTTGAGAGATCATTGAAATGAGGTTTAACCATTTGTTTTATAATCAAATAACTGAAATTAAGTTGTTTGTTCAATTCTGTGGACATGTTTTAGTAGGGGAGTTGAATAACTGGAATGTGCATTTTTTTTAGTATTTCTATTTAGTTCACTCTATTGATTCATCTATTCCTTCCATATACATTTACTCTATGATTACTCTGTGCTAAGAGTGTGCGCGCGTGCACACACACACACATATATATTTTACTATATCTATCTATCTATCTATCTATCTATCTATATCTATATATATATATATAGTAAAACTAAATGGCATGGAACTTAGAGTCCACTCAGTAGTGACAAAGCCCTGAGAGTTAAGTCGAAGGACTTGGGTTGAAGTCAGGGCCCTGCCAGTTAATAGCCATGTGACCATGAGCAACCAGCTTACACTTTCTAAGTGAACCTTGAGACCTTGTGTTGACTTCCCCTAAAGCTGTTTTCTTCCCCTTCTCCCTGCTAAAAGAACACTGGTTTGGTTCAGGTATCAAGCTGGGCAACATGCCTGAGGGAGTATGAACTGCTTTTCTAGCATCAAAAGCTGAATCATTTTATTCATGTCGGTCGAGGTAGTCCCCTCTCCACTCTCAGTCATGGCTTCAGGGGAGGACATGGGGCCTGTTGCTGCCAACGAGAAGTAGGGGATGTTGGCTGAGCGAATTCTAGGAAATATTTTCCATCCCAATGAAAACAGAAAATTCAGGAGGAGAAAGATTTTTTCCCCTTTATTCTTACTCTTCCTATGCTAAAGGCTGTCATAGGGGCATATGATATTGCTGTGGCCGTCCTGTGAACATGAATGGAGATATTGCTAACCGATATGGAAGACTAGATAAGTTAGAAACCCCGAACCATTTGTCTGTATTCCCTTGCTTTATTGTTTTTCGTTGTTATCACTACCTGCTCCAACATGCATGTGAAACATATCTATATTCCTTTATTTATACCTCTCTGTCATCTCTCATCTATCTATCACCTATCTCCCGATTTCCATTTGCCTCTGCCTTCCAAACACAAACACAACTAGAATAAAAGAGCAAGAGTGGCAATTATTTTATTCACTGCTGAATCCTCAGTGGGAGGAATAAATGAATCACCATCCTCTTTGACAACGTTGTTGAGTTGTTGTGCCTGCCTCTAGATTTCTTATAGACCCTTATTATTTCAATGTCTTTACATCTGATGGTTCTGTTATTTACAAATAGACTTTTAATTTATATGATATATAACCCAGGTTATTCTAAATCTATAAAAATTTTTATAAAATGGTATCCTGTTGGTTTATTTTACACAGGTTTAACAATTTGTAAAATTAAATATATTTCTATACTTGTAGTCTCTACTTGTAGTCTCCTTTTATGAATTATCCACTTATTCCTTTTGTGTAAGTCAAAAACAATTTTAAAAGAACTTATTGAGGAATAATAAAAATAGTTTTCATTTGTATATTTTTCTATAAATCTAGGCATCTACAGGGAGACAGGGAAAATCTAATAATAATCCCTGTGCCAGGCAGTGGGGGGAACACATGAACACAAGGTATTCAGACATTGTTCTTGTCCTTAGTATGTGTATCCTCAACCCGAAAGACAAACTGAATACTCACGTAACGTCAAGAATCAATGAGGCAATAAGTATGCAATGTGTTCTCAAATATGGGAAAGATAGTGTAAGAGCTATAATGAACTCCCATAGCCATTTGTATACATTCAGGTTTGTGCTTATCGCTTTACATTATAATTCTTTGTTCCTATGTTGGTCTTTTCCACTAGAATATACAAATTTAAAAATGGGGGCCTGCATTATACTACTATTTTTGTGTCTGGCAGTCAGTAACTGTGTAACTGTGTAACAGCACATACTACGTTAGTAGTGAATTTAATGCGATATCAATAAGATATCAATAATTTGAAAATACTTCACAGAGAACCTGCATCTAGGTATTGAAGACTGAGTAAGAGTTGAAAGGACAGAAGGGAGCAAAGACTATATACATTTTTTGCGTGGAAAAAAATTGATATAAATCACAGACATAGGAATGATCATGGAATGGTCATGGATCAGTAAGGCATAAGCACTAAAGAAAGGAGAGAATAAAATCCTGGGAAAGATAATGATGGGAAATGGGGTTCGGGAGGCCACAGATCATGGAAGTCCTTAAAAGTCAGGACAAGATGCTGAAATTCGCAGGTATTGCAGTAGAGAATGAGAGTTTTGGACAGAGGAGTGGGATCGTGGCAACAATGACTGAGCACGGGGGTCGGGCAGAGAGGTGCAGAACAAGTGGAAGAACCAACTGGACTAGACAGACACCACGCGACTGGTTGCAGGAGGAGAGCTGGGGCGTAACAGTATCTAGTAATTGCACTTCACCATCCATGGTCCAGCCTACAGAGGCTATTAAGTCTAATCAAAACAGATATCTGCAACTCTATTGCACTCTCAGCGTTCAAAGATCCCTTCATTTGTTTATTCAATACACATTTTGAACATCATCCATGTGTCAGGGAATATGCAATCTGTGGGGGTGCAGAGGTTCAGAGAATGATTAAGAGATGAAGCTGAAGTCCTCTGCCTCAAAATGTTTACCTCGAATCTCTAAATCTTTCTATAAAAGTTCGAACGGAGGACTCTTCCTTTTATTGTTGTGAGATTGATTATGTCTTTTGTATCGCAGTGCCAGACTCAGTTGTCACACTGTCATGGTTCAGTTTTCTGAGATATTAACAAAACTCCAGTGGGAATAGCGTGTTAGAAAACACAGAAATGGGGTTGAGTGGAGAAGCTTAAAATATGCATCATTTTGCTATTGCTGTTTGTTTCACTCTGCTAATGACATGAAATTACATTCCATATAAAGGCCAGTATTAATCACTATGTTGATTTCTTCTGGAGAAGGAAGACTGCTGTGCTATGTACTGAAGGACTTGAAGGAAAAAGAAGGTAAACCAAGATCATCAGCACTCAATTAAGTGAAGAACAAATACATCTGATATTTTGTTGGCCCTGTGACTCCATGTTTCTAGGAATGCTGTTGCCTGGATTTGCAAATACAGACAAGCCAGGAAAAGCTGACTTGAAAGTCTGAGGGGGAAATGGCTTACTTAAAAAATGAGTCATAGGACATAGGATAACTGTAATGTGGTAGGTAATGTGACATATGACAATTAACAAGACTATCCCAATTAAGAGTAGACATGAAGTCTCACAGTAAGAGTAATAGAATTTTTTGTGGTTATTGTTGTTAGTTGTGTTCAACTACAAGAATTCCACTTTCCTCTAATTCTTCCTGATTTTGATAAGGTCATAAGTGACTTATCTTTGCTATAATTTATGCCTCTTGTATTTTATTTCTACAGTGTTTATGAAATCAGTTGGGGGAGGGAAGTTATTAAAATGCAGCGTAATCCAAATAGTTATCAGAGTCTCCAGAAAGCATCCTACATTTGCTCATGAATTCATGTTTATTTTTATTTGTTTTGTTTTTCCTCTGTTCCATGATCTTCTGCTGAGGCCTTCAAAAATATGTTGATATACTGTGTCATCTTCTTTCTCTGTCCATATCTTTTCTCACACTTGTATCCATATTTCTCATTCTTCAATACATAAGACCAAGAGAGATGCTATTTCACCCCCTTGCTTTTGATTTATTCTGTTACCCATGTTACATATAGAGCTACCTCATTTTCTCAATGCTTTCACAAAGTTCAACAGGACAGTTCCTTTCTTTTTACAGATTTAAAAAAATTCTAACCAGTTTATTCACCTATCAGATATAAATTCATGAAGGCTGGATTATAAAGCTGTCAGTGATCAAATAATCTTCTCTACTCAAGACCATTCTTTCTCTTCAGCATTATTCTGTTGTTCTTGGAAGAACTTAGTGCTCCTCAACTCTCTTTTCTTGTGAGATAAGTTAGTTCTCAAAAGGCTCCTGGGTTCATTATATGTAGGGGCTCCTGGAGGACTGCCTCACCCATCTTCAGACACGATCAGATACATCTGGAACCCTGAAAGAATATAATTCAGCTTCCAACTTGGAACCCCCCACTTTATTATTATTATTTATTTTAGGTGCACTAATATTATTATATATTTGATATATTTTTATTGTGTGCAGTCTCCACAGATAGAATAAAATCTTAATTGCAATATCACCACAAAGGCCCTAAAAATATTTTTCAGGTATTATGCTTTCAATGGTTAATTATGAAAAGAATGAAGATCAGATTTGACTCATTCTTCCTTTCAATTTTAATGTTTTAATAATTCAAACACTTAATAGTGTTTTTATGACTTGAATCTAGTTATCTTGTACATATCTACACTGAGGATATCATAGTTAATCTGGTTTTCTGCGGTGTAACTTTTTTCCTGTATTTTTTCTATCACCGTTTATCCCCTTAATGCACTCCTCCACCTCCACCCGCCCCTCCCTGCTGTAGTCACCGCACTGTTGTCTGTGTCCGGGAGTCCTTTTCCTTATAGTTAACTTTTGTGTGTGTGTAACTTTTACTGTATTTTTTCTATTACCATTTATCCCCCTTAAATACTCTTCCACCTCTACCCACACCCTCCCTATCACAATCACCGCACCATTGTCTGTGTCCACGAGTCCTCTTCCTTTCAGGGAGAACACAGAGGTTTCTATAAGTAGAGACGTCCTGCACTGATACTTGAGCCTGGACTATGAAAGAAGTTTGTATTTATAATCCTACTATAGTATTCAATCTCAAAAGTAGATGTATTAGCTGTTGTATAGTAGGTCCATCCCATGAACTGTGTAATTGATAGAATTATTTGCCTATCATATAGCAGCAATGTTCATATTAAATTAATCTGCATATTCTTGACATCTGCAATTTAATAATTGTGGAAACTTTGTATCCCTTTATAATTATTTAAATTTGAAAATTGAGGATGAGGTTGAAGGCACAACTTATTAGATGCTGCAAATAGCCCTCAATGACCAGCAGTTTAGGTCTAATTTATCATGCAAATAAAGAGGCAGAATAATATATTCTGTTTAATCATGCAGAATTTTTTTTGATGGAATGTCCAGGCACACAAATGAATATTCTATGAATTCCAAATCTCCTTCAGAAAGGAAGATATTTATACGGGGTTGTAAGAGCAAGGCACCAGAACTGTGATTTACAGAAAATGGTTGGTCAGTTTTGGAAAACAGTTTGTCTTCAAACAACTGAATTTTATAATGAGAAAATTACCAAAAGCTTTTAGCTACTCAGGTTATGTAAGTGAAAGATGAATTCATCCATTATGAGCTATAAAACCCATTGATTACTTGACTTGATTACTTAAACCTTATGGCCCAAGGACCTTGTCTAACTGATATATCTGCCCTTCACCCAGAATATATTATTGAAGACTGATTTTATGATACTGCAGCATTTCAGGTAGGCACTGCTCTCTCAACAGACATGAGGAAATCATTCACATAGGTGAACGAGAATAATTTTAGAGGGCAGCAGGGGTTTTTTTAGCAGTTGTTAACCATTCCCACACCAGCGCCAAAACGCACATCTCTGGTCTAAAATCTGAACTCAGTGGAGAACCATAAATAATTTTGTTTCTAACATTTTTTTTCAGGGTCCAGATACCTTTCAGCCAAATTTTTTTTGATAAGGACTAATACATATGTCAGTGTAGAATAATTGGGAGAATGAAAAATATGTGAATCATTGCTAGCATTAGGTTGGTGTGGGTTGTTTGGAGGAGTGAAACAAATATTGCAAAATTTCTTCACTGTTGTATGCTAATATTTAAGGTAGTATAATTATCCATATTTTATAGATGAGAAATCTTCAGAGAAGTTAAGTAACATTTTCAGACATTCAACTGATTAGGATTTCAAAATGGATTCCCTTTGTGCATTCTTTTAGAGAAGGAGCATCGGTGATTTCAGAACTTGATTTTTAAAAGCTATATGATTATCCTTGTAAAAGTTTTATATAAAGGTTCCAGCAGAAGTAAAGCCTGCTTGATTTTGGTTGGTAGGATAATAATATGGGTGTAATAATTTATAGTTTTAATTTGACTATTTCACCTAAAATGCCATATGGTGTACTTGAGTGTCATATCATTTTATGTTACAGGATTACATGCTTATGATTTTGTAATAAAAGATTTTGTAATAAAAAGGGGCATTATTTGTGCCAGACTCTGTGTGTGTGTGTGTGTGTGTGTGTGTGTGTGTGTGTATCCATCTATAGATTTAGATGGATCTAAAGATATCCATCTATACATTTATATAGATGGATATAGGTATATAGATGGATATATAGATGGATATCAATATATATATAGATCCAGCTATACATATATCTATATATGGATGGATCTAGATAGATGATAGATAGATAGATAGATAGATAGATAGATATAAAATATAAATGGAAAAAACCACCGTGAGTATAAGGGCACAAAAGCTGCACTAATGTATTGTTAACATACCAACATGCTATGGGCCTATTTAACTGACATTTGTCCTCTAGTTCACTTCACAAATCAGAGCACTAGTTATGCCTGTAAAGACTGCAATACTCATTGAAATGCTCTGAAACCCAGACTGAGCAGACTTCTTTCAGATTTCATGCTACCTCCACAAACCTTGAAAGCTTGACAAATTCTTTTCAAGAAGAATATTTTGAGGCTTACGTTTTTTTGAACAAAACATATGAGATACAATTTGCACTTAAAGTGGCAGATTTTAAAGTTGTGTGATGCATAATGTCTGAAGGACGTCAACCAAAATTAACATGATGTTCTTAAAGTAATGATGACCAGCGGCGTTCCAGTATGTTTAATGTGGAACCAATCTCTGAAAAACATCCCTCATTACTGAAGTAATAATAATGCAGATTGCTGGGAAATTTATGTTTATTTCATTGCTACATCCTAAAGAGCCTTCGATGCTTCAGGGCCATCTCTAAAATAACTGCTCAATAGAATTTGAAAACAACTCTGGCTATTTACTACATCTAGTCTTGTTCATATTCTTTATGATTGGGGGGCAATTCTTTTATGAGAGAGTTGAGTGGAGACAAAATTTTTGCTTTTAAAAGCTCATCTATCTCTGCTACTCCATTCCTACTTGAAGGTATATGCTAATTTCTGTTCTTATCATTAGTCGACATGAGGATGAATTAGCTGCTTTGTTCTATGTGATGGTAGATATCTGGTTCAGTGATTCGGGGAAGGAAAAGATCAGATTTCACAAAAATCCCATTAATGTCCTTGTTTGAAATAGGGCCAAGAAGAATGGGAATGAAAAATAGACCTCATGAGGATGGTAGCCCAAATGGCTTTTGCTCTTCCATTTTTTTCTCCGTAGCTGTAATATTATGAGTGGAACCTTCTTTCCATGGTACCACCTGTGCCATCCTTGGGCAGCACCAGATACTGGGGAAGAAAAGTACAAAATTGGGCTTGCACAGGGTCCAGTGGTTAATCAAGGTAATGCACCATTGAACTTTATTCATTAAACTGATCAGAGAGCAGAGACCACTGATGTTTTGCTTTTGTGTCCACAGAACCTAGTGGTAACTTTTATTTGGGAAATGAATGTGGCAGGCCCACTCTCTTTCACTCTCTGTATTTAGTTATACTCAAACCAACTGTTTGTGGCCCTTTGTGCTTAGCTGAGGGACTGAAAACTTAGGAGTAATAAGACTGCTCGGTAGAGCTTTTGGGGAAAGTTACAACGTTTGGGGTAATTTGCATGTTATCAAGATAGACACATTTGGTGGAGGTGGGGTGGACGGACAGAGGGAAAAATAAACTGCAGTAGATTTTTTTTAACAGACATATGAACACAGTAAGGAAGGGATAGCCAGAAGCTTTTGAAAAAGATTTGGAACAAATACCTATTTCAGTGACCTCACAGGGTTATTATTAAGAACACAGGCTTTGAATCATATGAATAATAGTAAATATGCCAAACGGGTGTGGTTGGGGATTTGAAGTTGCCAGTTCCTCACAGGCGCTTCCCCTCCAAATTCCAAGTCAATGGGGCTGGCTTTATTTCTGCCCATTTTGATTTAAGAACGTGGCAGGAATGTGAACTTAGAATGGGTTTCCTAATAGATTCTCTCTCCTCTCCAAGTCCCGAGTTCAGGCAAGGAGACTACATCTGCAGAGCACACACTTACGTAGCTGGTGACATGGAAGATCGTGGGCAACCTTTGCCTCATCAAGCACAGAAAGGCATGAAATTCAAGCTGAATCTGCCTGCGCTGAATTCTGAGATTCATGGGGCACGTTCGGCCTTTGCTATACGAGGCCTGCCTAAGGGAGGAACAAGGACCAGTGGCTGGAGACCTTGAGCATCTCACCAATCAGATACATTGTTCCCCCTCCACAAGGAGAAGCTGTTAAGAGAGGGAAGAAGCGGGTAGATTCTTTGTCCCCATTACATCTAAACAATAGAAGTTTGTCATGTACAGGTTGGCTGGAATTAGGGGGAAAGAAATGGTTTCTATTAACATTATTTTCCCAGCCATCACTATGGCCTCTCTTCTCTTTTTAGTGACAGAGAATTCAACTCTTTGGGAGGATCTTCCGGACAAAGGCTGGGTGAGAGCAAGAGGACTGCGGGCAGTTTCACAATGAGGAGAGGAAGAGCAGTGGCGGCTGGTAGCACGATTCCTCTCTGGCTCCCAGAACCCATTCTCACACCAGGCAGTAAACTCTAGAGCCTGGTTGTTCCCGACTCAGAATGTCTTTCCCGTCTCCTACCTCCCTGGGAACCCCCAAGCCCTGTAGAGAGAATTGGGCGAAAGTATCTTTTATAAGTTGTACGATACAAAAACTCTAGAGAAATCCTTTTCACAAATTGTTGTCTCTTTGGATCTCGTTTCATATTTTACCATTACATAAAGGACACACAGCTCCAGACTTTAATCTCAGTAGTGTTTAGGTAATATCTCTCTCTCTCTCTCTCTCTCTCTCTCTCTCTCTCTCTCTCTCTCTCTCTCTCTCTCTCTCAAAAGCTCTACCAAAATAAAAAAGCATGATTTATAAACCTTTCTGTATAAACGTGGATTGGAGGCATGTGTGGGGAGGCGGGGCATTCAAGAATCATTGTTTTTTATGGATCCACGTGACATCAGTAGCGGTAATTATAAATCCATTAGGGTGTAATTGACAACACAAGTGCACTAAAGTTGTGTTCCACTTGTTTCAATTGTGTTTAGTATAAGTGACATTCTGTGTTTTTCACAGTGAGGCAGTCTAATCAAGGCACAGATAATCTTCTAATTAACCACCTTTGTCTACCCTCCAGAATAAAATGCAGTTGTGTTTCGGGATATCAAGCAGGTGTGAGAACCTTCCCAGCTTTTACAGTGAGGCCTCTCTCTCCTCTTCCCAACGGCTTTGTTCTCAGAGCCAGAGACAGTGCTCATACATTGCGAGCCTCATGCCATCATGGAGAAAATCACGCCAGTGTCTTTACCAACAAGGCATATTACAAAATTGGGAATTATGACTTGGTCATAATTTCTAACTTTCTATCCAGGGGCTTTGACTGTCATTTGTAAAAGCAATCCCTCACAATCCCTAGCCAGTAATTCTTGAGCCAGACTGCCCAGTGGAATCAACCAAGAGGGTTTTAACACCCACAGTACCCAGTTCCCATTCCAGAGCAATGTACAATAATAAGAATCTCTAGAGGGAGGACCCTACCCCCCTAGGAGGTGATTCTAATCAGCAGCAGAGTTGAGAATTGCTGACACAGATGAAAGGTCAGCTGTTTCTTTCTGTAAAGGGCCAGTTGGGAAATACAGGGTCCGGCACAAATAACACCGCTTTTTTATTACCAAGTCTTTTATTACAAAATCATAAGCATGTAATTCTGTAACATAACAATATCACACTCAAGCACACCATATGACATTTTAGGTGAAATGTTCAAATTAAAACTATAAATTATTACACCGATATTATTACCCTACCAACCACACTCAAGCAGGCGTTGCTTCTGTTGAGCGCTGTATATTAGCTTGTGCCACAGCTGTTCAACTCTGCCATGACAACAGCCGTAAACAATAGGTAAGGGAATGGGTATGGCTGCCTGCCAGTAACACTTTATTTATAACTGTAACATAGTCATTGATAATAAGAAATACACAGTGTGTCTTCTTCCCCATTTCTGGCACAGAGCTCCTAAAACCCTTGAGATTTCCAAAGTGATTTGAACATAAAGGGTCTTCTGTTACGTTAATGAGGTGGCTTTTGGAAAACACCCATGGATGGGAGTTGGTTGCCAGGAGAACCATTCCCGGTACTAGAGGGTTGGAACTTAAAAAGTTCCCACCCTTCAGACCTCTGGGTAAGGAAGAGGGGTCAATGGCCATTGGCCAATGATTTAATCAATCATACCTATGAAATGAAGCCCGCATAAACAGGGTTCGGAGAGCTTCCCAGTTGGTGAACATGTGGAGATTTGAGGAGAATGGTGTACTCAGTGGGGCGTGGAATTTCCTTGGCCTTTACTCAAATACTTTGCCCTGTGGTCTCTTCCATCTAGCTGTCCCTGAGGTATATGTTTTTACAACAAACCAGTAATTTGGTAAGTAACACATTTTTTTTTTTTTTGGAGTTCTGAGCTGCTCTAGTAAATTAATTGAACCTGAAGAGGGGCTATTGGAACCTCCAATTTGGAGCAAGTTGGTCAAAAGCACAGGTGACAACTTGATCTAGGGACTGGCACCTGAAGTGTATGTGCCTTAGGGGGAGCTCTTGTGTTACTGTGCCCTAAATCTATGGAATATTTTTCTGTCTATGGGTAGATAGTGTCAGAATTGAGTTAAATTCTAGGACACGCAGCTAATGTCACAGAGAATTGCTTGGTGTAGGAACCTCCCTCCTCCCACACACATTGTAATTGGTTTCCAGAACCCTTTCAATAACCTAAGGCAGCAAGCCGTATTTGGCCTGCTATTATGGAATTGGATGAACAGCCCATTAATCCTGACTTCAGCCTCAAAATGCAGTAATTAATTTAATAAATGAGCACCCACCACTATGTGCTGACAAACAGCAAAATACACTAAAGAAAGTATCAGTTTTATAGTAAAAAACAGCCAGGTTCGAAACCTTGCTTGCACTACCACTGATGCTGTACAAAAATACAGGAACATCACTTAGTCTCCATGAGACGCAGCTTCTTCACTTTTAAAATGGTAATAATGATTCTTAAGTCAAAGGGCTGGTGTGCCACTAGATTTCTCATGAAAATGCAGTAGTTTCTCTAGCAAATAATACCAACATTTGTTGAGTATTTACCATAGAGCAGACACTGTTATCATCATTTCTTATTCATCATGTTACTTCATTCTCCCTGAAAAAGATAAAAATGGCAAGACTTGCCGTCAATGAATTATTACCACAATTGCTACATTTCAAGAGGAAATGTGGTTAAGTGGTCAATGCCAAAAGATTTGTAATTCCCTGTTGGATATCGAGGATTCATATATGTGGGTTAATTAAAATTTTTAGAAAAACAAATTGTAGTTAAAGGCTGGGTCTAATTTTATTTTGCAGATATGAGAGAAGTAGAAAGAAGAGTATGGGGGAATAGGTGTGGAAGTGGAAAACTATGGGATGTATTTAGGGATGGAGGCCTAAGGTATGGAGTGGTACTAGGGGAATAAAAGGTGGTTATTTAGGAAAGTTAGCTTAGACTCAAAATACGCAGCACTCTGATTTCCAGGTTTGGCAGTGCAACTTATTATGAATCAATAGAAAAATATTTAAGGTTTTTAGAAGTGAGTGCTATGCTTTGAGTGGTGATTTGAAAAGATTTATCTAACAGTGGGAGGAAGAAATTGCAATATTATTTCTTTATTATACACATTACATAAAGTTGTAATGATTAAACAACTTAACTACAGGTAAAGCTCTTAGAGCATTGTCTGGCAAAGAGTAAGTACTATGTAACTCTTAGGCATTATTATTGTTCCATAAATGATATGGAATCATTATCCAGCCTTTTTCTTATTTTTCTCTTTTCATTTGTCTAGTTTAACAAGGCTTTAGAAGAAATTACAGATGTATGTACAGCTCACATTCTTTACTGATTTTAAGAAAACAACTCTAAAACTCAGAAATAAGGCAAAGAAGATGGTGACAAGACTGTTGATGTCATTGTGGTGAATTGATATGCCTGTCCACAGATTATTGAACTTAGACCTGAACTTAGGCCATTTACAAATGCAGCCACAGGAGGCTTTGAGCAAAGGGAACCTGTGTGCCCAGAAACACAGCAATGGAATGTTCAATGAATGCAAACAGAGGAAACTGGAGCTCAGTTAAGCTTTCCAGCTAAGAAGTTATGAGAATCTTAAAGATCGTGTTGGCGGCAGCCCTGTAAAGGAGGACATGGATTTAAGTGTCTTGCTATGTTTAGTGCCATTAACAAGTAGTGGGTGACTGAGTGAGAAGCAATAAGGAAGAAGTCAAGATCAATGTTTTCTAAATAAGTGTCATTAACAAACCTAAGGAGGTTTCCAGAAGGAGATGAGTTGTGGTTGAGGTGTGGTAGCTTCCATCTGACTGTGTTCGGTTGGAAGTATTCAGAGTAGAGCTAGCTGTCTTGTTCACTTGGAAATGTGGGAAATAGTCAAATCAGATCGGAACCTTGTAATTCCACAAATGAGATAAGTGAAATCCATGAGCAATTTTCCATGCAGAGATTCCCTACTGTTTCTTCCTTTCCTGATGGTTCAAAATTTGGTCAGGGTAAAAAAAAAAAAAATCATATAGAACATACTTGAATTTGCAAGAAAACTCATTCTCTCCAGCAAATCACTAATCTATGCTAACTTATGCCTAGGGTACCGTGTTTTCCAGCATGTTTTCATTTAGGGAAGACTTTTTTTTGCTCGCTACCTCTTATATCTGATCTACATTTCATAATGAGCTCATTAATTTTCCTGTTTTCTCATTTCATGGTTGATACATTTGAAACACTTCTTTTATTTACTCAAGAAGAACAATCACCAAAAAAATCTGAAGTTAAAACAATCCGTTATAAAATATTAAAATGGGAAAATGTGCAAAAAGCCAACATAGCTCTCTGTATTTTTTTCCTAGGTAATTCTCAGTGATAGAGTCCAACATTTTGAGCTGGCTGAAGGTCTCCTAAGAAACACTGTGGATGAGAGGGGTCTGAAGGGTGATGAGGGGTGTTTGAATGTAACTGGGAATCAAGAAAAGTTTCTGAGATGAGTATTGGCACAACTGGATTCTTTTAAGTATGTGATGTATAACCTATTACAGTAGACAAGACTAAAAAGGGACAGGTGAGTTAGGAAGCTCTGAAAGTGGGCCGTGAGATTGTGACTATTAAAAAATGCATGAAAGATATGCAGAAGTAGAATTGATAACATTTAACAAAATTTTAGATAAAAGGAAGGAATAGTGAGAAACGTGAATCAAAAGCTACTGCATAATTTGAAGCCTGGGTGGCTGAACAATGGTGGTACAATCCCACATGTCAAAAAAGCTGGCAGGAGAAGGTGAAATTTTATTCTTTGTTCCTGAGCAGGGAGGCTTTTGAACATGATCCTTAGATTATCTGCTAAGTACATTTACTGAGAGGGAGATGATTACAAGGTGAAGATTAGGATAAGGAGGTAGCCTTGGGCAGCTCTTTGGTTTCAATTTGAACAGAAGAAGGATGTCTTTCTTTTGCTGACACAACACACCGGTGGGCTCCAAGCTCTCGTATAGTAAGAAAGCTTCCTGAGTCCAACTTCTAGGAAGTGTCATTGCAAGAGACAGAACATCTGTGATGAGCCCTTGTCCCAGTGGAAACACCATGTCCATATCTGACAGGTCACAGCCTCCAGGTCACTAAGGACAGGGCTGGGGAGTATGGAGATGCAAGGAGTGGGAAGCTACTGGAAAACCTTAGGCTCTTTATACAATGCATACTCATATGCTATCTTCTAATATTGTTTGAGTGCTACTTATTTAAAAGTCAATTGTGTTTTGATTTTTATTTTTAGACAATTCAAGACTCCCACAAAATGCTTGCCTTTTTTTTTTCAAACAAATGTCTGCTATTATCACTATAGTAGTTCAAGAAAAGTGAGGCTTTGCTCTCCTCTCAAAATATCAGTAAGAGGCAACCCTCTGCATTCTACCTTCCTATTTTATTGAAAAATGGGAAAGCTGTTTATTTTGTTTGTTTGTTTTTTTTGCTAAGCTTTGTCCTACAACCACAAGAAACCTAGCAAATATAATGGCTTCTGACAATAGATTGTAGTTGCATTAATTGTAGGATAGTGCTACTTATTATGACCTTTATATTTTGGGTGACTGAATTAAATCCTCCATTGTTCTGTGGCTACAACCCCTGTCTCCCCCTCATGAGAAAGACCTACTCCAAAACAAAGCAAAAAAAACACAAAAAATCAGTTAAACCGATGAATTCCTATGCATCCAGTTTTACAAAACTAATTAGTAATCAGTCGTTGTAATGCATTCAATTGGTACGGTCTCTTAGAATTTTTGGTCTGTAGTTTGTTTTGCAGCCCTTAATGTCCAGTGAGCACATTTATGAATTGTGCTAATGAAGCTGATACTGATATTTTTTTCTTTAGCTGTACTGTTTGACTTTATTTTCTAGCTCTTTTGAAAAATCATCCTTCAAGTGAATAACATCAGAATTTTTGTCCCTACAATCCAATGCAACAACCATCTGTACCTGTGCCCCCTTTTAAATGCATCTGTTGATGTAGTTACTTTTAAAATAACCAATTGCTTACTTGAACTAATCAGATTGTGTTGATAGCTAAGGGCACTTTTATACTTCCCAAGTAGGATTTATTATCAGGTTAAAGAAAACCATTCAATTTTATAGTAACAAATACCTTCTATTATCTTCTCCACTCATTTTTCACCTGTATTATTAGTTTTTGGAAGGTTTCCCAGCTCAGTAACAATCCCCAGCTCCACTAGCACTCAAAACATGCAAATCTTTACTTTGCTGTGTCTTTATGCTTTTCTTAAAAAAAAAAAAAAAAAAAAAAAGCTTCCAGGTTCTTTGATGAAACAAATAGCCACCTGAAGAAGGAGATTAAGGAAAACTCATCTCTATTTGTTGCACCCAGCGACTCTACAACCAGTCACCTTGTCACCAGTAATTATTATGTTGCAGTTTTCATTTCAGAAGGTACCAGCGAATGGAATCACACCAATCCATCTCTAACACTGTCAGAGGGATGCCAATGAAAATGAGTGAAATTGTAGGGGAAAAAATCCTGCATCTGAAACAAAACAAACAAAGCATACAGGGTCCCTAAGAGGGTCTTTATCAGGGCAAACAGTATCAATTTAGCTCACAGAATTAGGAATAAAGAGCTTCTTGTTCTTGGTCTGTGTGTCATAAAAGCAGAATATAAGGTCCCATGCCAGGTGTTGCTGGTGACAGTGCTTTAAAAATAGAGGTTCTTTCTTAGATAGGAAAACTCTTTCTTTTTTCATTAGAGGCTAATGTTACCTTATATTTTGCCTCTTCATCGAGATTAACATGCTCATCTACTACTCATAACACTCAGCATTTCCTGCTCCAATGTGAATCCAACCCAACTTAAAGGGGCTTAAGCAAAAGAGACTTTCTTGCACAGCACTCTTCTCAAATACGTCACTCAAATAGTTAATCAAAAGCCCAGTACTGGAGTTTGCCTTATTAGCAACCGCATTCAGAAACTCAAGTAACGTCACTAGAGCTTAATTTCTTTCCCTCTATCTATCAGTCCTATCCTCCTCTTGGGCGGTATTCTAAGATGGTGTATGCAGCCCCGGGTATCTTATCTTAGCTGAGCACAACCAGTAATTCCCCTACCTGCATTTCATTGGCCTGGGTCCCGGGCCCATCTCGGAAACAGTTGCTCCAACCGGATTGTCTGGTGTCCATCTAGTTGACCAGGCACAGGCTATTTGTAAAAACTTGAGATGAAAGTAGGAGAAGGATAGTTTCCCAGTGGAAAACCAGGGTGTGCTTATTGGTATATGGGTGAATAGATGCCAAACACACAGAAACAAATGCTAACAATCTACCAGCCTTTGAAATGTTTTAACCAGTGGTTTTTCTTGACTTCCTTTGTGAAGAAAGCTCCTTTCCATCCGTGGGCAGAGGAAATCCCTCACCACCTGGCGTTTTCATAGCACTCAGATGTGTTTTGACCACAGCTTTTATTACCCTGTCACATTGCTATTTCCGGAGACATCTTTTTCTCCATGAAGACAGAAAAAAGATTACTTTTCTTTTCCCTCTTGGACAAACTTCAGCAGTGCTTCCATAGTAGAGTCTCAATAAACGTTTACGACACAAATGATTACATGGCTGGTTTTCATATATTCAGACCATTGGACTTTGGTTGACATTTCATTTTCTTTCAGTGAGTCTAGGATTTTCTTCCCCTGAGAAGACTGTGCTGATGGTTTTTACTTCTACTTTCTGTTTTCAGCAACTAAACCGCTCCTTAACACTTCATGGGTGAAATTTATAGAATAGAGATATCCTCCATGAAGAGATTTTTAGGCACTGTGATTTAACAAACTGCTTGTTTGTTAAATATGTTAATTAATAATATAATTCTTGCTATTTCAGCACCATTGTGTGTGTTTTTACATTATGTTTAGTCAACAACATTGAAATGTCTTAGTTTACCTCATATTCTTCTGTGACTTTTAGAGCCATGACATGAATGTGTTGATAACATATGGCACATTGAAAAGTATGAAACACAGGAAGTAAAAGGAAAGAAAGTGTATTATGAAGTTTGGAATTGCTGAAAAGACTTCAGCTAAATATATGTCAGTGATATAAATTAAAGTACCAATAGTAAAATCTGTCTATTGGTGAATATAGATGACATTTCTTCATTTCCTAATTTTCCACCACATATATGTTTTGTATATGTTGTTAGAAAAAAAAACCACAGTTTTTAAAAATGTCCAATGGGGTTAATTTAGTTTTATATTATTCATGTTTACTCTAATATTGTAATTTTGACATTATCAGTTATCTTGGTGTGTATGTGTGTAATCATATAAGATTTGTAAAGACTAACTACAAATCAACATCTGGTCATAGGTATTTCTAATTCTGAATTAGTGATGTTTTAAATTAATAATGATTTTGTACTCTTGGATTTACTATTGTATTAATTATAATACAAAATTTAATAGGTCAAAATCTCTTTGCTTATAACTAACTCTTCAAACATAAGGAATAGCTTTTCAATACAGTGATTGCCTTAAAACATTTAATTATGACACAATGGAGAAATAGAAGACCTAAAAATTAGATGGCATTTCTCTAAACTCTGGGTTAAATATTAGACCAAAAAAAAAAAGGATTTCTGGGAAATACATATCTGATAAGTGTCTTAAGTACCCTATACTCTTGAATTTGGATCAAAGAGACATGAGTGTCTCTAAAGGCTTGTAAAATCATTGAAAAAAATTACTGATTGTCTGTTAGTTGTTTGGTTCTCAGCAGGATGCTTGGAACAGGTGATGAGTAACACATAGTGACTATTATCAGAGACCAAAATATGGTAGAAAAAATTTGTAGAATAGAGTTTGTCATATGCAGTAAAGCTGTGGGTTGAAGAGACTCTGGTGGCTGTGTAGACACCTGACTCAGTAGACATCTTGAGTTAGGTCAAAGGAACCTGTCAGAGCTTCCCAGAGGGCAAAGGTCAGGTGAAGGACATGCAGGGGAAGCCATATGCTTTCCAATAGAATATCGCTGTGGAAAACTCTACACTGTGCTCTGTCTATTAGCATGGCATGGATCAGTTAGGTTAACACAGTAAATTAAGTGAAATTAAAACTATTTTACATGGCTTATTTGAGTTTTGGTGAATGCCTACCTAACAAAACAAATTTTGTTTTAATGCATCATGTTGACGTCTCCTGTTGCACTGAAATATATCAATGAATCCAATGTCTTAAAATATTTTGAAACTTCTCAAGTTTATGATGATAAAATCACAAATCATCATTAACTTTCACATGCTACAGCACATAAAAATGCTTTTAAATAATTGAACAATTACCTCAAGTTGTTTAAATATAATTTTAAATATAAGGGCCAGCACTTAAGATACAGATGGGCATTTTGTATTGTAATGTAATGTGCAAATAAATGGGTTATTCATTTCTGACTCTGATAATTTTTTTAATAGTGGGACCCTTGAGACACATTTTAGGATAAGATTTGTACTAAGATTATAAAATCTTTTTTATCTGGCATCAGTAGACTCTAAGTCCAAAAAGAGATTATGTAACAGTATAAACAATCTTTCTTTGTTCTTAATCATTTTCACAATGAGGTTAAAGAAATATAGGAGTGTTTCGTAACAAAAAACTACTTTAAATCAATTGTTGTTTATAAATGACATTGCATTAAAAGTTCCGATTTTTCTAAAAGGAATGTTGGGATCAAGGATTTAAGTACAGTTTTGTGTATCAATGGACTATCACCTTTTAGAACACAGGTATTAGAAACAGGTTTTCCCTGCTCTTAAAGTGTCCTTTGGTGTTGATGGGTGTCAGTTAGTACAGCAAGTCCCACTTCACTTTGCTCTTTACTCACTCTGCCCCCAGGAGGAGGAACGATATTTGAATATCTGACTGGTAACCTCCACCCCCACCACAAACAACAACAACAACAACAACAAACAACACCTCTGCATATTTTCCCTAGCCCTTCTCTCATCTATCAGGGTTATGTAACCAGAGGACCATGCTTTCTTTTCTTTTCTGTTCTCCTTGACATATTTCCTCTAAGTGTCAGGCTCTGACCTGGGAGGAGCTGGATATACCTTGCCCAGGGCTACCTGTCTCTGAGTGAGTAGCTGAGAGCCCTTTGTCCACAGACAGATAGGGCTACTTGCTCACAGAGTATGATCAGATTTACCAGTAATACATTTATTTATGGGCCTATATAATTTACTCTCTTAAAACAACTTTTAATTGGTTCAGAACTCTGGCAAAACAGGGGAGTTTTTTTTTATCTGATCTCCTGAAACTTCACCAATGGGATTGACTAAAAGGATCTATCTTATTTTATAATTTCTAAGAGGCAGATCATATGGTCAAGGTTATGGAGGAAGGAGGTTAGTAGGTAAATGAGAGAAGTGAGAAAGGAAGGGAGGTAAATAAGAACCCCTCCACTCCCAGTAACACCCAGAGCAGTTTGAAGATGGCATCCTCCAAACCAAAAGGGCCATGGGAGAAGCTGAGGAAAGTAAATTTTGTAACAAGTTGAAGCAAGAGAATTGAGATGAATCAGAACATTGTTCCTGAGATAGGAAGGAACAGCTATTTCCAAAGAAGACTATCCCAGAGGACTTTTGAAGGAGGGCAGTTTTGCAACTTTGTTCCCCAAATGTAGAGTGGCTTACATGAAAAATTTCTGGCCATGAGTACAGAAAGTCTTGAGCGAACAAGCATCCCAACTCATAACTGTTACATTTATGGTCCAGGAAAATGTAGTTTCAGCCATTGGAACTTTTAGTGGCTTAAAAGACTTCAAGCACAAAAGTGTGAAAAAATGCAAGGAATGAAAGGAAAAAGAGTTAAAGAAAAGTATATACCATTCCTACTACCACAGCCAAAAGTTATGTATGTATAATTGTTGTTTAAGTACAGTTGTCTCCATGTTCCTGCCACCACTTTCCCCCACCTCCCACCCTCAATCCTACCTGCTTTTGGCTTTGTCAATGGGTCCTTTATACATATTCCTTGATGACCCTTCCCTTTCTTTCCCCCATTCTCCCTCCTCCTTCCCCTCTGGTTACTGTCAGTTTGTTCTTTATTTCAATGTCTCTGGTTATATTTTGCTTGCTTGTTTGTTTTGTTGATTAGGTTCCACTTATAGGTGAGATCATATGGTATTTGTCTTTCACTGACTGGCTTATTTCACTTACTATAATGCTCTCCAGTTCCATTGATGCTGTTGCAAAGGGTAGGAGCTCCTTCTTTCTTTCTGCTGCATAGTATTCCATTGTGTAAATGTACCAGTTTTTTGATCCAGTCATTTACTGATAGGCACTTAGGTTGCTTCCAGCACTTGGCTATTGTAAATTGTGCTGCCATGAACATTGGGGTGCATAGGTTCTTTTGAATTGGTGTTTCAGGAATTTTAGGGTATAATCCCAGCAGTGGAATTGCCAGATCAAGAAGCAGTTCCATCTTTAATTTTTTGAGGAAATTCCATACTGTTATTCACAGTGGCTGCACCAGTCTGCATTCCCACCAACAGTGCACTAGGTAGGG
This sequence comes from Anoura caudifer, assembly GCA_004027475.1. Taxonomy (NCBI): domain Eukaryota; kingdom Metazoa; phylum Chordata; class Mammalia; order Chiroptera; family Phyllostomidae; genus Anoura; species Anoura caudifer. The sequence goes on along the minus strand of PVKU01000199.1, from coordinate 249,220 downwards.
TTCCCTTTTCTCCACATCCTCACCAGCACTTGTTGTTTGCTGATTTGTTTATGATGGCTATTCTGATTGGTGTGAAGTAGTATCTCATTGTGGTTTTAATTTGCATCTCTCTACACCACAAAGTCATATTAATAAAGAATTGGCTAATGGTGAATAATTTCTGAAAAAAAAATTTCAGTTTCTTTTTTAAAATTTTATTTTAATTGTTCTTGTACAGTTTTCTTTCTTTTACTCCCATCCCAGCCCACCGCCCCAGCCTTCCCCACCTCCCTCCCATTTCCACCCACCCTAGTTTTTGTCCATGTGTCCTTTATACTTGTTCCTGTAAACCCTTCCCCTTTTCCCCTGAAATTCCCTCCCCTCTCTCCTCTGGTGACTATCAGCCTGTTCTCAATTTCAGTGTCTTTGGTTATATTTTGCTTGTTTGTTTGTTGTATTGATCAGGTTCCTGTTAAAGGTGAGATTATATGGTATTTATCTTTCACCACCTGGCTTATTTCACTTAGCATAATGCTCCCCAGTTTCATCCATGCTGTTGGGAAGGGTAGGAGCTCCTTCTTTCTTTCTGCTGCATAGAATTCCATTGTGTAAATGTACCATAGTTTCTTGATCCATTCATTTACTGATGGGTACCTAAGTTGCTTCCAACACTTGGCTATTGTAAATTGTGCTGCTATGAACATTGGGGTGCATAGATTCTTTTGGATTGGTGTTTCAGGGTTCTTAGGATATAATCCTAGCAGTGGGATTGCTGGGTCAAAAGGCAGATCCATTTTTAATTTTCTTAGAAAATTCCATACTGTTTTTCATAGTGGACGTACCAGTCTGCAATCCCACCAAAAGTGCACTAGGGTCCTCTTTTCTCCAACCTCTCCAACAGTTGTTATTTGTTGCTTTGTTTATAATGGCCATTCTGACTGGTGTGAAGTGGTATCTCATTGTGGTTTTAATTTACATCTCTCTGATAGCTAGCAATACTGAGCATCTTTTCATGTGTCTCTGGATCCTCTGTATGTCCTCCCTGGAGAAGTGTCTGTTCAAGTCCTTTGCCCATTTTTTAATTGGGTTGCTTGTCTTAGAGTAGAGTCCTGTAAGTTCTTTATATATTTTGGAGATTAAACCCTTATCTGAGGTATCATTGGCAAATATATTTTCCCATACAGTTGGTTCTCTTTTTAGTTTAATACTGTTTTCTTTAGCCATGCAGAAGCTTTTTATTTTGATAAGATCTCATTTGTTTATTCTTTCCTTTATGTCCCTTGCTTTAGGGGACATATCAGTAAAAATGTTGCTGCATGAAATATCTAAGATTTTTCTGCCTATGTTCTACACTAGGACTTTAATGGTGTCACAGCTTATATTTAAATCTTTTATCCACCTTGATTTACTTTTGTGTATGGCATAAGTTGGTGCTCGAGTTTCATTATTTTGCACATAGCTGTCCAGTTCTCCCAACACCACTTCTTGAAGAGGCTATTTTTACTCCATTTTATGTTGCTGCCCCCTTTGTCGAATATTAATTGGCCATAGAGACTTGGGTTTATATCTAGTCTCTCTGTTTTGTTCCACTGGTCCATGTGCCTGTTTTTATGGAAGTGCCAGGCTGTTTTGATTACAGTGGCCTTGTAATACAGTTTGGTGTCAGGTATTGTGATCCCTCCTACTTTGCTCTTCTTTCTCAAAATTGCTGCAGCTGTTTGGGGTCATTTATGGTTCTATATAAATTTCTGAAGTGTTAGTTCTATGTCTGTGAAATATGCCATTGGTACTTTAATAGGTATTGCATTGAATCTGTAAGTCACTTTGGGTAGTATGGACATTTTGATGATGTTAATTCTTCCAATCCATGAACATGGTATATGTTTCCATTTGTTTATGTCTTCCTTGATTTCTTTCTTCAGTGTTGTGTAGTTTTCTGCATATAGGTCTTTAACCTCCTTGGTTAGGTTTCTTCCTAGGTATTTTACTTTTCTCTTTGCTGTATCAAATGGGATTTTTTTCTTGATTTCTGCTTCTGCTGTTTCATTGTTGGTATACAAAAATGCCTTTGATTTATGGATATTGACTTTGTATCCTGCTGTTTGGCCAAATTCATTTATTAGGTTGAGCAGCTTTTTGGCCGAGTGTATAGGATTTTCTATGTACACTATCATGTCATCTGCAAACAATGATAGTTTTGTTTCCTCCTTTCTGATTTGGATGCCTTTTATTTCCTTTTCTTGTCCAATCACTGTGGCTAATACTTCCAATACTATATTGAATAGAAGTGGTGAAAGTGGACAACCTTGTCTTGTTCCTGATCTTAGTGGAAAATATTTTAGTTTTTGCCCATTGAGTATGATGTTGGCTGTAGGTCTCTCATATATGGCCTTTATTATGTTGAGGAATGCTCCTTCTATTCCCACTTTGCTGAGTGTTTTTATCATAAATGGGTGCTGTACCTTATCAAATGCTTTTTCTGCATCTGTTGATATGATCATGTAGTTTTTGTTTTTGCTTTTGTTTATGCGATGTACTACATTTACTGATTTGCGTATATTGAACCATCCTTGCATCCCTAGGATGAATCCCACTTGGTCGTGGTATATGATCTTTTTAATGTATTGTTGGATGCGGTTTGCTAATATTTTGTTGAGGATTTTAGCATCTATGTTCATCAGCGATATTGGCCTGAAGTTTTCTTTCTTTGTTGTGTCTTTATCTGGTTTGGGGATTAGGATGATGCTGGCTTCATAAAAAAGAGTTTGGGAGTCTTCCATTATTTTGGATTTTTTTGAATAGTCTGTGAAGTATAGGGTTTAGCTCTTCCTTAAATGCTTTGTAGAATTCTCCTGTGAAACAATCTGGTCCAGGGCTTTTGTGTCAGGAGTTTTTTGATTACTGCTTCAATTTCGTCTGCTGTTATTGGTCAGTTTAGACTTTCTGCTTCTTCTTCATTGAGTTTGGAAGATTATATTTTTCTAGAAACTCATCCATTTCACCTAGGTTTTCAAATTTCTTGGCATACAGTTATTCACAGTAATTTCTTTCAATCTGTTGTATTTCTGTGGTGTCAGTTGTAATCTCTCCTCTTTCCTTTCTGATTGTGTTTATTTGGGTCTTCTCTCTTTTTTTCTTGATGAGCCTGCTTAAAGGCTTGTTGATTTTGTTTTTCTTTTCAAAGAACCAGCTCCTGGATTCATTGATCCTTAGAATTGTGCTTTTAGTCTCTATGTCATTTAATTCTGCTCTGATCTTGGTTATTTCCTTCCTTCTACTTGCTCTGGGCTGTCATTGTTGCTGTTCCTTGAGTTCTTATAGGCATAGGGTTAGGTTGTTTGTTTGAAATGTTTCTATATTTTTTAGGTAGGCCTGTATCCCTATGAACTTTCCTCCCAGGACTGCCTTTGCTGTGCTCCATAAGTTTTAGGTTGTTGTGAGTTCATTTTTGTTTGTTTCCAGAAAATTTTTGATTTCTTCCCTAATTTCATTCTTGACCTGTTCATTGTTTAATAGCATACTATTCAATTTCCATGATTTTGAGTATTTTGGGTTTTTCCCCTTGGGGTTGGTTTCTAGTTTCAGCCCCTTGTAGTTGTAGAAAATGCTTGGTATGATTTCAATTTTCTTGAATTTGTTGAGGCTTGTTTTGTGTCCCATCATGTGGTCTATCTTTGAAAATGTTCCATTTGCATTTGAAAGGAATGTGTATTTAGCTTCTTTGGGGTGAAGGGCTCTATATATATCAGTTAAGTCCATTTCATCTAGGGTATGTTCAATGCCATAATATCCTTGTTGATATTTTGTTTGGAAGATCTGTCCATTTTTGACAGTGGGGTGTTAGAATCCCCTACTATAATTGTGTTGTTATCAATATCTTTCTTGAAGACCTCTAAGATTTTCTTTATGTATTTGGGTGCTCCTATGTTGGGTGCATATATATTTACGATGTTTATGTCTTCTTGGTGGATTCTTCCCTTGAGTATTATGAAGTGACCTTCTGGGTTTCTCTTTATGGCTCTTCTTTTGATGTCTATTTTGTCTGATATGAGTATTGCTACCCTGGCTTTTTTTTCCTGTCCATTTGCTTGGAAAATTTGTTTCCAGCCCTTCACTTTGAGTCTGTGTAGGTCTTTTGTCCTGAAGTGGGTCTCTTGTAGGCAGCATATGTGTGGGTCATGCTGTCTTATCCATTCAGCTATTCTATGTCTTTTGATTGGAGCATTTAATCCATTTACATTTAAGGTTATTATTGATAGGTACTTATTCATTGCTATTTTCATACCTGGGTTCTCTCTCTCTTTTCCTTCCTTTCCTTAAGCAGTCCCTTTAGCATTTCTTGCATAACTGGTTTGGTGGAGGTGTATTCTTTTAGAGTTCTTTTGTCTGGGGAGTTTCTTATTTGGCCTTCTATCTTGATTGAGAACCTTGCTGGGTAAAGTAGTCTTGGTTGCAGGCCTTTGATTCTCATTGCTTGGAATATTTCTTGCCAGTCTCTTGTGGCTTGGAGCGTTTCCATGGAGAAGTCAGATACTAACCTTATCGGGGCTCCCTTGTATGTTACTTCCTTTTTCTCCCTTGCTGCCTTTAAGATTCTCTTTCTTAAGATTAAAAATTCTTGGAATTTTGCCATTTTAATTATGATGTGTCTTGAAGTGGACCTCTTTGGGTTCCTCTTGATTGGACTCTCTGTGTTTCCTGGATTTGTGTGACTTTTTCTCTCATCAAATTAGTGATGTTTTCCATCATTACTTTTTCAAATAGGTTTTCTATCCCTTGCTCTTCTTCTTCTCCTTCTGGTATCCCTATTATATGGATATTATTATATTTCATATTGTCTTGCATTTCTCTTAATCCCTCTTAATTCTTTCTGAGCCTCTTTTCATTTTCTTGCTCTATCTGGGTGGTTTTTTCTACTTTGCCCTCCAACTCGCTAATCGGATCTTTTGCTTCATTGATCCTGTTGTTGATTCCTTCTACTGTGTTCTTCTCGGAAATTGTATTCTTCATTTCCTCTTGGCCCTTGTTGATAGTTTCTATTTTCTTTTTCATGTTGATATAGTTTGCAGTGAGGTTTCCCTGTAGTTTCATTGTGTTTTCCCTATTCTGGTAGCTCATTGAGCTTCCTGGTAACCATTGCTTTGAACTCAATATCTGATAGTTGAGTTACCTCTATTTCATTTAGCATTCTTTCTGAGACTTCCTCCTTTCCTTTCATTTGAGGATTGTTTCTTTGTCTTCCCATTGTTTGTGAGACTCTTCTTATTAGCTGGAGCTTCTTAAATTGATCTGTTCTGGCTCCCTGGGTTTATGGTGTGAACTTCTGTGCTAGAATACATGTGAGATTCAGTGGTGCAGTCTCCTTCGGGTATACTGGTGTTCACAGCTTCTACCTATTCCTTTTTTTGTGATCAGTTGGAGGTGTAAGGCAAAGTGGTTTAAGACAACAATAGAGTATTCTATGATATTTACAGTGGCAGCCAGTAAAAAAGAGATAGGATATCCTTTGGCTATGTATAGTGTTAACTGTGTTCTACCACCCAACTAGCCACTTTTTAGAAAGGATGGGAAGAAGATAAGACTCTTGTTGGGGAGGGAAGGATTTTGAATTAGATCTAAAAAGCAGTGAGGTTGTGGGAGGTCAGATTCTGAGTTAAGGTGAGAGTAAAGGACAGTAAATTGATGTAGTGTGTGAGAAAATAGAGTTAACCACTATAGTTACAGAGTTCAGGAAACCATGAAGTAGGCTAAGATCTGGGAGGGGTGTTGTGTAGTATTTACAATTGTATGGAATGGCTATTCTTACAATAATATTAAAGCAGCAATCATATGACAGAATCTATGAGGTCTGGATTACAAGAATAGGGAGTATAGGACCTTGAATAGTGTGCTCATAGAACACAAGTGGAGTGAAGGACAGTAAATTAGGAATACACAATGGATGAGAGAACAGGGGAAACCTGTCAAACAATACAATACAACCAGCCAAGCAAAGAAGACTAAACAAAAAGAAGAGGAATACAAACATACTATTCAAATAAAAGATGTAAGAATAATAAAAAATTAATAATACAAATATGCAATAACTTGCAGGTTCTCTGTAATAGCAGAGTGAAATTTGTCTCATTGTCTCAGCTGTTGGGATGCCCCCTCTTTGGGTCTAACTCTGGTCTTTTCACAGTTCCAGAGCTTTTGGCTCACTTGTGGGTATTTAAAAAGAGAAAAAAAATGTAAAAAAAAAAGGGGGGGAAGGAAGGAAGAAGAGATAAAATTGGAAAGAAAGGAAGAAGGAATAAAACAAGAAAGAAGGAAAGAGAAGCAAAAGGAACTGAGGGATAAAAAAGTAATAAAAATGAAAAATTACTTTAAAAAATTAAACAAACAACAACAACTCCTGTTGCTGGTTTCAAACTGGCCAAACCGGTTATTCTGGTCTTGCTGGTTGCAGCACGCTGAGGGGTAACTGGTATCACTTTTCTCCCAGTTCAGCACTCAGTCAGCTTTGGGCTACTCTCCCCAGAGCTAGCCTGGCACCTCTCTGCATAGGGCCTCAGGCTGGGCTCTGGGCCTCCTGCGGAGCATGTGCTTTCCCCAGGTTTATGGGTGTGAGCTTGGGTCTCCTATGAGGTGCGTGCGCAGTCCCTGAGTTCATGGGCTCCGGATTTCCCACAGATGGTGTGCACTCCGTAGGTTTATGGGTGTGAGCTCCAGGTTTCCTACGTAGCATGCGCACTGCCCAAATTTACAGGTATGGCCTCTGGGTTTCCTGTGTTGCTTGTGCTTACCCCAGGTACACAGGCATGGGCTCCAGGTCTTCCACAAAGCCCCCTTCTCCAGTTGTGGGCACACGGCCAGGCTGCCTCTGGTCACACAGGCTCAGGCCCACACTCCTCCCAGGGCTATGCGTGAGTGCTCACAGTCCCTGTGTGTTTGCCACTCAGACCTTATTCCCCTCTCTGCAACTTCAAGCAACCAGGTCTCTCCTGGTGCTGCTCAACCCTTGTTTGGCCAGGGAGGGAGTGATTGACCCGGCTCCCTCCCTAGACTCCTGTGGAAGACCCAGCGTGCACCGGCCCTGGGGATGCAGCTGCCCTGGTCTCTGCGCTGATCCCTGGGACCTTGTTGTCCTGAAGTATTCTCCTTATCATCTGTTTTTTCAATGTCCACTACAATTTTTGATCTCTTATTTTCATATACGCTGTGGTACTGTTGGCTGTTTGCTCTGTTCCTCTGTAGATTGGCTAGGTTTTTCTCCCGTGTATAGGGAGAAGTGGAATCTGCTCCCTCCTACCATGCAGCTATCTTCCCTTCCCCCCCAAAATGAAAGAATTTTTTTAAAGTGACAGAAAATGAAAGCAATAAAAGCTAAACAAGCAGAAGCTCTTACAAAGAGATAAGAGGAAAGAAACAAAGATTTTATTCTGCCTGAAATATAAGTTGTGAAACCTGGGGAAGCTTCCACTAAAACTAAAATTGATGTGGCTGCCATCAGGGAAAAGATTAAGAAAGCAAAGAATAAGAAATCAGGGCCCTTACAGCTGAAGAAGTTAAGCTTAACATAGAAGTAGATCAAAAGAAAAAGAAAAGAAAAAGTAGTATGCATAAAAATCCCCGAACTAGAATTTAGTAAGGGATTTTTTTGGTAAAAGATTAGAGATATTAGGGCATAAGTTTCCCTACGTGTAAGAAGTAATACTCTGATTAATGTTTTTCTGAGCTTATTTTGTTCTTTATAACTGTTTCTATATACAGCTATTCCTTATAAATATAAATTATTATATTAAAATTATTGTTATATTAAAATATGAAATAAGCCCATCAGAGAAAGACAAATACCATATGATTTCACTCATATGTGGATTCTAATGAAGAAACTGAGCTAACAAGGAAAATGGGGACAGACTCATAGATGGAGAACAGGATGACAGCCAGTGGGGCTGGAGGCGGGGCATGGTGGGTGGTTTAGGGGTAGAGGTATTGAGCAAAAGGGAAAAAAGACTCATGGACATGGACAACAGTGTGGTGATTGCCGACAGGGAGAGGGGAAAGGGGACTAAAGGGTAATGGGGAAAAAAGTACAGTAATTTTTGGTTTTTAAGCATCTTATTGAGCCAATTTCCATGATGATCAGCTGGAGGTTTATCCAGTTGAGGATCCCTGGAAACAGTATGGAACACAGCTGAAGAGCTGCCCCACTCTGAGAGGAGGAACTTGGACTACTGGTCCACCAGCATCTATCCCTCATGATTTTGTAGCTTCTCCTAATGGGCACTGTCTCCCTGACCTTGGGCCTGTAGCACCCATGGCACAGAGGCTCTGGCACCACAGAGAGATGCATAGCAAAGACATGTGTGTGCTGAGAGTTGACAGTTCAGCCCACATGCACTGAAATAGAAAAGGGTACAGTGATGTGTGTGGGGCTGAACAAGGTCTGTTCTGGAGCTGGGCATGAAGAATTTGTGAGGGTATATTGTGTGGTGGGCATTCAATCTCTTAAGCATAACAGGCTATTAATAGTTCTGACATTGAGATCCCCTGAAAGTCATCTGCTGATGTGACTGATGCTTTTTAATTGATTATACCAAGTCTATGCTTTAAAGAACCAATGTACAAAATGTGGAGAACTGTTTGTAAAGTCAAGTTGCTATCGTTATTTAGCTCATTGACTGCTAGCCTGGCATCAGTTTTAATATCAGTGACTTTTTCTATGTAAGTTTGTATTCACAACTCAAAATTCTGTGAGGCAGCCCTCATGCATTATGTCTAGCCAGTTAGTGTGGTGTGTTGCCATCAGAGAGATTTTGATGTCAAGCAAAACTAGATTTAAATTCTAGCTATGGCCATTGAATAGCTGTGGTTTCTGGTCTAATTGTTTTAATGTCTTTGACCTTTAGGTTCCCAACTTATATAATGCAGATAATATTAAACACTCAATGGAGCTGACCATTAAAGGAAGTAATGTACCTATAGCCTGAGCAAGGAGCCTGGCATGTAGCATACATTCAGCCAAACGGTAGTTTCTAGCACTAGGAGGACATGGAATATTTAGAAAAGTAGACATTTCGCTATCACTCAGGTAGTGAGTGTTGGAGCTACAGTGGAATCCTGATGCCTGAGACTAGATAAAGTAGTCATTTCATTACAGCAGTCATCAACAGAAGTCTGTGCCTCCGCTTTTCTCGTTAGGTGCCATTTTATTGGTGACTCTAATTACTGTCTTTGAAGAATGAAACCAAGACTTCCCATTGAGATCTATTATAATCCAATTCATGTCTCATAAGTTTAAATTGCTAATTAAATGATTTCAAGGCAAACATCATATTTGAATGTTAGCTTTGTTTAAAGTTATAGCTTTTCTGCTATAAGTATTTTGCAATGGAGCTGGTGTATATTTAACCCCTTCAGTAATAGTTCAATTTTATTAAAATGGTGAAGCTAGAAATTTGGAGTCTGAAACTAGACTGTTTGGGCTTGAATCTTATTCTACCATTTTTTAGTTGCATTTGTCCTTCAATATCCTCATTTATAAAGTTTTCTAAGTGAGTTGTGACCCAGGTGGGCAGAACAGCATATGAAAAGGCCCTGAGGCTGGGAAAATGGAGGACCTAAATGGTGTGGCTATTGTATATTGAGGGTCAAAAATGGAGATAAAGGTAAGCAAAAGCCTAGGAATACAGGATTTTGTAGGTGACAGTCAGGACTTGGGTCCTTATCCAGAGAGAAATGGGAAGCCATTGAGAGCTTTAGAGGAGAGCATGCAGGAGTAGACTTGCATTTTAGGAAGTACACCCTGGTTGTTGGAGGAAAACACTGGAGGGGGCAAGGATGGAGGTGGTGGGACTAGTGGGGAAGCTGCTGATGTCACTGAGCAAGAGCCTGTGACTTGGACAAGGGCAGCTTCCTTTGCCATTGGCTCTGTGAAGCCTGGTGTGTCCGCAGCTTTGTCTTTCCCACAAGGAGACTTGGGAACCAAGCAATCATTCAGCTAGTGCTCCATTCAAGACACTCACTGGTTCCCAACCCATTTTCTCTATGTTCCCCAGACCTCCCACTGTAATGCCCCACCCTTGCCTACCACTCACCCCAAGTTACTTTATGCTCCGGGAATATATACTCCCACAGGTTCCATCTTCTTGGTAACTTCCAGTCTAATCTAGTTGGAAAAAAATAAACTGCACTTCAGGGCTACGATGAATGGAATTTCAGATGGTTTACAGATAACTGACCAAATTCAGATAGTATGGGGGAAGATATTTTAAGGCTTGGAGGCCTAACCAGACCTCCTTTCTCAGAAGACTGTTCACAAGGTAGCTGCCCGTGCCTTTCATTAGTTCACCCCAAGAACCTCTAAAAATTCTAAGGTTTGTCAAGAGGATCTCTATGTTATTTCTAAAATTTTCTTTTTTCTCTCTCTTACTGAACTATTGGTACCATTGAACTTGGGACAATGTTCAATCATCTGTGTGTTTCTTCACCCTTCTCCCCTCCATCTTCTAGTCTTAGCCTGACAACTGTGTTCAATATCCAACAATCTTTAAATGTGTCATGCATTTTTCTCTACTTCTCTTATAAGGGTCAACATATTAAAAATATTTTTCTATTGTGTTCCAAAGAAAAGAAAGCATGGTTTTAGTTTTTCTTCTCTTAAAAATAGAAAGTTGTGGCTGTTGCATTTATCTATGTTAAATAAAGGAAGCTTCCAAGGAAAATATGTCAAGACACAGGGCTCTGCTTGGTTTTCCCCAGACGTAGCCTTAAGACGACTTGAATTCCATTCACAAATTGAAACCAGCTTTGTCTCCTTTTCAGAATAAAGGGAACTTTGTGAAAGGTCTCTTCTGAATGATCAAAGGTGTCACATTTTCAAAGAACTCACTGTCATTCTCACAGCATTTGCTATAGGACAGGCTGCAACGGGAAGGGAGAATTCCAGGCGTTGGAGAGCTCTGTGGCCTGAAATGATAATGAAGGGATTCAATCAAGATGGAGCCATGACACTGGAGCCCAGAGGGGTTTTGATTGTTCTAGCATGCTGTCTCAGAGGCCCCACATTCAGCAAGATGAGGATTAGCATATTGTAATGAGACCAGCATTAAGGAACCAGAAACCCGGAAAGAGAGCATTGAAATGATCTTCACTGAGGGAGGACAGATCAGGGATGAATATGAAAGAGAGCAGAGAATGTTCCTGTCGATCAGACACCATATCTCTTAGAACTGGCCCCAATCCTTAATAGAGGATGCTTCCAAAGCAGGAGTGTTATCAATGCCAAGATAGTTCATAGATATTTCTCTGCGTGTCAGGATATTTTCTTTTCTTATGCAACTCAGACAACTTCGGGAAAATGCAACTTAAAAAAAAAAGACAAATTAAATTTCATTTGCGAGTGGATCGTTCACAAGGCCAGGGTGTCAGAATTTTAAAACCTGTGTGGAGAGATAGAAGACATTTGCTTCACAATTACTGGAATCTGGGTGACGTCACTGGGTGCTAATTGCCCCTCACAGTTGAAGAAGGGGCTTGTTAGCCCTGAGTTAGCTGGATTTAACACACATCCAAGAGCAGGGAAATGTAACTGATGGGCTCTGTAAAGGAGGTGCTACTGAGAGAGACAGCAGGTCGTTGTTCAATGGGACTCCATAAAGTGGGCACAGAGAGGTTAAAAAAAAAAAAAGGCTGGAAGAGGTGACAACTAATTACAAGCCCAAAACAATTGAGTAACGTCCTGGGAGAAAAATGAAAATTCATGATGTGTTTTTGAGATCTTAATAAGGAGTTTATAGTTATTTCAAGGCAACTATGATTATTTTCCTTAAAAAAAAACATATTGATGCTATGTGATTCTTTGAGTATTTTTACCAAGCTTTCTCTCTACTAATCAATTTCCATGATTAGCCAAATATGCTTGTCTTTCTTTAAAAACATATTGAATTCACGTGGTTCTTTGACTATTCTTATCAAGTTTTCTCTCTACTGATCAATTTTCAGTGATGGTCAAAGGGGGGAGGATAAGATTTTCATATTCTTGTCATTTTCAAGGAAGATAAACTGTAATACCCTTTATTCCAAAAAGGGAATGTGTTAAATGGTTGTTCATGTTGCTCCTAGAGCGATTCTGGATCATCATGTAATGGGCCCATTAAATCTTCTTGGGGGTTATCTTAGCATGCGATCATATTTGGAAAAACGCTGAAAATTTTACAGTAGCCTCCGTGCAAGGCTTGGCAGCAGAGACTAGGAAATAAAATCAAGAGAAAGTTTTTCTTTTTTTTTTTTATCATCAAATTATCTCACACTCCATGTCCTTTCTTTTCTTATTCTGGAGGATGAGGCACTTGGGAAAACTCCCTGCATCACGTGTATGCAGTTCTTGCACGGAATGAATGCGCAAGGCCAACTTCCGGCAGCTGTCTCTGTGATGCATTAGAAAGATGGTCAGAGTGTCTCCAAAGATTTTGCAGGCCGGATCAAACACAGAGAGCAGCAATCTGGGACTCAGTTTGCCTTGCAGTTTCGCATCCTTTTAGGTTCTGAGGAGTGTGGTCTTATGAGAGTCCAGGGTAGAATAATCAATCATTTTCTCTAGCCTTTATCATATGGTTAGAGTTAGCTTGCTCCCCTCCCCGCTTACTTTCTCTTTCCCTCCTGTCCTTTGTCCCTTCCTCCCTCTCTCTGTTCCTCCATCAGCCATCAGATAACCTATATTAAAGACAACTCTAGATCAAATAATCGGGGACTCGAGATAGTACATTATTTTGTATTCTTTTGCTGCAGGCAATTGAATGAACAACATTGAACTTTACTGGAGCCCTGAGATCCTGGGAAGCAGAGAAGCCTAAGAAATTCCCCGTTGCTTTTGTGCTCTGGAAAACAGCTTCCCCTTATGTCTTACACTCAGGCATGCCCTTCTTGTCTATGGGCAAGAGCCAAATGGCAAGGCCGGATACAGACCCTCCAAATTGTCCTTTTTTCCTTATTCTTCTAACTGATTGGCTGGAATACATGTCCTCAGTGATAAAATGGAACAAAATGCTCCCTAACTAAACTCTGTTAAGTTTCTTTTCTTCCCCCAGGCCCCTGAACTTTGATCTACCCCTCAGCCTGAGCCTGCAAACATTTGCCTAACAGCCCTCTGAGAATAGACTGGTCTCAGGGTAAAACATTGTCTGAACTACTCTCCATGAAGTTATCCTTGCACCACAACTTTTCTATACCATTTTTCTAAACTAGCTTACTTCTTATAAAAGAAGGTCCTTTTGTCTAACCTTTGAGAACTTGCCTCTCTCATGGTCTGAGCTTACCTCTCCCGAATGCATTATTCCTTTCTCTACCCCCGTCTCCTTTGTAGTCATCCTTCTGAAAAATCCCTCCTTAGTAAGTACAGGTTTTTTTTTAATTTGACAAAAACAATGTAGATAAAGTCAAAAGAATATATGGATTAGCTCAGGCCATAGAGTAGTTTACTGAATAAATGGGTCTTAGACAGGACAGAGCCTCAGCAGAGATAACAAGATTCAGTGGAGAGTTAGCTTTGCTATTCACTGTTGGGACTGATCAGCTCTATCCACATCCTGCCCTAGTATTATTCCTCTTAAGGAATCAATTTCAGGGCTGGAGAATTAGCCCTGCTTGACTTGAGTCACCACAGAGCCTGCGGGGCACCTTGACTATCCTGCCCACACAATATGCAGTGGAGGAAAGGTGCTTTCTCAAGGAAAAGTTCTTATCCTGTCCCAAAGAGGAAGAGGAAAAATGCTGAGCAGGTAAAGGCAGCAGCGGTTTACTAGAGTGTGATGCTAACTCGTGAAGCTGGGCTCATGTAGATGTTCTGCGAGGGGATTACAGATGTGGGTGTCCTGCCTGTGTGGCTCTGTGCCGGGGATTGTTACGGCTGATTGCAAAGTGGCCACTTGGTGTCACTTTGATATATAGGTTTTTATTCTCAGTCAAACAGAAATAAAATATTCATCGTTATAGTTATAAAACATAATTCTGTCTGTATACGTGTGTTACGTATTGTAGGAGCTCAGCCCGTGATGCAGTATTGGAGGGAGTCCTTACCACACAGCGACTCTTCCTGTCCTGTGTGTGCTCCATGTTTGAGCCGCGTAAAATGGATTCTAAGTTCTCTGAGATTTCCTGACAATCTTCAGCTTTATAAGCAACTGTGCCAAACTATTTAATTCTGGCTTACCATTCTCTCATTTATTTTGGCAATGTACAGGCATGGGCTAAATTACAGCAGCTTTTCCTCACCCAAAGGCATATTATATTGCAAATGTGTAATAACTAAGCTAGAGTTTGGTCTGCAGGATTAAGTCTAATTGTTTTAGTCAAAAAGCAAGACACTTCCAAGAAATATTCTTTGTGTGTGTGTGTGTGTGTGTGTGTGTGTGTGTGTGTATAAAGAGAGAGAAGGAGGCATCACTTACTAGTTTTTCATTTAAAAAAGGAATAACAATAATTTTTACCAGGGGTGTATTGTCACCGAGTTGCTTAGAAATCACATAGCTTTTTTTAATGTAGAGCAGTTTCTGGAGCTGTTGCTGAGCTGAGCATGCTAGTTAATTTCAAATTAGGGATGAAATGAAAGTGACAAGGTGGATGTCCATTTCTAAAGTGGACTGTGGCATGAGAAGTCAGGGTTCAGTTAGGCTGGTTCACAGACCATATGAATCAGCTCATATTCAGCTGTTCTGAATTCAGCTCGGTCATGAGTCAGCTCAGATATAATACTCATCCAATTGCTTGACAAAGCTCTGAGGAAAATAAAACTAAACAAAATAAGACAACAAAGCACACTACCATCACTACCAAATCTCCATGGGAAAACATAGAGGTAAAAAATTAATTAGGCCAGGGTTAGAAAATGGTCACACTTTCTTATGGGCTTCTTATGAGCTTCTAGAAAGCAGAAAGTACTATCTTAACATTCATAATAGAGACTCAATAAACTCTTACAAATTCATTAAAAACAGATCTTGCATATCTGCAAAAACAATATGACTGTAATTGGTTTTTGGTTCAAATATTGGCTCTACCATTTGCTAATTGTATAAACGGCAATAAGTTACTTAAAATCTCTGAGATTCTGCACCTGGAAAATGGGGATAATAACAGTAGCTGCCTCATAGATTGTTTCTGGGAAGATGAAATGTAAGTGGTACCTCGGTATTCATTGTTAATTCACTCTGGAACTCCTGGCTAGTGCAGAAGCCAACAAGTACTGAACAACAAAGCATTTTCTCTTGCGGGGCAGCGCTGTGACTCACAGCGCTGTAAGTTCTAGCAAGTACAAGTCCCAAGCAAGCGCTGAGTGCTGAAACATTTTTTTCCTCATCAAAATATGATGAATACAGGGTTTGGTGAGTTCTGCAGCTGATGTGTACCAAGGTATTGACTGTATTAATATATCATAG
Organism: Anoura caudifer; assembly: GCA_004027475.1. Lineage (NCBI taxonomy): Eukaryota > Metazoa > Chordata > Mammalia > Chiroptera > Phyllostomidae > Anoura > Anoura caudifer. Next base: position 233,822 of record PVKU01000199.1, on the reverse strand, counting down.
AATGCTTAAGAATATCTGTCACAGAGTAAATTCCCCTTAAATGGTATCTGCTATTATTATTATTATTATTGTTATTTTTGTTGTTATTATTATTACCGCATGTTTGCTTGGGAAAGTCAGTTTCTCAGTTGCCTCTTTTATACAAGTCAAAAATTTAACCATCAATCTCTGTGATTATTTCTAGTTTACAGGACCATTTCGACATATGATATCATGCCACCCTAACAACAACCCAAGGATATAGAGAAGGCAGCTAAAATTGCTTTCCACTTCATAGATGAGACAACAGTGGCCTGGAGTGATGAATTGAGTTGCATAAAGTCAGTGTGTTGCCATGACTTCAGTGTGATATTTGTGGTATAAAGTTCTATACATGTTCAACCATGAATCTCCTCAAACACAAAGATCCTCATGGAGTTTCAGCCTCGTTGAAGCCATGAATTTGCTGCACAGGCAGTCACTTGTTAAATATCTCTGTCTGTCTCTGTCTCTCTCCCTGTTTCCATAGTAGCTGTAAGACTATGCAATGCGATCTTAGTCTCCTTAAATCAATTTGAGCACAAGACCTTGATGTCTTGCTGAGAGCATTACACCCATGGGATTCTGCTCCTCTGGTTATGGAGAACCATTCATTTTCACATACATGCTAAAGTGATTATTGTGCCAATACCTCTGGTGTCAACAGATCTTGTGATGAAGCCAGAGCACCTGTAATTGCTGTGGAATCAAACCAACTGGAGATCTTCAAGAAACTTATTCAGCCTACTCTCTAATGTCTCTTCTCAACAACATGAGCTACAAGGCCAAAGCCTTTGCAGTGGTTTATTAATCTGTCTGAGGCATATCAGTGAATAACAATGAGGTCAAGAAGACAATGTTGCCTTGCAGCTAAAAGAGTGTTGGGGAGCTTTCTCTGCCCTCTTTCGTCCTCCAGGATGTAATCAAATACAGCAGTAGCACTCTTTTTCCATGCAAGTTTCCTGGCTGCCTTGAATTCTCCCAGCAACTCAGCCCCAGTGCCCAACAACCAAACAAACAATAGCATTAGACGATCACCGGGAACTTGTTTCAAGAAATGAAGGGCTGCTTTAATTCCCTCAACAGCACAGGTGTGCTCTCTATCAGCAGGAATTTCAAGAACAGTGTCAGTTACCCTGCCAGAACAAACTCAGATTGACAGGACATGTCACATACCAGCTTCTCAAGGCTCTAAGAAAGCTTTTATGGATCATTATTCACCTTTAAATGAAATACAGCTAAAGCTGACACTCAGGTTTGTAATGAGATGAACACCATTGATGTTTCCTGTACAGTAAGACAGGGAACACATTCTAAAAATTCCCAGAGAAGAAGATCCATCATTTTTAACGGGAAACGGCAGTCACTGGATACTGATTGGGAACCCACTTTATTCAGCCCTCAGCTTGACACTGGGTGGGAGTCTCAGGGTAATTAAAGGAGGTAGTCTTGTTCTTTAGGAATCCATGACTTTTCTGGGGAGGTAAAATGTAGATGCTGAAGATAATTTTCAGAAATCATAGGTGACTGAATGCTAAATTGAACACAGGCAAGTGAGTCTGCACATATGGGTGTATGATAAAGGGAATAAGTGTCCTGAATGACTAGGAATGCCTCCTTCCTGGAGGACTGAACTATGTTCAAGAGGAAAAATGGATCCATTTCCTTCTAAGCACCTGACAAACGGAAGGCTATGTTTTAAACACTTTGTTTGTTTCAGATGGGGAAAGGAGACCACAAGGAATATTGAGGTCAATGGATCAAAGGTCCCAATCGTTCAGTTTCCTATCAGAATTATACATCTACATGCATACCAGGGTGTATGGTTATGGACAGACCTTCCCTTCACTTTGGTCTCGCCCATGTGACTTCCTTTGGTAAATGAACTGTCAGTGGACATGGTGGGGACAGAAGCTTGACATACACTGTGTGGGTGGAATTGCTCTTGTGCCTTTTTTAATAGTATATTTATTAGGATAATATTGGTTAATAACATACAATTTGTTTGATCTGCCACGTAAAGCAGTTTGTTTAATTGCTACTCCTCCTGCCCAAACCTAATAAGGAACATGCATTGATCAGAATCAAGTGCACCAGTAGGTTACACCCAAGTACAGCTGGATCCTGTTGTCCTGAAACACATCACCTGGCAGAGTTCAGACTAGACCAGTTAATTAGTTCTAACCCTGAAGATCAGGAGCAGGAGAAAAACATACTTCTTGTTATACGCCACTATTTGAGGGGTTTTTTTTTTTGTTTGTTTGTTTGTTTGTTTTTTTTTTTTTTTGCTACACAGCAAAATCTGACTGATACAGAAATTAAGGTTGTCCTCATATAGGTTTTAATGTAGAGGGGAAGTGACGGTTCGTGTTTAAAAAATATACTATTCAGTAAGCAAGATGTGTATTTTGAGAGAAGTATTCTGGGGAAGACGGCCACCGAGGAGGCGACAGGCCTCAAGCTTACAAAGTGACAGCAGTAAATGTGCCCCGAAGGAAGGGTAGGATTTGAGCAGACTGTGCAGAGGCAAGGGAAGGATGGAGAGAAGGTACCTGCGTTATGAACACATGACAGGTTTTTAAGATTTATAGCGCAGGTGTCTGACGCTGAGCTTTTGATCGCCCAGACATCCGTTTCAAAGGCAGCTGTCCGGAAGAAACCCGCTGCCAGCCACATGCGCCCATAAGGAGGCAGGCCACCCACCCCTGAAGTTTTTTTGGTTTTAGAGGCCTCTCGCTGGCTTAGAAACCCGACTGTTTGACAGCTTGTTTTTCCCTTCCCACAATAATTCCTGTTCATCTGTTTCAAATTCACGAATCAAGTGTGAACACATGAAACCAGAGCCCCGCCCAGTCGACCCTGATAAGAGCAGAACCTCAGCCCCGAGCTCCCTCTTCTTCTCTGCACCCGCAGCCTCGCTGTGTGGACTCGGGCATGCCGGGTACCCTCCAGGACTTGTGAGTAATACATCTTGTTGTTTGTTTTTTTCAAAGTTTACTGATGGCTATTGCTGAGGTTTATTGTTCAGGCAGAGTAAGAACCACTAGGGCTGGTCCAGCCGCTACATTGGCTCTGCGAGGGGAAATGTCTGTGGGGTCTCTTCGGGAGCCCAGGTGAGTGTCCCCCAGCCTCTGGCCTGTAGTGTCGACAACACGAAACAGGGCCCCACTTTACAGAGTGGAATACGTTGGGGAAGGAAACTGTGTACATGGGGTGGGGTATTTGATTTCTATTGCTGCCGTAACAAGTTACCACAAATTTAGTGGTTTAAAACGATCCCTTACTATCATCTCACGGTGATGTAGGTAAGAAGTCTGGGTAGAGCATCACTTAGGAACTCTGCTTGGAGTCTCACAGGCCAATAGCCAGGCATTGGCAGGTCTATGTTCCTTTCCGGAGGCTCTGGGCACGCGTCCTCTGCCAGACTCACTCAGCCTGTTGGCCAGCTTCAGTTCCTTGCAGCTGTTGGACCGAAGTCTCCATTTCCGCACCGTGTGTCGCCGGAGCTGATCTTGGCTCTTGGTAGCTGTCTGCTTTCCTCTCACGATTTCCATGCGTCCTCCTTCCAGCATCAGGTGGCTCTGTGGGTGGAGCCTGTCTCATGCTGTGGAATCTCTCCCTTTTCTTCTTCCGCAGTGTCTCTAACTCTTTTCCTTCCCATTCTGCTTTTAAAGCCTCATGTGATTATAAGGCCTCCTGTGATTACACTGTCCCCATCTGGATAATCAAGGATAATCTCCCTATTTTAAAATCAGCTGATTAGTAATTTTAATTCTATCAGCAAAATCTTTTCGCAGCGGTTTGTAGATTAGTATTTGATTGAATAACCAGAGGACAGAAATCTAGGGTGGGATGTGGGAGACTTCTTTAGAATTTTACCTACCGCAGGTGGTACTTAAGAAAATTAGTCCTATTTGAATAAAATGGAGTTAACAGGTAAGGAGTTATAGAGAGAGAAGCCTGGACAGATAGATTAGGGTTTGAAATTGGAAAGCTTTGCATGCCAGGACAAAGGTGACAGAGAGCAAGGTAAGATTCTTATGCATAGCAGTCAGGAAATCTGAATTAGATGTCAGAATTCACTCCATAACATTAGCAGTGAATTTTGTGTAGGGAGAAGTTTCAGGAAACAGAAATTCCAATTTATAGGTTCTTGCTATTGTCTACGGTAATTTTAATAAGATTTAACTTTGTTTTTAGTAGTAAATACAGCAACAGGGACAGACATGTAAGCCTCCCACTGTCAGATCTAAAAGATCTGTGAGTAATTAGAATGGAAATTAAGGGAGGAGGGGTCAGTGATAACTATGGTTTCAAGCACCGGTGATTAGAAAGAAGGCAGTGCTATTAACCGAGTAGGGAATAAAAGACACAAGAAGAAGGTTAAAGTTCCCTTGGATGGTTTCAGAGGAGAGTTACGCACCAGGCAGTGGGAAATATGGTACTCTGGGCTAGCGATACTGATTTTGGCGGATGTGTGCAGAAAGATGCATGCAAATGTTTGGGAGCCCCTAAGAATGGTACGAGAGATTTGGGAGGGCACATAAGAGGAGCAAACTGAGCCTTGGCTGATGTGGTGCAGTGGATTGAGCACTGGCCTGTGAAACAAAGGGCCGCTGGTTCCATTCCCAGTCAGGGCACACGCCTGGGTTGCAGGCCATGTCCCCAGTAGAGGGCATGTGAGAGACAACCACACATTGATATTTCTCCCCTTCTCTTTCTCCCTCCACTCCCCTCTCTAAAGATGAATAAATAAAATCTTTAAAAAAAGAGAAAGCAAAATGAGAGTTTGAGAACAAAACTTTGAAGAATGTTTATATCTTATGAATAGGAATAAGAACAGTGTGTGGTAAAGGGAACATTAATGAAAGTCATGGAAAAGCTATAAGGAAATATCAGTGCCACACAGTGTGAAGAGGGTAGACTTTTAAGAAGGAAGTAATGAACAATGGTATAAACTGAAGAAAAATGAGCTTTTTCATATCTTTGGCAAGAATTAAAAATTGGCCAGGATCCGATTTGCCCTAACAGATGGAAAAAAGATCTGAAGTAAGTGCATTATGATGTCAGCATTATGGAAACATATGTAGCTGTGTTTTTAACTGTGCCCTTCATTTGCAGAAAACTCTTGAGTATTGCCCACTAAGAATCCCTGATAAGAAAAACTCTCTAGGTTTCAAAAATACATAGATAACTCAGGAAATGGAGAGGAAACAGAAATTACAGACTAATTTTTTTGGACTTTCAGGGAACAGAAGTTTCCCTGAAAAGTATTTTTTTCCAATTACAGTTAACATTCAATATTACGCTAGTTTCAGGTAGGCAACATAGTAGTTGGACATTTATATAATTTACAAAGTGATCCTCCAATGAGTCTAGAATCCACCTGGCAGCATGTCATACCTCACATCCCTGTAACTGTTTCTATAACTGGCAATAAGTGCATCTTAATTGCTTCCCCCATTTCACCTATCCACCCAACTCCACTCCCATCCGGCAACCGTTAGTTTGTTTTTGTTTTGTTTGTTCATTTATTTTGTTTGTAGATTCCACATATAAGTGAAAGCATATGGTACTTGTTTTTCTCTGTCCTCCAGGTCCACCCATGTTGTCTCAAATGGTAAGATGTCACTCTTCTTTATGGCCATGTAGTATTCCATTGTATCCATTGTACATACGTATCGTACCTTCTTTATCCCATTGTCTATTCATGGGCACTTAGGTTGCTTTCACATCTGGCTATTGTGAATAATACTGCAATGAACCTAGGAATTCAAATATCATTTGTATCAGTGGTTTGGATTTCTTTGGGTAAATACCCTCAAGTGAAATTGCTGAGTCATATGGTAGTTCTATTTTTAATTTCTTGATAAACCTTCATACTGTTTCCACAGTGGCTGCACCAATTTCCAATCCCAAATAACAACTGCTGTTTGTTGATTTATTGATGGTAGTCATTCTAACAGTTGTGAGGTAATATCTCATTATGGTTTTAATTGGCATTCCTCTGATGTTTAGTGACATTGAGCATCTTTTCATATGTCTACTGGCCATCTGTATGTCCTTCTTAGAGAAATGTCTATTGAGGTCCGTTGTTCATTTTTTAAATAGTCTTGTTTGTTTTTTTGGTGTTACGTTGTATGAGTTCCTTATGTTTTTTAGGATATTAACCTCTTATCATAGATGTATAATTGGTGAATATTTTCTTCCGTTCAGTAGGTTGTCTTTTTGTTTTGTTGATGGTTTCCTTTGTTGAACAAAAACTCTTCAGTTTGATGTAGTTCCATTTGTTTATTCTTATCTTTTGTTTCCCCTGCTGGAGGAGATATATATAAAAAAATATTACTAAGAGTAATGTGGAAGAGTTTACTGCCTATGCTTTCCTTATATGGCTTTATATCTGGAATCTCCCTCAGAGCACCTTATGAACAAAACTTTAGTTCTTAAATGGCTTAATTCTGAGAAGTTCTGGTATAAAAGAAGATATATTTGGCTGAAATAGTAGGCTAAATATTAATTTAATAGCACTTTAATGTTAGTGAGCAAAGAATTTACCAAAATTATGATGCAAAAAGTTAAGTTTATTCAAATAATTATAAAATGAAATAAATATTCAAGATAAGTTTAAGATATCTGAGGCTAAGATTATAATTTGAAAAACAGATACAATATCAGTAACCTTGGGATTCCATTTTTACCCATTGACAGAATGGCTGGAAAGTCCTTTTTACTCTACAGTTGTAGTCCCCATACCGGATTTGCAAATGAGACAGAGTAATAAATCCATCTATTGGTAAATATCTAGAATATTGAGGCAATAGCACTTTTTTTGGCTCACATGATGATGACAATAACAAATGTTCACTATATTTTAGTACTGTATTTATTGCATATTAAAAAATTTACTAGCTACTGTTATCATTTGGGATGGCCTCTAGGTGAATTTTAATTCAGGGACACAAATTTATTTATTTATTTACATATTTATTTATTTTAGATTTTTTAAAAAGATTTTATTTATCTTTAGAGGGGAAGGGAAGGAGAGAGGGAGAGCAATATCAATGTGTGGTTGCCTCTTGTGCATCCCCTGCTGGGAACTAGCCTGCAACCCAGGTATGTGCCCTGACTGGGACTTGAACCGCGATCCTTTGGTTTGCAGGACCGCACTCAATCCACCGAGCCACACCAGCCAGGGCTTGAAGGACACAAATTTAAAAGCCTAGAAATATATCATCCATGTTTATTATACTAGTAGCTTTTTATAAATTGTTGCTGGTGATCTTAAACACCACACTGCCTCCATTTTAACTGCTTATACATAAGGTATGTTCAGTTTCTCACAGTTCCAGTCAATCTAGAAATGCCCCAAGAACAGCTGCTCCAACAGAATTTTGGCTCCTTGGGTTTCTGTCAAAACCCAGAACTACAAATACTGCCCTGAAGATAGGATGCAAGGGAAAGCTTCAAGAGGGAAAACAATTTTAAAACTCAAAATAGTTCACACTGACTTTGGCATACATGGTTTTTTTTTTTTTTTTTTTTTTTTATTTCTTGTTCCTATAAAATTAACCTTGTCATTATCAAGGTTAATTTTTCATTATTCTTTTTACTGTGAAGGAGATGGGGAGAGGGAACCACTGATTATAGTTAGTAATTATTTAGGCTTTAAAACTGGGCCACCGCTGAATTCCTGTTCTGTTACTACTGGTAGTATGATCTTGGTCAGGTTGCTCAACCCCTGTGCGCCTTGAAGCAAAATGAGACTGGGGATAATATCACCTCTTAGAGTTATTACAAGGGTTAAAAACAACCCCTGACACATAATAAATACTCAATAGCATGAAAGACTCATTTAACTTAGTTTATTACTAAGAAGTTCCTTTACCTGGTACTCAGCTTGCTCATATTTTTATTTTTTTATTCATGTGTATGTGTGTGTGTTTGAATAGGTAACATTCCCATTTTTAGAACTACTCAGATCATCAAGACAGGGCTCAACAATCTTGATGATATTTCAGTCTGAAGTGGATGGGAGTCCATACACCCACTCTGGAGAGCTCTCCAGCATTCTATATTAAGAGATAAATACACCTCTTGGGGAGAGTGAGAAAAGCCAGCTTGCCATGGTATGGTTCGGCAAAAGTTCTTCAAATAGTTGTGAAGTCTTTGCATATGGAGCAAAGTCAAGATGTTATTATGATGGGATTTAATCTTCCATCAGGGTTACATTTATTTCTAAAGATATTTTCAGTTCCTGAAAGATTACTCATTTTTCTTTGGACATAAAGCCAGAGGTTGCGACAGCTCCTAATTCTTGTAAATTCTCTGGATATGAATTCCTTTTAGATAATATCACTGACCTGGAGTAAGTACTAAGTGATTTGTTAACATGATGAAACTAATCAACCACAGGAGACAGGATAGCCCTCTGGGGCCTGTGATTTCTCACAGTACTTACACTTTATGGTGGTATCCTTCTTCCAGGAAATAGATTTGATTATTTTAGAACTCTGCAAAGATAGAGATTTTGTAGAGTGTTTGAGAGATGGAAACATGGATACTTGGGCCAATACAAGGTCAGGTTTCTTTTTTGAAGGTGGTACTATATGAACAAAGGCTCTTTTATCTTAGTTTCTGGTTCTTTTCTATTGAGGTTGAGAATAAATTTACATTAAAAAAATTCTGAGTGCAATCATCTTCAAAAAATACTTTTATGCAGCTAGTTAGAAAGGGGAGGTATTATCTGGCACTAATTACCTTATTTTTTCACAAATTCCATGTCTTTAGCTATAGCTCTTTTTAAAAAAATTTTTATTGTCAAGAAGACAATAAACTCTCCATGGATGAATTTCTCCATCACAGCCCTCATGACATAAAATCAAATAATGAAGTTCTGATTTTTAGGAAAGGCTTTGTGTTGAATTAGAGGTAGGAGAAGTGACTTCACCAGGCTTTATACAAAGAAAAGTTAAGACGTGTGATGGAGGAAAGCAGGTAGATAGACTGACTCGTGAAACTGCTCTCATTTTAAATGATAACATTATGCCTTGGAAAGGGGTTAAAAACAGTTATGCTTGTTTATGTTATTGATTCTGTGGTAAGCCCTGCAGCAGTTATTCGCAGACTTCATCGTTCATAAGAGTGATTCCTGGTGCCTACTGCAATGGCAGATTTCTTTGTCCCACCTAACAACCACTAAATAAGGAATTGGTATCTTATGCATAATGAGGGTTGAGTTGAGTTGGTGTAAAGTAGTCTTCCCCTGTTCCCTGTCCCCAGTTTTTTGCTGTCAACAAATTTCCTTTGCTACATCTCTAACTGGACTCCTCACATCCAATTTCTGTCTTTCCTAGTCACCTTGAGCTCTGACAACTACAATTGTGTATATTTAAATCGCAACAACATGATGCTTTGATATATGTCTACATTGTGGAATGATTCCCACAATCAGGTTAGTTAGCACATGCATTACCTCACAGTTACCATGTATATGTGTGTGTGATAAGAATGCTTAAGATTCACTCTCTTTGAAAATTTCAAGTATACAGTCCAGTATTAACTATAGTTACTCTGCTGTACATTGGATCCCTAGAACTTATTCATGTTACAGCTGAAGGTGCCCAGATTCTCTCCAGTTTCGTCATTTCTCAACTCCCCATCACCACCATTTTACTCTGTTTCTATGAATTTGACTTTCTTTCTTTCTATCTTTCTTTCTTTCTTTCTTTCTTTCTTTCTTTCTTTCTTTCTTTCTTTCTTTATTTATTTATTTATTTTTAGATTCCTCATGTCAGTGAGATCACACAGTATTTGTTTCTCTGTTTGGCTTATTTAACTTAGCAGAATATCTTCCAAGTTCATCCACATTGTTGCAAATGACAAATCTTTTCATGTTCAGGATTTTAGACTTTGTCCTGAAAACAAGGGGAAGGTTGGCAAGAGGCCTTTTGTTAGACAGACCCATGTCAGAGAGGGCACACAGTTACCATAATACGGTATCCAGTGGTGGGGTTTTCTTTGTTGTTGTTGAAATCCTCACTTGAGGCCATGTTTATTGATTTTTGAGAAAGGGGAAGGGAGGGAGGGAGAGAAGGAGCGAAATATTGGTTGGTTGCCTCTATATACTCCCCGCAACCAAGGTATGGGCCCTGACCAGAAATAAACCTGTGACATTTTGGTTTACAGGACAATGCTCCAACCATCTGAGCCACACTGGTCATGGCTCAGGTGGTGAAAATTTTTGTCCATCAAATAAGTTTGCCATTTAAGGACAAGGCTTTCAATCAATCAACAAGGGAGAAGGAAGAAAAAAAATACTGGGATTATATTGTGGTGAGGGAGTGGAAGGGAGTGATGAAAACAAGAAAGAAGGGGAGAGATAGAGTAAAAATAAGTAGAACAAAAATAAGGGATAGGCAGGAGTTCTGGTTTAGTATCCAGATTCTATGTACTAACTCTGTGACTTTGGATACATAACTAACTTTACTGAATATACCACTTTCTCATCAATGAAATGAAAATAATACTAACACCTATCTTACTGAGTTTTTATGAGAATTAAATTAGCTAATATGTAAAACACATTGTTTTTATTCTAGTATTTTTATTGTGCTGAGCACCTATCAAAATGAAGTGATTAAATAAATTGTGGTACATCTCATCTAGAATTTCATGTGCCATTAGGCACAGTTAAGTTCAAAAAGCAAACTGTGAAAGATAGTGGAAGACATTGCATGAAAATTTGTATGAAAAATTAATATTTTCTTGCATATTTGTGTGTATGTGTATATATACATATATGTATATATACACACACACATACTATTTCTAAAAGAATGACCAAGAAATTGGTTATATTGGTTTCTCATGGAAGTCATCTGGGGTACCTTGGATCATAAGTAAGGAGAGTCATGTTTTATTATATTCCTCTTTTTTTCCATTTGAAATTGTTATTATTTGCATGCATTACTTTTTAAATTTTAAAATATTAAATGAAATACAGAGAGTGAGAATAGCTCCTGTTTCATAGGTTGAGAAGATTAAATGAAGTTTTGTGTTTTATATATATACAATTATTATATATAATAAAAACATATATGTATATAAAGTTAATAAATTTTATAAATACAGTTTATATATAAACTGCAATGGTACATTTCATTGTATACAGCACAGAAATGTGAGAAAAACAGAGTACTTTCCCCAGTATTTGGTTTTACGTAGCATGATGCTAGGTTGTACTTCGAGAGAAAGTATTCAATGGAGGGAAACTCTCAGCTCATTTAGAGTGGATGGCCTCTAAGTTACTACCAGCTCAGACACTAATGAGTTCTAGCCTAGTTGCTTTCCCAAAAATCACCAATTAAATATGTTATTTATATATTATATATTATATATTATATATAAACTATATGTAAACTATACATATATGTACACACACACATATAAAGTTAACATGTACTTCCGGCCAAGATGGAGGCATAGGTGAACATACTGTGCCTCCTCGCACAACAAAAATTAAAGACAACAAAGATTTAGAAACAAGAAAACAACCAGAACTGATAGAAAAATTGAACTGTATGGAAGTCCAACAACCATTCATTCAGATAGGTAAGGGGGTGGAGTCATGGCAGGAAAAAGTGGAGGCTGGCAGACCTGAGTGCACAGGCAGCAGTGGCTGGCAGACCCCAGGCATGCAGGCAGGGGCTAGCAGACCCCAGGTGCACAGGTGGCAGCTAATGGACCCCAGGTACTGGGTGGCAACAGTACAGACCCAGTGAGGCTGTGCAAGGCAGCTGGCTGACTAGGTGGTCCCACATTCGCGCGCAGATAATCCAGGCAAAGGGGAAGCGGCAGAAGGAACTGGAATCTGAGAGAGAGTGCGAAGCAAGCACCATTGTTCCCTCTCAGACCCCACCCCACATACAGTGTCACTAACCAGAGACTGGGCTGCCCTGTCCTGGGGAACATCTAAGGCTCTGCCCCTCACTATGTAACAGCTGCAACCAGACCAAAAAAAAAAAAAACACACAACAACAAAAAAACCCAAAAACCCAAAAAACAAAAAATGGCTCAAACCCGAGAACAAATCAGAGCCCCAGAGCCAATTTATCTAAGCAACCAAGAGACAGCCAACCTATCAGATGCACAGTTCAAAGCCCTGGTGATCAGGATGCTCACAGAATTGGTTGATTTTGCTCACAAATTAGATTAAAAAATTCAGCCTACAATAAGTGGAATGAAGGAAAACGCACAGGGAACCAATAGAGATGGGTCCACTCAAATCAATGAAGTGGACCAGAAGGAAGAAAGAATCAACCAAACAGAAAAGAAGGAAGAAACACAAATTCAAAAAAATGAGGAGAGGCTTAGGAATCTCCAGGACATCTTTAAACATTCCAACATCCAAATTATAGGGATACCAGAAGGGGAAGAAGAGCAACAAGTGGAAAACTTATTTGAACAAATAATAAAGGAGAACTTCCCCAATCTGGCAAAGGAAATAGACTTCCAGGAAGTCCAGGAAGCTCAGAGAGTCCCAAAGAAGTTGGCCCAAGGAGGAACACACCACAGCCATCATAATTATGTTAGCCAAGATTAAAATGAAGGAGGGAATTCTAGAAGCAGCAAGGGATAAAGGCAGAGTCACCTACAAAGGAGTTCCCATCAGACTGCCAGCTGATTTCTCAAAAGAGACCTTACAGGCAAGAAGGGGCTAGAAAGAAGTATTCCAAGTCATGAAAGTCAAGGACCTACATCCAAGATTGCTCTATCCAGCAAAGCTTTCATTTAGAATGGAAGGGAAGATAAAGTGCTTCTCAGATAAGGCCAAATTAAAGGAGTTCATCATCACCAAGCTCTTATTATATGAAATGTTAAAGGGACTTACCTAAGAAAAAGAAGATAAAAATATGACAGTAAAAAAGCAAACTCAGAGATATTAACAACCAGATCTAAGACAAAAGCAAACTAAGCCAACACCTAGAACAGGAAAAGAAACACAGAAATGGAGATCACATGGAGGGTTAGCAACAGGGGAGTGGGAGGAGGAGGAGAGGTGGGAAAGGTACAGAGAACAAGTAGCATAGATGGTGGGTAGAAAATAGGGGAAAGGCAAGAATAGTGTGGGAAATGTAGTTGTTAAAGAACTTATGACACATGGATATGAACTAAAGGGAATGTGGGTGGGAGGGGGTGTGCAGGGTGGAGGGGAATGATGGGGGAGAAATGGGACAACTGTAATAGCATAATCAATAAAATACATTTTAAAAAGTTAACATGTACCTGGCAATTAAAAAGATCTCCAAAACATTGACAGTGATTAATACTATTATTCATAAAGGAAGTTTCCTTTGGCTTTCAATGTAATTACAGAATGGATGAAAAATGAATAATTATGGGAGGTTGGGGCTTCGGAGTCATGAATGATGCTGTGTTGCCTAGCAGCCTCCCTTTTCAGGAAAGATTAACCACATTTTCTATGGTGTTGTTTACATGCCTGGAGAATATTGGCTTATCCCCAATGGCTTCCTAATCTACTAATACAGCAATTCTCAACATTTTCCATCTCATGGCACACATAAACTAATAACTAAAATTCTGCAGCACACCAAAAAATGTATTTTTCCGACTAGCCAAAAAAAAATAGGCATAATTTTGATTCATTCACACTAGATGGCTGTCATTGTGTTGGCTGTTGCTATTTTTTAATTTGACAAACTAAGGGAAATGAGGTCAGTACCCCTGACTTGGTAGTCGGCTATTGTATGTTTTAAAAATTCCATGGGCACATCAGTTTGCTTCTTCCGGCGTACCAGTGTGTCGAGGCATACTGGTTGAAAATCGTTGTCCTAATGAGTTGTACAGTTCTGCCAGAACATTCATTTTCATGCTGTTTGGCTAGAAAGAGTTTAGGGGATGGATCTCCATGTGGTCCTGAGATTCTCCACTAACTGGAGGTTTCTTGGCCGCATGCTTTACAGAATGTCTCCCGTGGAGAGCTTTCCCTTTCTATGCATTAGTAAAAGTTTTCAGTTTAAGGGGGGAAATCCCAGAAGAGGAACTCACACTTTGGAGCTAATAGTTTACAAGTTAATTTTGGGCTTTGCAATTAGAATGTCAATGACAAAAAAAAAGGCAGAATTCCTTAAGTCTTGCTTTGTTGCCGTTAAGCAATCATCTAGTGAAAATAAGACCATTATGGATAGTTTGAAAGTTTGAATTATGCACTGGCTAAGTTCTGTTTCTTTTTCTTGTGTCAAATTGAAGCAGAAAAATTAGTCTGGAAGGTACAATCCTTTGCTAGGTGGCTAACTCAGGCCATTCTTCTCCTCGTGGTCCTTTGCCAACATCCTTTATTTATGGATTTATTCAAGGATCCACCATGAGTCAATCCATGGCCCACTTAATTTCAGGAGACAGGTGCTGCAAACTTGTTTTATTTTCTTCTGCTGTACCTAGACCAACAAGAGGCTACCTTTAGCTGGTGATTTTTGGGAAAGCAACTAGACTAGAGCTCATTAGTGTCTGAGCTGGTGGTAACTCAGAGGCCATCCACTGGAAATGAGCTGAGAGTTTCCCTCCATTGAATACTTTCTCTCGAAATACAATCTAGCATCATGCTACATAAAACCAAACACTGGGGAAAGTACTCTGTTTTTCTTGTGTTTCTGTGCTATGTACAATGAAATGTACTATTGCAGTTGGTGTGTATGTGGCCCTGATATCTCTTTCACCTCTGCCAGAAAACCTCTCTCCATTGTGGTAAGACTGCGCGCTCTAAGCATACTCTAACAGCACGATGGACTGAAGACAAGTCATAATTCTAAGTGTCCTTCTCTGGTGTCATGGGTTCTTCTTTCATTATTTTATAATATTTAGTTGGTTCATTATATTTTCTGGTCTACACATTGCATGGCAATAGGAAACGCACTTAGTGTGAAAACATCTATCATTTGTTGTTGGTAAAACACTCAAAATATTCGTTAACTTGGAACCAAAGGAAAGAATAATGGGGTTGGCTGTTCTGTTCAGCTGCTTTTAGAAATAGATGCTATGGCAAGATAACTTAAGGTGTTATTTTCTCAAGGTCCTACGACTCAGGTAATCTGAACTGTTTCCCAGATAAGTCTCTGTCCTTAACTGTCAACTTGAAAATGAAACTCTAGTTTCTCAAATTGCAGCCTCAGGCTTGCTTAGTTCACTGCTCCTTTCTGAATTAGATTTTCATGCACCTCTTCATGATGCAAGTTTGTTTTCCACTAACATTTATTGAACGTTTATCACATTCCAGGTGTTGGTTGGGATGCTGAAGGTAAAAATATGAATGACAATATAAAAATATAATATGAAGATCTGTGGTTTAGAAAACAGACAGAAGAATAAATGATTTTATCACAGTGTCTCAGTAGCAAATACAGGGTGTTCTAGGAACACAGGGGAGGGGCACCTAATTTAGACAGGACTAGGGTGAGGGATAAGGGAAAATTTCCAGGAAAAATTGACATCCAAAGTGTACCTTAAAAGATAAGTAGGTTTTGGCTAGGAAAACAGACACTCGTATTTACTTTTTGAGGCTTAGAATGACCTCTTCTTACAACTTAAGGGTAACTAGTGAGATACAATCCATTGAAAAGGTTGTACAAGAAAAAACATGTAAAGAAAGCATTGAACCTAGAGTATTTGACAGAGGAGAATCTGTAATGGGAATCTGGATAGAAAGGGACGATGAAGGCAACACACCTGATTTTTAACTTTCCCTGGAGCATAAGGATCAACTTTTAGTGGCCTGACGAATCACTTGGCATGCTTTTTAAAAGTAATGATTGATTGGTTTTCTTTTCTACAAATTCTGATTTAGTACATCTGGAGAAAGACCTAGGAATATTGATTTGTAAGAAACCACCCAGACAGGTTCAGAGTTTCCCTCATCTTGGTCTTTGTTCCCATCACCCTACCCAGCCTCTGTTCTATGCTTCTACCAGCACATCTGCAGGAGTCTGTTACTTTTAAAAATAATTCTTTTCAACACTGAACAATGACAGAAAGGACATGAGAGGCATACAATTAGTTAAACATATGCAGCACAAGACGCTATTGCTACTGTAAGCACATTCTAGGCTTTAGACTTAGAACAGCTTTACGAGGCCATTTTTGGATTTGTTTTCCTCCCAGCATATGTCTTGGTGACACAGCTCAGTTCCTGCACCAGAAGTCTGTCAGTTGCTCATTTTACCTGTAACTCATATGAACATAAGCATTTACTTTCAACTCTACTGCCTACCTGAAGCCCTTCAGCTCTGGGGTTTCTACTCAAAAGAACACCCTCACCCTAGCTGATTTTAAATAAAGCATTGATGTCTTGTTCAGCTGACACTCCATTCACCCTACACAGTGAGGGGCCTCTGTTGACTCCTTCCTAACGATACTGCCATGGGTCAGAGATAACTTCGAGGTGAACTAATAATGCCTGTGACAAAATGTTTGCATGTATACCATTCCACGCAAATGCATGGTGCTTAATTGGTGGTTGTTGAAGAATGAATGAAGATATACAGTAATGGTGAGTCAATAGAGGCCCCTGTGTCTCAGGATGCTCATATCAAGGAAGACAAACATGATACCTTACTCTGGATCTTCTAAATGACATCAGGAAAAGGTCACTTTGTTGAGGACTCTATTTACAGGAACTCATTGAAATAAGAAATAATCTTCATGCCCAGCTAATCTCAAATTGCTAGTTTACTTTTTGTGATCTCTTCAGAGATGGTTGATTAACTAAGAATTATTGGACAATGGTCACTAGGATACTCTCTCTTAGAAATGGGAAGAATTAAAGTAAAATTATAATATAGGTCGTTTGAAGATACTTTCATTAGACAAATACTTTAGGAGTGCTCTGCTGTGAGGTTTAGGGATAAGAGAGTAAAATATTGTTGACTAAGAGCTTATAAATGCATCAAATTCACATACTATAACAATAGCCACACTTGACTTTTTTTGTAAAACATTTTAAAATATTTTATTTATTTTATTTTTAGAGAGAGGGGAAGGGAGGAAGAAAAAAATCCAATGGTGGCCTCTCACATGCCCCCAACTGGGGACCTGGCTCACAACTCAGGCATGTTCAACCTGGAGTTGAACCAGTGACCTTTCAGTTCACAAGCTGACACTCAACCCACTGAACCACACCAGCCAGGGCCACAATTGATTTTTATAAAAAAGGAGCCTGCATTTCTACTGTCACACGTGAATTAGCAGATCTTTAAGTCTTAGGCATTACATGGGGACATTTTGTTCAAAGTGAATGGATCTGGAGAAGTAATTCAGTGATTTCAGGAGATCTGAATTAGAAATGCAGTTAATAAGTGAAAGTCTGGATTATACTGAAAAATCCCTAGCTACCCAACCAAACTCAGAAACCAGGGCAGGGAGAGTTATCATTTCATTTTAGGTTCAAAATCTTCAAGACAACACCTTTTATTTTTCAGAATTTAGATCTCCGATATGGTTCCATGCAACAGGGGCCAGGGGCCGCCTTGTCTCTTTCAGTTTTCCCTTTGATGTCTCTGAGGCTGTATTCTAATGATGAATTGGACAGGCTCCTTCTCCTGGGAAGGTTGCTCAATTAGCAGGATATGATAACCTTTGAAAAAAGGAGGATGAAATGTTGATGAGCCAACGCAGGAATTAACATTGAAAAGTCACTTCTGTATCACCTCACAACATTGCTAACAACAACAGCAATTATTGTTACTTCAAAACACTGTTAGTCTCAGATTGGGTGTGGAAGGTCACACAGGAGAATAACATTCCTTTGATTGACATTTTTGGAGGCAATTCTCTTTTGACCTAATCACCAGCCAGAGGTTTATAGAAACAGTCTCTGGAAACTCATAAACAAAGTCCCCGAATATATGTATTCTGTTAAAATAAAATGAAGTAAAGGAAAAAGCAAACCTAACCCAGAGTACTTAGCTATTGCAAAGTTATCCTTGCTGCCTCCGTAGACACATGGAAAACATATTCAGAATTTAATTGCGAAAACAGGTTAAAAATCCATCGTACAAACTTCCAATTATAAGGTAATATGTACTAGGAACAGAATGTCCAACATGATGACCAGTTATCATCACTGTACAGTATATAAGAAAGTTGTTATATTTAGTAGATCCTAAAAGATCTCAAGAATTTTTTTGAGATGATGGATGTCAGCTAAACCCACTGGAATCATTTCACAATCTATGTACAACATGCCGCACACCTTAAACTTTCACAGTGACGTATGGCTATTATTTCTCACTAAAACTGGAAAAACCCATGGCACATTCATTTAAATATTAATGTAATCTCAAATATAATTTAACATTAATTGCCTAGGATATTCTGTGTAGACACTGAAGATGGTATTTGGCTTATAAGGGTCAATAAGATAGATATGGTCTATGCCCCCTTGAAACATACATTCTGTTGTCTTTAGATCTCTTTATACCTCTACCTTCCGTTACTCCCTAGTCAATATCATCAGTGTCATGGCCTCAATATCAAGTGTAACTGCCCATTTCCAAATTATCTTCAGTCTGGGCCTTCCCCTAGAACTTCAGATTTGTATATCTAACTCCCTGCTTGTCATCTTCACTGGAACGATTATTTGGTACCTCAAGTACTGTCTGAAACGGAACTCTTGTTTTTCTCTCACTACCCATGTCTCTGCCAATCAATGGCTTCTAAATATTATTTCTTTTAAGTTACATTAAGCCATCAATTTTTCTTATCTAGAATGTTGTAATTCCTCTCAGCTTCCAATGTTGATTCTTACATTCTATTTTCTACAGAGCAGTGAGAAGGGATGTTGTGATATTTTCAGATCTGATACTCTCCTGCTCAAAACCATCTAGCAATTTCCCATCTCATTCTAGTTAAAAATCAAAGCTCCTGTAATGATCTCTTACCCTCCCCCCACAATTCTGTACCACCTGCTAGTTCTCTGTTCATCTCCTTTCACTCCAAGCACATTTTCTTTTCCATGTTTTGTACTTGGTCTTTGCTTTGCTTGGTATGTTCTTTCCCACAAATACCTGCAATTGCTCTTTGTTTATTTCATTTAACTGTGTTTAAACTCACTTTATTAGAGTGGCCTTCTAAGCCATCTAGAATAATGCATTTATCCTCCTTAGTTAGCCTTTAACTCTTTCTTCATGGTATTTTTTATACTTCTATTCATCTGTAGTTATAGTTGGCCATTACTCATGGATTACATGTTTGTGACTTCTCTTCCTTGCCAAAATTTATCTGTAACCCCCCAAATAAATACTTGTAGCATTCCCACGGCCATTCACAGACATGTTCAAAGTGGTGAAAAATTCAACCACCTAGCTGAGGTCACATAAGGCAACACCCTGCCCTATTTCAGCTCTCATATACAAACACCTACCTTCTTTAGCACCACACCTTTCTCATCTTCATGTATTTTATTGGTGATTTCTGAGTTTAAAACAGTGGATCTCATATTCTTAAGTATGTCTGGTGTTCCGAAGTGCAAGAGGTAATGTCCCTTACTGAGAGAATGCATGTGTTCGTTAAGCTTCATTTAATTATGAGTTAAAGTGTTGGCTGTGAGATCAATGTTAATGGATCATCAATCTGTATTAAATAGGTGGATTTAAACAGAACACACGAAGTGAGGTTATGTATTGATTACTTGATGAAACTGTTGTAATTATATGATTGTTTGTACCTAACTTCTCTTTCCTTTAGGAGCAATGATTCAGTATTCACCAATTTAGTGTTTGCAATAACTTTATAGAACATAACTCTTACAAATAATGAGAACTGATTGCATTTTATTTTTTTATGTCTTAATCATTCCCAATAAAACATAAACTCATGAAAGCAAGGACTTGGTGTTTACACTTGTATATACTTAAAACAGTGCCAGACACATAATAGGTGCTCAATAAATATTTAATGATGTAATAAACAGAGGAAAGAAAGATATGTATTGAGAGAGAAATACAATATGTTAGTATTTGAGAAATGCAATACACTAGTAATAAAACTAAGGTTATGATAGTTTCTGAAGTCAATAAGCATGGTGATGAGGTAGAAAGTAATTGTTAGGCAGGGCTGGTGTCATTTCATCTGAGACCTAAAAGGACAAGGACAGCCAGCCTGAGAGGCAGTGAGAAGAGAGTATTCTAGGCAGAGAGAATAGGAAGCGTAGATATACAGTAGTAGAGATGGCAGCTTGGACTCAATAAAATGAGGACAGCATGAGTGATGGGGAGAATGGTGAAGATAAGGTGGGAGAGGCAGGAGGGTGCTAGGCCAGGAATGCTTTAGATGTTCCAAGAGAACTGGGAACTCAATGAAATATTTAAAACAATGTGAATGGCTAAATCTGATATAAACTCCAAACAAAAGAAACATGAAAATGAGACTGATTACTTAAGCGATTGGCCCAATTTTTAATTGCCATATATTCTGTAGTTGCCAAATGACTATTCAGACATAGTGCCTTATCAGGTTCAAGTACCTGTATAGGCTGCCAAAGAGGTGCTAGTTTGATTTCTGACAAATGGACTTGAAGAATGGACATGGAAATTTTCCTTGAATAGCATGTAGTTTTGACCAAGGAGTTATCCCCTATTTGGGAAGGTCCTCTTCTTCAGTTGTGAGGGTTTGGAAAAAGATGTAAACAAATAAACTGGAGAGAAAGGGAACATCTGTCAAAGGAACCCTGGTGATTTGGTAATCAGGGAGTGGTCAATGTTGTGAGCAGACTTAGTCCATTTTCTTAGGGATGATATATGAGGTCAGTCCAGAAGGTGGCCAGCCATGGAATATGAAAAATTGAGACATTTATTGAAGAAGATGCAAGATATAAGAAACATTGTATATAGGACAATGACACCTCTGTCCCCTTCAAGGTAGACACCTTGGTACCTGACATAGTTCTCCCAATCACCATCAGCTGCCCTGTCATATTTTCCTAAATCTCGTTGATGGTCTGAAATCTCTTCTCTTTCAAAGGTGATTTTAGTTTCAGGAAAAGCCAGGAGTTGCAAGGCACCAAATCTGGTTTGTAGGGAGGCTGAGTCACCTGGGCGATTTGGTGTTTCCCCAAAATCTCTGTACAAGTTCTGATGCGTGAGTGCGCACGTTGTCATGTTGAAGCTGCCAATCACCAGTTGCCCAAAGCTGCAGCCTGCTGAATCATCCAAATAGTTTTTGTGGATGAATGTTTTAGCTTAACACAAAATTTGACTCAGATACATTCTTCTACTCACTCAGTCATTTTAAATGCGATAGCCACACAGTACACATGCTCACTCAATGGCGTCTACCATGCCCACTTGCTAGTACAGAGAAGGTGTGGTTGTTCACCCATGTGCATTCCAGTCCACTTGCCTCGGCTGCCAAGTTACATCAATGTCACACAAACTGTTCTCATTATATTAAAAATGGCTGAACATTTTCTGGACAAACTTTGTATTTTGAGTCTTGTACAGTGCTCAGCACTTAAAATATACTGAGTACTTGATAGTGCTTATAATAATAAATTCTCATAATAGGCTTTTGTAGACAGGTAATTTTTAGTGTCTATGTAAGATAAACAAAACTTTGCCTCTACTATGAATTTCTCTAGATGTCCATATTTTTAAAATGTTGTTATTTAGGAAAAAATAAGTGCAAATGTTTATTTAACTGGTTCTTGTTTCTCTTGATATAATCTCTGAGCAGAAAGAATGTCAGATTACACTGCTCATTTTGATATTGCTAGGAAAGTCACTGGTATTTGACATTTCCAAATATGTTCCAGAAATAATAAACAGTGCAGTGTGGCTGGATTTAGGGTTCATGTGTGTATGAGAAAGGCTTGGGTCAGATTACAGAGGGTTTTGAATGTTATGTAGAGGTGTTTATGATTGATTAAAAAATAATAGAAACCATTAATTAATTTTGGATAAGAAAAACTTAATAGAATAGTGCTTTAAGAAGAAAAATCTGGCACTACATGTATATTATCCTGGAGCTCAAAAAGAATGGACTAGGGACATTCCCTAAGGAAGCAGTATTATGCTAAGACAGAGCATCTAGGACCTGAGTTAACATACTGAGGGCTGGGATACAAAGGGCATAATGAGGTAAGATATATTGTAATAGGAGCCTGCATAAGAGTTTGTGAATTATACTTATTTGCAGAAATACTTTAGATCTATCCTTGCTTGTTAAAATAATTGTTGGAGTGGAAGTGGACGTGAACATTTGACTTGGATGTGAGACAACCACATCAGAATTGCATTACTGTTATCAAATACAGAAAGAAAACAAACAACAAAACTTGTTGACATTTAAGATTTTCACTGCGGTTGAATCGTGAATAAAACACATCTGCTTCCCATATCTGAAATAGTACATTAAATTTATGTTACAGAGAAGGAGTGAAAAAGCTATCAGTCATCCATGTAAAATATTCACGTCAAGAGAGTGTGCATTGGGTGACATTTTATCACATCCTCTCTACACGTTTTCAGGTCAAGTGAAGTGATTTATCAGCTCGTACTAAATTGCCAATTCTCAGATAATGTACCTCCCCAGCTCACATCATCCAAAAGGATTTATCTCTTGTAGAACACTACGTACAAGTGGCATTGTTTTTCTTCTTTGACTTTGCTTGAAGAGGAGACTTTAAACACACAAAACTATTGATTTTCTTATTTCACAAACTTTCCAAAAGCTCATAACTTGACCTTTTCCAACCAAGGGCAACCTTTTTGTATTTGTCAGTAATCATGTACTGTTTCAGAACATTTTACTCAGCCTATTTTTTCCCCCCTGCCTTTTTTGCAAGATAAGGACTTAATGGACAGAAGACAGAAAGGAGACCATGAAAAACTGAGTTTCAGATATCTAGAACCTATCATTTGTAGATTTCTGCAAGATTTTGTGATTCCTCTTATTTTATCATTTGAACCAATCCCAGATATTACCTCTTTATTCTTAATTGAAATGATAACAAAAATGCTAATATATGAAAATAGTAGAAAAGGACATACAATAGGAAGTAAACTTTAACCCTCTCCAAAGAACTCAGTTTAGTGAGTTAACATTTTGTGCACTTTTCCAGAAAACTGACATTCTTATATAAATGTGTGTATATTCATATATGACATGCATATATGAGTGTATGTATGGTATCTTGGTTCCATATGAAATATTTTTTTCAAATACATATAAAATAAAATATTTTTGTTGTTGCATAGTTTTATAATTTTTTTTTTAGCATGTAGTAGTTTTGTTGTAAACACCACCACAGCCAGGGAAAGGAAAATTTCATCACCCCCAAATAATCCCCTCATGCTATCCCTTCCCTGTCCAGTAACACCCCTACGTGCTCACCCCCAGTTACCCCAGTTACTGGTAACCATTGGCCTAAACATTACTGTTGTTTTGTCTTTTCCAGAAAGTCATCTGAGTGAAATCACACTGAAAGGTGACATGCAGATACTTCGTTTACTGAGCATAATGTCTTTGAGATTTATGCACGTCGTTGGATGCATTGCCATTCTTTTTATTCCTGAGCAGTATTTCACTATACGGGTATAGCCTTGCTTGTGTGTCCATTCACCATCTGAAGGCAATTTATTTCCAGTTTCACGTGATTATTAATAGACCAGCTCTAAACACTGTTTGCAGAGGTATTTGTGTGGACGTTTGATTTCTTTAGGTTAAATACTTAGGAGTGGGATTATGATAGTTGTATAGTAAGTGTATATTTAACTCTGTAAGAAAATGGCAAACTGAGGGGCTGATTCCCACCAGCAATCTATGAGAATTCCTGTTTCTTCATATGTATATATCTCCTCAGTGCTTTGTTGTGTCAATATTTTTTTGTTTTAGCCATTCTAATAGGATTTTAGTGACATTATTAACATTTTAATTTTTATTTTCTTAATAGCAAACTGTATTGAACATCCTTTTTTATTTGCCATCCTTTTTGGTAAAATGTTTAAGTGTTTTTTCTCATTTAAAAATATTTTGAGGAATTTCATTTTTAAAGTGAAAAGAGAAAATAGCCATAGCCCATATGAAATCTAGAGGGCTTTTCTTTTTCTCCCCTCTCCTCCTTCCTTTGTTCCATTCAAGACTGGAGACACTTCAGTACATCCATTGGGATGGGGAAGAATATAGTAAAAAGGAAGGAATTGATTCAGGAGAGAGTGTGTACAGTTACTGGAGTAATGGATTTTGCTCATTTTTAAAAGTTGGATTTAACTTTACTTTTTGTTGAGTGATTTGAAAATTGTTTTCCCAGTCATTTGTTTGTCATTTCATTCTCTTAGCAGTGTCTTTCCAAAGATATAAAGTTTTTAATTCTGTTGAAGTATAGTTTATCAATATATAGTTTAATATATCATGCTTTTGGAGTCATATCTAAATACTTTTTGCCTAAGCCACAGGTGGCAAATATTTTTTCCCTAGATTTTGTTCTTAAAGTTTCATAGTTTTACTTTTAATATTGTTGAATTTTATGTTGTATAAGGTATATAGTTTAGGTTAAGTTTTATTTTCTTTGCCAATTTTCCCAATACTATCTGATGAAAAGACTATCCTTTCCTACTGAATTATCTTGGCAACTTTGTTAAAAATCACAGGTGCTTATTTTGTGGGTTTATTCCTGGACTATATATTCTCTTCTATTGATCTATGTCTGTCCATTAACCAATACCACCTATCTTGATTACAGTGAATATATAGTAGTGTTAAAATCAGGTAGAATGATTCTAATTCCTATCACTTTATTCTCTCTCTTTCTTAATTTTTCAAGATCATTAAGATATTTTAGAGTTTGTGCTTTTTCCTATAAATTTTAGAGTGAGTTTATCATCATCTATAAAAAATGCTAGGATTTTGATAGGAATTTTATTGAACTTAGATGTGAGTTTGGGGAGAATTAACATTTGGACTATTTCAAATCTTCATATCCATGAATGGTATATCATATTATTTATTTTGATCACCTTTGCTATCTTTTATCAGCATTTTGTAGTTTTCACCATATAGATCCTGTACGTGTTTCCTTAGATTTACAATAAAATATTTTACTTTGAAACTATTTTAAATGGTATTATTTATTATATAGGAGTACACAGTCATACATCGGTATTGTATAGAGATATGGTTAACTCTGTATGCTGACCTTGCATTTTGTGACCTTGCTAATCATAGTGCCAGGAATTTCTTTTTGGTAGATTTGTTAGAATTTCCTAGGTAGATAATAATGTCATCTGTGACTAGGGGTATTTATTTCTTCCTTTACAATTTGTATTGCTTTTATTTCTTTTCCTTGATGTACTGCTAGGCTAGGACTTCTAGTTCAAAGTTGATTTGGAAGAATGAGAGTGGACATTTTTCTTTGATAGTAATATTAGAGGAAAAACTGTCCTTCACAATCAATAAATTTTTAGTTACAGGTTTTGTTTATACATACATGTTCTTTATCTCTTTTAGAAATTTTATTATATAGTTTGCTGAAAACTTTTATTACAGATGTTGACTTTATCAAGTGCTTTTTATAACTCAATTGATATGACCATGTGGATTTTCTCCTTTAGTCTATGAACATGGTGGATCACACTGAATGGTGAACCAGTCTTGTGTTCTCAGATAAACCTTATTTGATCATCATGTAATATTATTTTTATATGTTGCTAAATTTGATTAATTTATATTTGGTTAAGAAATTTAACACCTAATTTTTTAAGATATATTCTTCCATAGTATTATTTTCTCACATTATTTTGTCCGGTTTCATATTATTAGCCTCATTACATAAGAAGTATTCCATTCTTTTAGATTTATCAGGAAGACTTTAGGAGAATTGGGTATTTTTGTTTGTTTGTTTTTCTAATTTTTTAGCACTTTTTTCTTTTTTAAATTTATTTTAATTGTTGTTCTTGTACAGTTTTCTGTCTTTTACTCCCATCCCAGTCCACCGCCCCAGCCCTCCCCACCTCCCTCCCATTTCTACCCCCGTAGTTTTTATCCATGTGTCCTTTATATTTGTTCCTGTAAACCCTTCCCCTTTTCCCCTGATCTTCCCTCCCCTCTCCCCTCTGGTGACTGTCAGCCTGTTCTCAATTTCAGTGTCTTTGGTTGTATTTTGCTTGTTAGTTTGTTTTGTTGTTTAGGTTCCTGTTAAAGGTGAGATCATATGGTATTTGTCTTTCACTTCCTGGCTTATTTCACTTAGCATAATGCTCTCCAGTTCCATCCATGCTGTTGCAAAGGGTACTCTATGAAGATAAGCAACCCAATTAAAAAATGGGCAAAGGACTTGAACAGACACTTTTCCAAGGAGGACATACAGAGCATCCGGAGACACATGAAGAGATGCTCAGTATCGCTAGCTATCAGAGAGATGTAACTTAAAACCACAATGAGATACCACTTCACACCAGTCAGAATGGCCATTATAAACAAAGCAACAAACAACAAGTGTTGGAGAGGTTGTGGAGAAAAGGGGACCCTAGTGCACTGTTGGTGGGATTGCAGACTGGTACAACCACTATGGAAAGCAGTATGGAATTTTCTAATAAAACTAAAAATGGATCTACCTTTTGACCCAGCAATTCCACTGCTAGAATTATATCCTAAGAACCCTGAAACACCAATCCAAAAGAACCTATGCACCCCTATGTTCATAGCAGCACAATTTACAATAGCCAAGTGTTGGAAGCAACCCAGGTGCCCATCGGTAAATGAATGGATCAAAAAACTATGATACATTTACACAATGGAATTCTATGCAGCAGAAAGAAAGGAGAATTGGTTTTATTTTTTATTTACTGATTGGTAGAATTCACCAGTGAAATTGTCTGGGCTGAAGATTTAGATTTCAGAAGGATTTTAATGACTAACTCAATATAATTAATAGTTATAGGACTATTTAGGTTATCTATTTCTTTTTTCTTGATTGAGTTTGAGCAATTTTTGATTTTTAGGGCACAGGACCATTTCATCTAAATGGTCAAATATGCATGCATAGAGTTATTGTAGCACTTCTTCACTATGATTTTAATATTACAGGGTCTGTAGTAATAGGCTCTCTTTAAATCCTCATATAAGTAATTTGTGGATTCTTTCTCTTTTCTTCAGTCAGTTTTGCTTGAGATTTATTAGCTTTATTGTCTTTTCAAGAATCTCTATTTTTTATTTTTTAATTTTCTATTCTTAATTTGCTTTGATTTATTTTGCTCTTCTTTCTCTTGCTTTTTAAATGTGGAATGTGAGTCTATTGCTTTGAAAACTTCTTTTCTATTCCCTTCCCCAGATTTTTGGGGTATAATTAACAAATAGAAATTATGTATATTTAAGTTGTGCAACTTGATGTTTTGATGTATGAATGCAGTGTGAAATGATCACCATAGTTAAGCTAGTTAACATATCAAATAGACATATTCCTATTTCCCCTAACTGCTGTTTTCTAATATGAGCTTTATTACTATGAATTCCCCCTGCACTGCTTTAGTGGCATCTCACAACATTTGATGTTATATTTTCATATTTGTTTAGCTAAAAATATTTTCTAATTTCTCTGGAGACTTTTACATTAACCATGAGTTATTTAAATGTATGTTGCTCAATTTCCAAGCGTTTTCAGATTTTCCTTTTATCTTTCTGCAATTGATTTATAGATAAATTTCATTACAGTCAGAAAACATATTTTCATTGATGTCAAGATTTTTATACTTGTTGAGGTTTTTCTATGGTGCATAATATGGTCTGTTTTGGTGGATGCTTCATGTGCACTTGGAAGACATGTGTAGTCCGCTGCTGTTGCTTGGAGTGTTCTGTGAGTGTCAGTCACATCCAGTTGTTTATGTTGTTGCTCAGTTCTTCTGTATCTTTTCTGATTTTCTGTCTACTACTGTCACTGAGTATTGAGAGAGATGTGTTGAATTTTCTGACTATAATTATAGATTTGTCTATCTCTTCCTCCGGTTCTTTCAATTGCTGCTTCATGTATTTGGAACCTCTGTTTTTAGTTGGATATATATTTGATGATGTTATGTCCTTTTGCAAAATTGATGTTTTTATCATTATGGAATGTTTCTGTTTATCCCATATAATATTTTTTGTTCTAAAATCTCCTTTGTCTGATATTAATACAGCTACTCCAGCTATATCCTTGCTTTAAATTTTTACCATTTATTTTTCTTATTATTTTCTGTTTATAATGTAAATATGTAAGACTATGATTTTTTTTCATTGCTCTCTTAGCTGTTCAGAGACATTGTGGTTTCATTATTGCAACTATAGTTATTTACTCTCAACAACAGAGAAGACTTCGTTGATTTCTATCATTCAATATTCAGTTTTAATTTTATTGAATATTCTTTTGAGAATGCCATTTCTATTATTTCCATTTTAGATAAGCTATTAATGTGTTCTTTTAGTAATTGTTTAGTCAATTTTAATGCATATTTCATAAATATTTAAAATAATATTTTCTCTTATTTCAGGAGATATATATATATACACACACTATATATATGGCAGAAATGACTCTTTGTCTATTCTTTCACTCTATAATATAACTTTCTGTTGGGTACATGGCTTCTTAGAATAAAGACAATATGTTCAGCCTCCATGTCACAAGATGATGAATATCTGGCTTAATGGACTATACGCATATTATCTATCAACTTCTAGGAACCTCTTTAAAAGATGTTAGGTATTGCTAGCCTATTTTTCTCAGCTATTTCCTTCTACAGCTTGGAATATAAATATTACTGCCAGGATTCCATCTTGGATCATAAGAATGAGGGGTCACACCTTTGTCCTAGTGGAATAGAAAAATAGAGGAAATGGTTCCCGAAAACTTTGTGAAACAAAGTCAAAACCAGGGCTGGATTGACCAGCTATTTATATATTTTTCATATATAATAGAGACTTATTTTGCTTAAAGTACTATTGTTTTAGGTTTTCTTTTGCCTACCTGGACCTAATTCCAATAGCATCCTTACACTATTTCATTTTTCTATATAGTTTTTATATGTCAGAGGTATCACCAACATTAATAATTTTATGAATTTGTGTCTGCAGTTTTTATTGGGTATCTGTAGATATTTTCTTCTATTTCCTTCACTTAACTTTTTATGAATAGTAATATGATGTCCTGTCCACAACAATTAGCTCTTTATCACAGATCATTTTAATTATATTTCTTGTCTTTTCATTTAGCTCTTCCAGCTTCCTTTTATTCTCCCCCATTCTCTGTTTCCTTGTGCCTTTGCCACCACTGAATGTTATCATTTTTGGTTTACTTTATATTCTATACTATTTTAACATGGTTTCCTAGGTTCTTCACCCATAAGTGAGAAGAGGAAGAGTTTGCTCAGAGAAAGTGCCTCAACGTGGAAGCCAGTTTGATGACTTCCCCTGTTATGCGGCTGCAAATGAACTGTGATAAATAAATCAAGGGCACTGTTTAGAAGGAATTTTATCTGCCATGTTTTAAAGACCTAGAAGAATAATTTTGGATGAGTTACCTTACTACTTTGCAGTAAAACACATGCAACTCCTGATCTATGAATGTTTTAGTTACTTCATAGGGTAGTTATATTTAAATGAGGCGTTCATTTTTTTTTCTTGATCAAATTACTTTTAAAGTTTCACAAGTGTTTTTATAAGTCCAGTCAACCCCTATTAAAGTCTATGGGCTAGAGGTCAGAATTATGCTAACATCTAGTGAGGGGAACACAGAACCAAAGACATAAATCCCTCACTAATCCTACTCTTCAGTGGTTAAAGTAATTGGCTCTGAGCACCCAAAATATTATCCTGTTCTGGGGAGGTAGGATCCACCTTTCCAGCTTACCCTCTAGGTAAATCTTTTGGATTATAGATATAAGACTAGGACTGTGAAGGAAATTAAACGTTAAAAGCTACCATCACAAATAATACTAGTTTTATAAAGAGTCTAGTTAAAAGATAACTTCATACTTTTATTTTACTTGAATAAAAATGGATAAAAAATAGGGGATTTGTCTATTTAGATATTATTGACCACAGTTTTACTATTTCCCCTCAAAGGGCCTGTATTAGTTTTCTATGGCTGCTGTAAGAATTTGCCACAAACTGGATAGCTTAAAGATGACAGAAATTAGTTCTCTCCAAGCTTGTGAGGCCTGCAGTCCTTCTACTGGCTCCTTCTGCAGGCTCTGAGGGGCTATCCATTCCACACCTCTCTCCCAGCCTCTGGTGGCTACTATCCTTGGCTTGCACAGCTCAACTCTAATCTCTGCCTTTGTCTTCACATGACTTTGCCCTCTGTGTATCCTTGGGTCTCAAGTCTCCCTATGCCTTTCTATTGTAAGAACACCTAAACTAGTATGATCTCATACTCACTAACATCTGAAAAGATACTTTCTCCAAACTAGGTCACATTCACAGGATTTGGAGGTTAGGGCATGGGTATTTTATTTTGGGCATCACTTACTCAACTCACTACAATGATTATCATATGTTTAAGTAAAGGCGATTTGTTTTCACATTCAGTAGCTATGGACCCCATCTCGGAATGTGAATAGGATACGTATCTTCCATACAACCAAGAAGGAAAGGTGCACGTGGGAGCACTCACAGTAGGGAGGAAGCGCTCTCTAAACACAGTGTGTGACAGGCCCATGTGGGATCTCCTGAGAATATCGTCATTTCTTCTGTACAGTGAAAATATGGGAATTATATTTCATGCAAACAAAGTTTCGCACAAAACATCATTTTCACTTTAGGATTTCAAGGTAACATAATACTTTCAAAAATATCTTTGATTAAAAACAGGTAAAGGTACACTTGGGGGAAATAAGCATGCAAGGTCTGAATGGTCTACCATCAAGGCATTAATGGATTTTGTTGAAAAACTTACTGAACCACTGCTGATGGTTATTTATGAAAATTTACTGAAAACTGGGAAACAACAGAATTGAATGCCAACACTGTATCCATTTTCCAGGATAGAATGAACTGCTGTCATGGTAATTATGGTTCAGTAAATGTAACTTAAACCCTTCAATAATGATACAACTATTAATAAGAGAAGCCTGTAAAAACCTCTCAAAGGTAACACAGTCGTGAATAATAAATAGAATTGCTTTATAAAAATTATGACAGATGGAATTTAATAGCTTTTTGATAGGATTACCAAATTAATAGACTATGGAAAGGAAGTGATTATATGTTTTTATTTTATTATATGTGATAGTGTTCTGAAATTTACATCAATTCAAATTTTCTGGAAAATGAGTAGTGCCTGGTGGGTTGAAAACTACTGAAGTTCTCAAACAGTGAAAAATCAACAGCAAAGGATGCAGTTGGGGGAAGGGTAGGCTATTGTGACCCATTTGGGTTTAAAGTGAGGCTGCATTTTAATAACTAATTTGGGATCTTAAAGAGATAAGTTTATTGCTGGAAACTTTGATCAGTTTGGAAAAATGAAATATTTAGCACATTAATGCATGCCAATGCAACCAGCAAACAATGGCCATTTCTCCCTTACTTTTATAAAAATTTAAATTTAAAGAGAAATAGGAAGGTAATAGAATCTGGAAATAAGGTGTTTGGTAGCTAAAAATAAGATAAAGAATTTGAACCCGGGCTTTAACGTAACTGTGAATATTGTTGGGTATAAGAGGCTTTCTGATATTTTGGGTTCTTCATTTTTCAAAGGAGCTTTTTTAAAAAAGATATTTCCTTGTTTTAGGGTATGTTTGATTCTTAAGAGAGGTTTCCAGGGAATACTTGACCCAATAGAAGAGGAATGAGAGTTTTAAGTTTGAAAGAATATGAATCACATTAGTGGGACTTAGGAGTTTGGATAGGAAAGACAGAGAAATAGGATCATTGGTCTGAGAATTGCAATTGAGAAAATAATTGTGTCAAAGTATTACATGAAAGATAGTATAGCATTAAGCATGAGATTCACCAAGATTTTACTTATTTTTGTTTATTTTTAATGTCCATCTGAGGATATGCTTATTGATTTTGGAAGGAAGGGAAGGAGAGAGAGAGAAAGAGAGGGAGACAACTGATTGGTTGCCTCCCGTATGAACTCAGGGTTCATACCTGTCTGAGTATGAATCAGGGTTCAAACACACAATCTATGTATGTGCTCTGACCCAGGACTGAACCCCACATCCTTTTGGTGTATAGGACAATGCTCCAACCAACTGAACCACCCAGCCAGGACCACCAAGATTTTAAAA
Source organism: Anoura caudifer (assembly GCA_004027475.1). Classification (NCBI taxonomy): domain Eukaryota; kingdom Metazoa; phylum Chordata; class Mammalia; order Chiroptera; family Phyllostomidae; genus Anoura; species Anoura caudifer. The sequence goes on along the minus strand of PVKU01000199.1, from coordinate 201,537 downwards.
GACATTGTATAATTATAAGATAAATAAAAAAATGAAAATACCACATTTTATATATAGCACATGCTTCATATGTAGATAGCATGCAGGGAAAAAGTGAAGGAGATATTTTTAAATTATAACCACTATGATTTATTATTGCATGCACAGTTATGAATGATCTTTATTTACTTTTTATGCTGACTTTTAAATTTTTTCTATAATGAAAATGCAATACAACAATAATCAACCCTCTGAAAAACTATAATTTTTATATGTACCAATGAAGTTGCCTTGGAATGGGACATAAAATCACAGGAGTTAATAGCAAGTGATTTATAACTATTTATTTTGTGTTAAAAATGTAATAGAAAATCTATGCATCTCATTTCCTTTAATCTTTAAAACTATCTTTTGAGATAGATGTCAATTCTAATTGTCCCTTTGCTACATGACTTTGGGTTTAGGATAACACATTGATCGGAAAAAGTCAAATGAATAAATTGGAGAGGCACTTCAGAAAAGAGAATGATTAAAGAGCTTTGGGTACCATTTTACAAAGAGACAGAGTTCTGTCAGGCATAAATGTGGTAAAAAAGAGATAAAATAAGGATATACTGTGACATAATTATTTAAAGAGCAGAGAGAGCAGGTAAAATTGGTGGAAGGTATTAAATTTTCATGAGATACTGGGGCATTAAAAAAATTCCATCATGGATTTCTATTTAAATCTACCAAGGAGCCTATAGTTTGAAAACAAATATTTGGTATTTTAATATTAATACTTGTCAGTAAAGCTTTTGCTCTGTACTAGCAAGAGAGCCTGAGTGCATCCTAAGAACACATGTGGGAATACAGAAGTCAGAGCAATTTCCATGGTGACACTAGTTAAAATCGGGAGATAACCCTTGATAATGGATCCAGGCAGTGAATGCTAAAATCTATTAGAAGATAAACTAATACCGATGATTATTGATGGTATATCAGACTGACTGCAGCCTACTTATCAGGATTAAGGTCACAAGGGGAGTCAACCAAAATTATGTCACTGGTTGGGGTGCAATAACACACTAAACCACCTCGAAAGTGTTCATGAAAAAAAAGTCAAATCTAAGTCTGATCACGCCTCTAGATTTAACATTCAGTTCCAAGCAATAGAGGGGACAAAGGAAATCCACAAATAACACAGAATGAAAATCTAGTTTAACATATTCATTGCAAGGAAAGAAAAAGCAGGAAGAACACATTGACTCAAAGACAATTAGGAGGAAAATGCCAATTACTGGTAAGAATGTGCAGCGACAGGAACTCTTATTCATTGTTGGTGGAATTCAAAGTGTTACTGCATTCATTGGGGAAGAGTCTGTCGGTTTCTGACAAAGCTGAATAAGGTCTTACTAGACGATGCAGTGAATGTGCCCCTAAATATTTATTTACCCAACTGATTTCAAATTATGTGCACACATAAGCCTGCATGAAATCTTTAATAACAGCCTAATTTACAATCACCCCAAACTGAAAGCAATCAAAACGTCCTTGAATAGGTGAATGCATAATTGAACAGTGGTACCTCCATGCAATGGGGTATTGGTCACTTAAGTAAGTGATCTATCAAGTCATGAAATGACATGGATGACTTTTAGGTGCATATTTCTAAATGAAGAAGAAAGTCTTAAAAGGTTGCATACCATATGATTCTAATTATCTGACATCCTGGAAAAGGCAAACTGTGAAACAGTAAAAGAATCAGTGGTTATCAGGAGAGGAGGAGAAAGAAGTTGAACAGGTGAAACAGGACTTTTTTAGGGTGGTTAAACTATTCTGTATGATACCATATGTGGGTATGTGACAGCAAGCATTTGTCAAAACTCATTGAACTTTATATGACAAAAAATGAACCTTAATGTATGCAAAGTTAAAAACTCATTTAGGAAGTGGAGGAATTCCATGACAAAGTGCAAAATGTAATAAAACATCCAACTCTATTACACATATAGAAACAACTCACTAAAGGAAATGGGGGAAAGGGTAATAACATAAGTAAATTTAGAAATGAGCTGAGTTGGAAAAACAAAGGTGAAAACTATACATGATATATATGCTATATGCCAGCTGATAAAGTTGTTTTCCATATGGATACGGGTTAACAAATGTGATACTACAGTATGTGGAACTGACCACTTACTTAAACAGATGGCGGATGATATAAGCCAGGTTTCTTACTGCTGCAGTGGGGGTTTATAGACAAGTGGGAGGGTGGCTAGAAAAATTCGTGTGTTAATGCACTAGTGTTAGAGACATCAGTGAAAATTTGTGTTTAGCTTAATGTAGATATTGATAGTTACATAGAAATTTATAGATGTGTATATACGCAGGTTGATATACACGTTTCTTTGCTCTGCCATCTGAGAAGCATAAAATAAGTGATACCACCCATAACAATGAGCACACCTAGTCGCTAGATCTTGAGTTTCCTACACTACTGTCTCATAGAAGGAACCAGCACCCATAAAGAAATGGCTGATTTTACAACTACAGAAGCATACAGGATAAGGCTGGGCATCTTATACTGCCTGAAAGTAAGGAAGTGCTTAAAAACAACGACAGAAATACAGTGATATGGGCGTGTCAAAGGGACATAGTAGTCTACTGAGCGAACTCCCGAACGCTATCCCTAGAACACTTTCAGCAACAAAATAAAGTGGTACTGAATTATAAATACAAGGTATTTTGGGTTATAACCCAACATAAAAATTCAGGAGTCCATATTGATATGAATAATTAAACAAATACATAAACAGGGAAGTGAAAAATGGGCCATGTGAAAGATTTTTAAATACTTATGTAGATACTGGGCCCTCAGAAGGTAGAGCATAATTGCCACTCCTTCAGGGTGGGCTGCACATAATGACTTCTAAGAGTGCTGCTGCGTGGCAAAATGGGAGGTGAAACTGGACAAACACTACCTCAGCAAGGTGCTCAAGGTCATCATTAACAGTGATAAGCCATGTTGATTGTATATACTTTTGATTCAATGTGATGAAAATGGCACATACCTCTGTGATCTTCCCCAAATCCATAACTCATTTTAATCATATGAAAATATCAGAAAAATCCCAGTAGAGGGACATTCTATAACATGCCTGATTAGTATTCTTCAAAACTGTTAAAGCCAAGAACTAAAAGAAAAGTGAAATTTTGATGATGGTTTCTTTAGCTGCACGAAGCTTTTTAACTTCATGTAGTCCCATTTGTTTATTTTTTCCTTTGTTTCCTTTACCCTAGGAGATATATCAGCAAAAATATTGCTATGCAAGATACCTGAAATTTTACTGCCTGAGTTTTCCTTTAGGATTTTTTATAGTATCGTGACTTATATTTAAGTCTTTTATCCATTTAAGTTTATTCTCATGTATGGAGTAAGATGGTGGTTTACTTTCTTTTTTCTTTTTTTGGCATGTATCTGTCCAATTCTCCCAACATTATTGGTTCAAAAGGCTGTCTTGACTCCACTGTAAAGGTAACTCACTATGTAGGAGAACATATTTATTTGCCAATGATACATCAGACAACGGTTTAATCTCCAAAATATATAAAGAATTCATATGATTCAACACCAGGAAGACAAACAATCCAATAAAAAGTGGGCAAAGGACCTGAATAGACACTTCTCCAAGGAGGACGTAAAGATGGCCTGTATGAAAAAAATGCTCAACATCACTAGTCATCAGAGAGATGCAAATTAAAACCACAGTGAGGTACCATTTTACATGTGCCAAAGTGGCCATCACTAATAAATCACAAACCACAGTGCTGGCGAGGATGTGGAGAAAAGCAAACCCTAGTGCCCTGCTGGTGGGAATGCAGACTGGTGTGGCCACTGTAAAAAACAGTGTGGAATTTCCTCAAAAAATTAAAATGGAACTGCCTTTTGACCCAGCCATTCCACTGTTGGGAATATATCCTAAGAATCCAAAACATGAATTCAAAGAATACATGCACCCCTATGTTCACAGCAGTGCTACATAATAGCCAAGATTTGGAAACAGCATAAATACCCATCAATAGATAAGTGGATGCAAATACTGTGATACTTTATACAATGGAATGCTATGCAGCAGTAAAGAAGGAATTCTTACCTTTTGTGACAACATAGATGGAATTGGAGACTATTGTGCTAAGTGGAATAACCAGTCAGTGAAAGACAAATACCATATAATCTCACTTATAAGTGGAATCTAATGAACAAAATAGAGTAATGAGTGAAATAGAACCAGAGGCATACAAACATGGAACAGACCAACAGCTCTAAGAGGGGAGGGGGAGGTGGGGGCTGGTTGAAAGAAGATGAAGAGATTAGTCAAAGGGCAGGTGTAAATGGCCCCTGGACATGGACAGCAGTGCAGGGATTGACTGGGGGACCGGGGGTGGGCTCGGTGGGAGGGGGCAAAAGGGGGAAATTAGAACAGTTATAATAGCATAAACAATATAATATTTAAATTTTTTTAAAAAGTGAAAAACTGTCACAGCCCAGAGGAATCAAAGGGGACATGATGACTGAATGCGAGATGGCATTTTGGATGAGATTCTGGAATAGCACAAAACATTAGGAAAAAAACTAAGGAAATATGAATGAAGTGTGGACTCTGCCTAATAATATTATATCAATGTTGGTTCAGTAATTCTAACAAAGGTATCATAGTAATGGAAGACATAAATAATAGGGGGAACCGGGTGTGACACCTGAGAAATTTTGTACTGTGGCTGGTGGAAATAGGATTCTTTTGCCAAGTCATAGGAAATGCATTTTGGGGACCCAAGCATAAGAGAACTCGGAGCATAGTGGTAATATTTATTGGAAAAGCAAAGAACTACCTGCAGGTGCCCTATGTCTCATCCACAACCAGGTGACTCGGCTTTGTCCATGAGCCCAACTGCACACCAGGAGGGTCAGCATCCAGAACTATAATGCCACCATCCTGGGCTTTGGTCGTCCAGTCTAGTCTCTGCTCCTGGCTCTGCTCCAGCCTGATGGGCTCCTTGCTTAGGCCCCTATTTTGGTCTTTGTGTTTTCTTTCAAACTAACAAAGCTTCTTCCTATTCTTTAAGGGCTTGTGCTGGGTCCGCCCCCTAACCAATCTCTTTCCTGAATCTTTCTGGGTTCAGCAAAGGAATTTTCCCTTTATTGTTTCTCCCTCCTCCTGTAATCAGAGCTAATGGGCCTATTGTCCCCCTGGGAGACTGGAAAGCCAGTTCTTCATTCCCACTGTGGGATTAAGCCCCTTCAGCAGAGGATGAAGCTGTCCCCTGGGGAGTTTGTGAAGCTGCAACTTCTTAGGCTTAATGTCTGATTCCATTTTCTTCCTTCCTTTATTAATAACTAGCTAGTTACCTATGCTAACAGTGTTATTTTCTCAAAATTTTGTACATGTAAAACTCTAAACATAAAATGCAAAAATGTATTTTTTTATTTAAAGACAGTCCTTATAAGATGTTTATACTAAATCTGTGGTATCTCTCTGGATAGTGACTTAAACCAACTCTACAAAACAAATAAAACAAAGAAATTTGAATAGTGACTGAAAAATGATATTACAGAGTTATATTGGTTGTTTTAGGTATGCTAATGATATGATTTTGTTAGTGAAAAAAATCCTGATTTTTTTTTTAGAGTTGCATGAGGAAGTATTCACAGAGGAAATGACATTTAAAACCCAGTTTGGAAGGAGGAAAGGGGAAGTAGGAAGTTTGCATAAAGCAAGACTGGCTATGTATTGATAATTATTTAAAGGAGGTTCTGATTTGGGGAGCTTATTACACTATTCTCTCTACTACTGTTTATATTTTGAATGTTTGATAATAAAAAAAATTTACACATATGTGCAAGAAAATGGAAGAAGAATTGGGAAGTCCTGAAAAACCACTGTTGTGGGTTACAAGGAGTGTGGTGCAAATATATTTTGAGTTTTATTTCTAATGCTATCCAATTTTGATGGTGCTTATGTCCTAAATAGTTTTAGGTGTCTAGAAAGAAACATATGGCTCACACTTAGAATGATTTCTGAGGGCAAAGGGAAGGTTAGTCTCTGGAAAATGTTTGATTTGACTAGTGCTGAACCATTTCATCAAAAGCATTTTTGTCTCAAACTCATCCATAGCACTGGTCCACCAAGTGATTCATAATCCCTTGAATAATTTTATAGAAATGGTTGCCATAAAAGTTTTTGTTCTAACAGTGAGCCTTACATTATTTCTTCAAAAAAACCGACATTAATCATTTTAGTTTTTGTTTTTATAAACTTGCTCTTTTTTATTCACCTTGTGCTTAAATATCTTTATGTATATATCTGCCTTTATGTGGAATGAAAGTATTTTTCTTTGAAAATTTCCATGGATAAATAATCTTATAAAACACTGCTATATGCAATTTTGAAAGATATTAGTTTCTGCTGCTTAAAACAAGGTAAATCCATAGATGACCCTTATGTTGTAAAAATAGTTCGGTCTTATTTTGGTGACAGTGTGACTGTTGTATGGGAATGTATAACAACCAATTGTGCTAGTTGGTGTTTGCTTTGTTCTTTGTCATATTTTTGGTAACTGTAATGTTTTGCAGAGTGTCAGGGAAGATACGGCCACAGTGAGAGCAAAGGCTGAATTTTTGGCAAACTCAAATGATCATGGTGTCAGCTAGATGATTTCAAATGTATTCTAAGAGTTCACTTGAAAATAGATATTTTATTATCTTACTGTTGGCTGAAGGTGAGATTTATTTATTGAAAAATGTCCAGCTACATGTACTAATGTATAAAACCATTGCTTATGCTATGTAATTCTGTGACTATTAAGGTCTTCTCCCCCTCCCTTTCTGGTTCATTCTGTCTCTGCCTTTCTCTGTCTATATTTATCTCTGTAAAAATTTACTAGTTGAGTTGGAAGCGATTTTCCCAAGGTCACTGTTGATTAGTAGCAAAAATAAACTAAAATCTAAGGCATCTTTCCACTACATCTTAATGTCTCTACTGAGCTTTGAATATTTTTATTTCACTCTCTTAGCATGATCCTCTTTAGAGAAAAAAATCAACGTATAGGAAGGAATTTTATTTCACTTCACATTAAGTCTCTTTCTTTTCTTGTGTGTGTATGTGTATGTATTTGCTTTGTGAAAATATGTCAGAAGAGGCAGATGAAAAATGCTTGTGAATAGACAAAACCTGGACCCTGAATAAATATCTAGTTTTTTTTCACACAGAGTCTATACACAGTAATCTCACCTTTGGCTAATTCCTTCCTCAGTAACTGATCTCAAAATGTGCCTATTTGTGGTTAGAGTTATTGCTGTCCACCTTAATAAACATGAAAAAATTTTCATAAATTCATTATCTAACACCACGATCTGCTGCCTGGAGGATAAAACGCTAGATGTTGACATTCTATACTCTCTTGTCGTCCATTGTCAGTATTATCAAGTGCAATTCCTCAGCATAGACCACGTCTCCTCTTTCTCAAACATGTTATCCTTTCATTCCTGTTCACGTCACTTCAGTGAGTTCCTCCTTCCACCATCACTGTTTCATCGCTAGTCTAATCCTATCCACCCCTTCCGGGGACCCCTTACAGTGGAATTTTTTGCCTTCCAAAGCCCCCACAACTTCTTTTTCCCTGAATACCTGCAGTAGTAATTTATACCAACAAATATAAGGCCCTCCAGATTGCTGGCAGTATTTGCACAAAAGCGAGTACTATGCATCTTTGTATGCGAAAGCCAAAAGCAGATATGATATAAATGTGAGTCCAGTAAACAATAGACAGTTTTTCGAGACATAGTGTTGCAACCTGACCCCCAAAATGGTTAGTGGTTAACAGGAAAAAAAAAGCAAAATCATCAGCCTGGAACAGTGTTTCCTAAAAGCTTATGAATCATGGATCAGCCGAAAGTGTTGCATCATAATCACTTTGGGAGCTTAAGAAATTATTCAGAGCACTACCCCAGCAGGTGTGATGCTGATTTGTGGATGTGCCTCAGAATTTGCAAATTTAGCCATAGACAGTCAGCCCCGAGAAAGGCATTTGTGTTCAAATGAAATTGAAATTTTCTAGCTTTAGGCAGAGAATTTCCACCATAGCTGTGCGTTGTAATCACCTGGGATGCTTTCAAATCAAGGCCATGCCAGGGCCTCACCTCTAGAAATGCTGGTATAATTAGTCTATATTAGGCCGTGGTAGTAGCATTTTTAAAAGCTCCCAGCTAGTTCTGATGTGCCGACAAGGTTAGGAACCACTGAATAGACATTTTTTTAAAATTCAGTCTGTCCAAACCACTTGAAATGTATGACTCTGACCTATAATTTAAGCCATTTCTTATGCTTTTTCTTTTCCTACTCTTATCGCATCCATCTCCTATCCAATCAGGACATACTTTCTTCTTTGCTGGAGCAATCCCCCTGCCCCAACTGCATTTTTAAGAATTTGTATTTGATGAAAATGGCTAGTGGAACGATTTCACCCTGAATGCAGCCTGCAGGGAGAGGGGAGTGGGTGTTGAGGTTTTCATTGCACAATTCCACCACCCTATTTATCTTCTTAATGAGCAAAGGAGCTGAAAGATTCTTTCAAAAAATGCTTTATATACCTAGATAACAAACTGCCTGTGGTTTAATGTTAGTGGGAACTAATTGTTTGCTCATGTCTCAAAAAGGGCAGCAGAGAAGAGAGTTTCAAAAATTAAAAAGAAAAACAAATATGTATCAGATTGCCTGTGTCCTGGCAACCCAAGTTGTCTTGTCCCCTCAATCCATGATTGTCTTTTTTTTTTTTTTTTTTTAATCTGAAAACTTCCTGCTCTCTTTCCTAGGAATTTATCACTTTTGCCAGCATTGAGATTTAGCTTTGGCAATGTTTCAATGCTAGGTCAAAAGCTGCAACAAATGCCTGCTTTTGAATCATTCCATCATAAATTTGAGACCTGATTCTGATGCATAATTTGTCATCTCCAAATGAAAGAGAACAAAACATGTATCTATTTTTTAAAGCAAGCTGAACATCTGGCCTTTGTCTCCTCACAGATGTGTACAGGCGATAGGTATGGATCCACTCATCCCCGGGACGTAGCGGTACATGCACTGCAGTCTCAGATAATTGCAATGGAAAAAAAAACAAAGTGAGAAATGTTCCATTTTGGTCTTTGATTAATTGGGTCCTCCAGGCACTAAGGACTGAGCCTTCCAGTTTCAGAAGCAAAAGAATGGAATGCGCCCAGAGGACAGAGGTCTAAGGATGCATACAACCTCCGTCCCTGGGAGACTGTAGTACGATTTGTGGTTGTTATATTTTATGTTAGCCTGTATGTAGGGCTTGCATTTGTATTCCTATTGCAGGGGCTTCTGGATATAACCAAGGGGGTGTTGTTGAGTTTTGGCATGTCAGCATCAATTAACTGGATGTTATTACACTGATATTCCTGAAGGAAGCAATGCCCAATGGGTATTGCAGCACAAAATGAGCCCCAGAAAGTGTCTCCTCTACTTTGTGGGTGTAGGTTTTTAAATTTTAGGACTTTGGCATGAGTTTTTGAGTTTAGAAATAGCCAAAGAGCAGTGTGGTGGACAGACTCCTGGGTCACACCCAACTACTCCTACGATCTGTTTTCCTCACACTTGTGTGATCCCCTTGCTCTGAGTGTAGGAAAGACCTGTGGTTTTCTGCTAACCAATACAATCACAAAGTCATGGGTTGTCAGTCCCTGACCGGTTTATGTTTTACAGCAAAGATGGTAGGATGTTACCCCAATTCTACATTATGATATCATAGGAGACTTCATCTTAGCCGATGGATACTCTCTTTGCGGGTTTCAAGAAGTGTGTGGCCATGTTGAAGGAGCCCAGGCTGCAAGGAACTACAATCAGCTTTTAGAAACTGTCAGTGACCCTTGGGAGTTGAGGGTGGCTGCCAGCTGGCTGTCATCAAAAATCTTGGACCCATCAGTCATATGACCACAAAGAAAAAAATTTGCCAACAAACTGAATGAGTTTAAAGCTGATTCGTTCCAATTAAGCCTTCAGATTAGAGTGCAGCCCATCTGAATGAACTGTTGACTGTAGCTCTATGAGACCAAAGCCTAGGACTGAACTATGCCATATCCAAAATTCTGACCTATGGAATATGTGAAAAAAGGTGTTTGAAGCCACCAAATATACAGTAATTATGCAGCAAAAAAGTTTATAATATGGTATATAATATAATATAATATAATATAATATAATATAATATAATATAATAAATATAATATAATATATAAGAGTCTTCCTGGGGGCTTTAAAACTGGGATAAAAAATTATCCTACACAACATTTGCTTACCTAAACAATGTAATTAAAAAATGACAATTAAATCTGCGAAAGATCATCACCTTCTAAGTTGGCAATGGGCTTTATTCTTTTGGAGAACTTTCACTCATTCCTACCCAACACCAAACTTTGGGGAAAAACATAAACTTTTATGTTCTTACCTGTTCTCGCTATAGCACATTGGCTTTATGTGATTTCTTTTTTTGGTATTCATTCTCATAAATTTTCATCATAGGGAAGAGAGAATAATGTTCATTTCTCATCAATGAAGGTATTGTTTCCCATTCTGCATTTCCAAAGGATCTCTTTTGAAAAGTAACAAAGGACTTCATTACAGAAGCTGGGATCCTGGGAATGGATAATTTATCCACTTTGTTATTCACTGTTCAGTTGTTATAGCTCAAGGCAGGTGTCCCAGTCTTTAAAGTAGGACAGTCATATAATATATTGCTGATCAGAGACTAGAAGGGAGGTTGCAGCCCACACGATACAGAAATTAATTAGGCATGCTGGTTTGTGAAGAAGGCCGGCATTGTTGCACACTCGTGTGGGTTACAAGGTTCTTAGAAAGACACTACTTCATTGCTTTCTCTGTCCGGTCATATTTTTCTGTTTGTTTCACCTACCTTAAAAATGTAATTTAATTACTTTTTTAGATATAATTACTAGTATACTACTAATTTTATTTTCTATATTCCTCTGGGCTGTAATTGCAGAAAAGTTAATAAACATAATTTAAACTGTCACATGCTGCCCAGACAGGAAAATATATAATTATATAAATGATTGTAGCCGGACCAACATTGAGGTTTATTTTCACCAAGTACGTAGAGGCACTTACAGCCTCTGGCAGGGCTGCTTTCCTTTTACATAAAATAACTAATACTGATATTTAGACATACTTCTACCAGGTGGCCCTTGTTTTTCAGTTGTGGACTAATTTTGCATTTCAAAAACAATAACATAGTGTAACTAGCACACACACACGTGAAGTAATGGATGTGTGGATATCTATCTACCCATGAACTCTCAATTTAATCCCATTGATCTATACATTTCCACTTATTCCAATACTGCAGCTCTATGAACTACTGTAGCTTTGTAGTAACTTTTGAAATTAGGAAGAGCAAATCCTATAACTTTGCATTTTTTTGAGTTTTGGCTATTCTGGGTCCATTTCACTTTCAAATGAATTTTAGAATCATCTAGTCAGTCTCTACAAAAAAAGGCAGTTGTAATTTTGATAATCAATTTGAGGAATTTTGCCATTTTAACAATATTATGTCTTCCAATTCATGAACATAATATCTTTTCATTTATCTAGGCCTTCATTACTTTCTTTCAACAATGTTTCAGAGTTTTCACTGCATAAATCTTGTACTGCTCATCTCTTGCTGAAATAAATTTGTAAATTTATTTATTAAACATTTTATTATTGCTGATGCTATTTTAGATGACATTAGTTTAACTGCATTTTCAGATTCTTCACTGCCAGTGTTTAGAAATACAATCGGATTTTATACATGCATCTTTCTTTATATATGTATATTCATCTTGCTGAACTTGTTTATCAGCTCTACTAGTTTTTAATGGATTCCTTAGTATTTTCTATATACAAATTCATGTTGTTTGCAAATAGAGATAGTTTCCTATCTCTGCTTTATTAATCATGTAGGTTTTTCCCTGTATTAATATGGTGTGTTCTATTGATTGCTATTCCTATGTTGAGTCACACTGGGATTTCTCAGATAAATTCTGCATGGCCATGATTTAGAATGTTTTTCATAGGTTTCTGGACTAGTTTCTTAATATTTTGTGGCAATATTCATGAGGAATGTGGCTCTTTAGTTTTTGTTTTTGTTTAAAAATCTTTGTCTAGTATTGTTACCAGGATAACACTGGCCCTACAGCATGAATTAGGAATTGTTTTCTCCTTGTCTGATTTTTGGCAGAGTTTGTGAAGAATTGATGCTAATTTTTCTTTAAATGTATGATAGAATTCACTAGTGAAGCTATCTGATACTTTTCCTTCTGTAGTTTTTTGTTTTTCTTAAATTACTAACTCAGTCTTTTTCATATGCCTAGCCAGAATTTTAATTGTTATGAATCCTATTTAATAGTTTTGTGTTTCTAGAAATTTGTTTATTTCATCTGAGTTATTTTTCATCTATGTTAATTATTGACATGCAGTTGGTCATAGTAAATCAATAAAATCATTTGTCTTTCTGTAAAGTATGTTTATAGCTGATTTTAGTAGTTTGAATTTCTCTTTCTCTTCATTTGGTCAGTCTGTCTAAAGGTTTGTCAATTTTGTTGATTATTTTTTTAAAAACATCTTTTTATTCTATTGATGTTCTCTAGTTTCACTTTCTAGTTTCTATTTCACTAACTTGTTCTCTGATATTTATTAATTGCCACCTCTGCTTCCTTCGTTGTGAGTCTGGTCTCCTTTTGCTACCTTCCTAAGGTGGGTTGATTTGAGAACCTTCTTTGGTTTTGATATGGTATTTGTAATTATAATTTTCCTTTAAAGACTACTTTTACTACGTTCAGTAAGGTTCAGTGTTTTGTGTTTCTGGTTTCTGTCATCTCACAGTATTTTCTAATTTGTTGTGATTTCTTCTTTAAACAATTGGTCGTTTATGAGTGTATTGTTTAATTTCCACATTTATAAATATCCAACATTTCCTTTTTGCTTTACTCATTTCTGTATCATTCCACTGTGGTCAGGGAACATACTTTGCACAATTTCAAATTTTTAAAATATGTTCGGACTTGTTTTATGGATGATCGTCCTCCCTGTCCTGGAGGATTCTACCTGTACTCTCAAGAGCCACGCATGTTTTGCTGCTGTTGAGTGAACTATTCTGTAGACGTTTGTTAGGTCAACATGGTTTCTGTTACTCTTAACGTGTTTTCTTGCTGACATTGTTCTGTTTTTCAGTACATTGTTGAATTGTAGTACTGAAATCTCCAACCGTGATGAATTGAATTTTTCCTTTTCCCCTTCATTTCTGCAATTCTGTCAGTTTTTGCTTCATGTATTTTGGGACTATCTTGTTAGAGGCTTATAGGTTTATATTTGTTTTATCTCTTAATAGGTAGCTGGATTTATCATCACTAAATGTCTTTCTTTTTCTCCACTAAACAATTTTATCTTCAAGTCTATTTGTCAAATATTAGTATACCCACTTGAGGATCCTTTGTTTTTGTTTCATTGTATGTCTATTTTTCATCTTTTCACATGCTACCTATTTGTGTCTTTGAAGGAGTATATACTTGGATGATTTAAAAAAATTCTTTATAATAATCTCTTCATTATAATTGTAACATTTAATCCATTTAAATCTAATATAACTGCTTATAAAGCAAAATTTGCATCTGCCATTGGTTATTTGTTTTCTATGTGTTACATGCATTTTATTAGTCCCTTGCTCCATGATTCCTTTATTTTGTGTTAAATAGATTGTTCTAATGTACCATTTTAATTCCCTTTCTTTTAGTTTACTATATTTTCATTAAAATTACTTTTAATGGTTGCTCTGGGGATTACAATTAACATCAAAATTTATAACAATGTATTTTGAACTAATACCAAATAATGGCACTAATTAGACAAATAATTATACTAATTAGGCAAATATGTCTAAACTACTTTTATAACCCCATTCTCTCTCCCTTCTTTATGCTGTTATTGTATTACAAATTACATATTTATGCATTGAATATATATCATTCTGGATTTATGCTTCATACTTTATCCATTTTTCTTTTAATCAAATTGGTAAAAATTGTTATAATCAAAAATATATTTTTCATTTGTCTTTTATATTTACCTATAAATTATCTTTAGTGGTGCTCTTTAATTCTTTTTTTTAAGATTTTATTTATTTATTTTTAGAGAGGGGAAGAGAGGGAGAGAAACATCAATGTGTGGTTGCCTCTCAAGCACCTGCTGCTGGGGACCTGGCCTGCAACCCAAGCATGTGCCCTGACTGGGAATTGAACTGGTAACTTTTTGGTTCACAGGCCAGCACTCAAAACATGGAGCCACACCAGCCAGGGCTGTATTTGATTCGTTTAAAAATAATTTCTTTCTATTTCTTGATATCCTTTATTTGATTAGATATGACTTTAATGTTTTCCTTTATTTGTTTAGGCATGGTTTTCTTTAGGGCTTTGAACTTGTTTAATATACCTGACTAACTCAGGTATATTGTCTTTGTCCTGAAAAATCCAGTCTCTGGGCTTCCTCAAGTCCAATTTCTAGTGACTGCTTTATTTCTCTATGGGGTGTACCTTCTTATTCCTTTTCATGACTTGCATTTTTTTTGTTGAAAAATGGACAATTTAAATAATATAATATGACAACTCTAGCAATTAGATTCTTCCAATTTCCCTGTTTATTGCTGTTATTGTTTGTTTAGTGAATTTTCTGAATTAATTATGTAAAGTCTGTAGTCTCTCTCATAGATGGCCATTAAAGTCTCTGCTTAGTTAGCTTAGTAGTCAGTTGATTGGGTAGGTATTTCTTTGGTTCTTGGAACCAGTAAGTCAGCCTGTCTCTGTTGAATGCTCTATGTGTGGGTTGGGTGTTTTGAGCACTCAGCCAGACAGTATAACACTATGTTAACTTTCAATTTCTGCTTCCAGTAGAGGTTCAAGGTTGATCAGAACTGATAGGTTAGGGCCTTCTCAGGTCTTTCCAGAGCATATGCACTGCCCTATATGTGTGCATAGCTCACCACTTTCCCAGAAATATTTTTTAATATAAAATCTTTGTGATATTTTTCCATTTCCATTTAGTCCCCCTATACCCAGCTCCCCCCAGCAAGCACAACACTGTTGTCCATGTCCATGAGTCCTTATTCCTTTTTGCTCAGTCCTTCTACCCCCTAACCTCTCCCCCTCGACTAGTTGTCATCTGTTCTCCATCTACAGGTCTGTGTCTGTTTTGCTTGTTAGTTCAGTTTGTTCATTAAATTCCACATATGAGTGAAATCACAGTGTTTGCCTTTCTCTGACTGGCTTATTTCACTTAGCATAATGTTCTCCAGGTCCACCCATACTGTAGCAAAGGGTAAAATTTTCTTCTTTTTTTATGACCGAGTAGAATTCCATTGTGTAAATGTTCATAGTTGTTTTATCCACTCATCTATTGATGGACACTTGGGCTGCTTCCATATCTTTGCAATTGTAAATTATGCTGCAATGAACACAGGGGTACTTATCTTCTTTTGAATTAGTGTTTTGGGTGATTTTGAAAATGTTCCCAGAAGTGGGATTGCTGAGTCAAAAAGCAGATCCATTGTTTAATTTTTTGAAGTATCTTCATACTGCTTTTCACAGTGGCTGCACCACTCTGCAGTCCTACCAATAATGCAAAAGTGTTCCCTTTCTCCACATCTTTCCTTGTCAGCAGTTGCTTCTTTTGATTTATTGATGATAGCCATTATGACAGGTATGAGATACTATCTCATTGTGGTTTTTATTTGCATTTCTATGATGATTAGTGATTTTGAGCATCTTTTCATATGTCTGTTGGCCATCTGTATGTCCTCTTTGGAGAAGTGTCTATTCAGATTCTTTGCCCATTTTTAAATTGGGTTGTTGGGTTTTTTTCATGTTCAGTTTTGTAAGTACTTTATAAATTTTGGATATTAACCCCTTATCATAATTATCAGCAAATATGTTCTCTCATTCTGTAGGTTTTCTTTTCATTTTGTCGATAATTTCCTTTGCTGTGCAAAAAAGTTTTTAGTCTAATGTAGTCCCATTTGTTTATTTTTTATTTTGGTTTCCTTGCCTGGGGAGATATGTTTAATAAAAAAAAAATGCTACAAGCAATGTTCAAGAATTTGATGGCTATGTTTATTTTAGGATTTTTTTGGTTCCAGGTCTAACATTTAAGTTTTTGATCCATTTTGAGTTTATTCTTATATGTGGTATAATAAGGTGGTCTAGTTTCATTTTTCCCACATACCTGTCCATTTTCCCAACACCATTTATTGAATAAACTATCTTTAGCCCATTGTATGTGCATACTCCCTCTATCAAATATTAATTGGCTAAAAAAGTACAGGTTTACTTCTGGGTTCTCTATTCTGTTCTATGATCTATTTGTCTGTTGTTATGCCAGTACCAGGATCTTTTGATTAGTATGGATTTGTAGTATAGTTTGATATTAGGTAGTATGATTCTTCCAACTTTGTTCTTCTTTCCCAGGATCACTTTGCTATGTGGGGCCTTTTCTGGTTCCATATAAATTTTTGGAGTATTTGTTCTAATTCTGTGAAATACATCATTGGAATCTTGATAGGGATTGTGTTCAATCTATAGGGTGCTTTGGGTAGTATGGACATTTTAAAGATGCTAATTCATCCTACCCATGAACATGGTATGTGCTTCCACTTATTTGTATCTTCTTCAATTTCTTTCTGCAGTGTCTTATAATTTTCTGAGTTCAGGTCTTTTACATCCTTGGTTAGGTATATTCCTAGGTATTTCATTCTTTTTGAAGCAATTTTGGATGGGTTTGTTTCCTTAATTTTCCTTTCTGTTAGTTAGTTATTGGCATATAAAAATGCAACAGATTTTTGGATGTTAATTTTGTATCCTGCTACTTTGCTGAATTCATCAGTCAGTTCTACCTGTTTATTGGTGGAATCTTTGGAGTTCTCTATGTACAGTATCATTGCATCTGTATATAATGACAGTTTTACTTCTTCCTTTCCAATTTAGATGCCTTTTATTTCTTTTTCTTGTCTGATTGCTGTGGCTAGGACTTCCAGTACTATGTTGAATAAGAGAGGTGAAAACAGGAATCCCTGTATTGTTCCTGATCTTAAGGGGAGTGCTTGCAGTTATTGCCCATTGAGTATGATGCTGATAGTGAGTTTACTATATATTTTTGAGCTTTTCAAATCTACTTCTGGACACTGCATTCCCCAGCTTTTCATTCTTTTTTTTTTTTTCTTTCTTTTTTTGTGTCCCAACTTAATCTTTAATGTATTTTTTCCCATTATCATTTAGTCTCCTTATAATCCCCTCTCCTTATACTGTTGTGGTGATTACAACAGTAATCACCATACTGTTTCCATGTCCGTGAGTCATTTTTCCTTAGCTTTTTCTATTAGCCTTTTTTGAGGCTAAGAGTTTGCCCTGTTATATGGCACTTCAGGCTGCCACAATGTTTAACAATTGCCTCTAGTTTCCAATAAGTGCCTCAGAGGTAAGGCTTTTTGTACTGTGTGTGCTGGGTCAGGTTAAATAAAGTCAGCCCTGCAAATATGGTATTTTACTAAGCCAACAGACAGATCAGATAATGAAAATTCCCTGGGAATTGGACTCTGAGGAAGCTCTAGCCCCATTCTGCTTCCTTCAGGTTGTTTATCGCTGTACCAGTGTTCAAGGATACTGCAGATGTGAGGCGGAAAACCTGGGAAAAGTGAAAGTTAAATTGCCATATATCTTGGAGTTCTTACTCTCAGTTATTTTTCTTAAATAAGCATTCTCCAGATTTCTGCAAACCTTTGATAAATTTAAAGAGTTCTAAGAAAGTTTTGATTCTGTTTTTGCTAATATTCTTGTTGCTTTAATGAAGGAGATGATTGGGTTTTAATTCACTTCTTGCTCTATCACTTTTGCTGGCTTCAGCATCAGTGAATGAAGCTCTTATATAAGCCTCCACAAACTAAAATGACTTTTCTACAAATTATACTAAATAATCATAGTATATTTTGGAGATGATAATTTTGAGAGATGGAGACAGAGAACAGAGAGCTGCATAAATGTATATTAGCTTTCACTAAACCCTTGAATGACATTTGCATGCTCTTTATTTAAGTTTATGACAATACCGAAACTTCTCTGGACTGTCTATATCTCAATATTTGGTTAAATGATGACTTAGAAAGAGATGAACCCACTTATCCAAGATATTTGAGCTAAAAATGAAAGCTTGATTGCCATTCTTTTATTTATACACTAAGAAAGAAAGTGCTAACTACACAGGATATCTTGTCTCAGAAAGCATCAGTGAAGTACTGTGTCTGCTAAAGCAATACCTTCCATATTACTCCTGTGGTCCCTATCCATTATTTACTTATTAACTATTGACTCAAAAATGAATCAACAAACCAAATACCAACTAATAGTTAAAAATTTAAAGTATACAAGTAAAAATTGATAGGATAAAAAACAACATATGAAAGGAAAAAATTTAAACTAACTGATTCTACCACCAAGAGATAATTTCTTCTAATACATTGTTAAATATTTCCAGACTTTCCAAGGCGCAGGCATATGTCCACATGTAAGGCAAATTAACATTTATGTAGAATGTGCTCATTGAAATATACCTCATTTATTACTGTTTCTAATGTAAAGTATATTCTCTATATGAGATGTACATTTGCATCTTAATGGTTTATTATTAATTTAGACTCTACTGCAATTTAACGAATCACAGCTATTGGATATTAAGCTGTCTATATTAATCCCCATCATTAGCATCATGACAAGAAAAGAGCTTGAATGTAACTTTACATACTTGATCATTTATTTTTAATGACAAATTTACAGAGTTTGAAATGATGAATCAAGTGCCTTCTATTAAGCTTTTGATACATATAACTAAATTTCCAGTATGTAGCATAGCAATTTGTATTCTAAAAGTAGATTTTGAATATAGATGATCCCTGACTAATGATCTTTTGACTTACTATTTTTATACTTTAAGATGGTGAAAAGCAATATGCATTCAATAGACACTGAACTTTGAATCTTGAAATTTGATCTTTCCCCAGGCTACCAGTATGTGGTACAATATTTGCTCATGGTGCTGACAGTAGCAGCAAGCCCCAACCACGAGTCAGGCATGTGATCATGAGGGTAAACAATCGATACTCTACAGTGTTCCATGTTGCCAGTGAATTTTGGGTATTTTGTTCTGAGCACATTTAAGGTAGGTGGGGCTAAGCTATGACATTTGTAGGTTAGGTGTATTAAATGCTTTTTCAACATATTTTCAATTTATGATGCATTTATTGGGATGTAACCACATTGTAGGCTGTGTAACAAATGTACTGATTTTTTAAAAAGATTTTATTCATTTATTTTTAGATAAAGGGGAAGGGACAGAGAAAGAGAGGGATAGAAACATCAATGTGTAGTTGCATTCTCACCCCCTACTGGGCACCTGGCCTGAAAACCAGGTATGTGCCCTGACTGGGAATTGAACCTGAGACCCTTTGCTTTGCAGTCCAGTGCTCAATCCAATGAACCACACAATCCAGGGCCATCTGTACTGATTTTAACATACCAAACAATATTGGATCTTACCATTAACTTTGATCTTTGCCATTCTTTCTGTTCTACTATTTTAAATAGCATCAACTTGAAAAAATAGAACCCTTGAACTTGTTTTTATCTGTTTTTTTGATATTACCTTTTGTTTTCCCTCTGATATTTTCCTGTTCATAATTCTTTTCTTCCCAAATGCTGTGCAACAATTTTTTTTTTATGTTTAGGATATTTAGTGTTCTTGTTCTATAGGTTATAGTTGGTTTGGTCATTAAAGTTGTGTATTAATTTGGGGTTGTCCAGAAAAATAGAACCACTAGTCTTTTGTTCTCTTCAGACCTTCATCTATTTGGATAAGACTCACCCACATTATGGACAGCAATCTGCTTTACTCAGAGTCCACTGATGTAAATGTTACTCTCATCAAAATGCAGTATATCACAGAAACATCCAGAATACTGTTTGACCACATACCTGGACACCATTCCCAGAGAAGTAAGTTGACACATAAAATTAACCTTCATGGATTTCTATATTGCTTCTGACTTTTCTGTCATGCATAGTAAAGCTCCTTCTTTGGACAAAGATTTTATAAATACTGCTTTCGCTTAAATTTTTAATCTAAGTGTGATTTACTGAGGTGGATAATGTGAGGTTTAGATTTTAAGTGGTTAAGCAATTTCCCTAGCATCATGTGGTAAACAGAATAAATACCAGCCCCAAAATGTTCATATATTGAATATTTGAATGTGTGAACATTATCTTCCACAGTAAAAGGAATGTTGCAGATATGATTAATATAAGGGTCTGAAGATGGGATACTATTTGGATTATTTGAATGGACACAATGTAATCACAAAAGTCCTGACAAAAGGGAGGCAAGCAGGTCAAAGTCAGAGAAGCTCATGTGATGACAGAAGCAGATATTACAGTTATCCACTCTGATGATGAAAAAAGGACCAGGAGCCAAGGAGGGCAGGGACCTAGAAGCTGGAAAAGGCAAGGAGATGGAGTCCTAGAGCCTCCGGGAGGCACCCCACCCTTCAGGCACCTGGATTTTAGCCTGCTAAGGCTGACTGTGTGCTTCTGACTTACAAAATTGTAAGATAATAAATTTGTGTTCTTTTAAGTCACTGAATTTATGGTAATTTGTTACAGAAGAAATAGGAAACCAATACAGAACATTTATTGAATAATTCATCGTTTTACTCACTGATTTGATATTTGACATTTATCATGGTTCTTCCAGGTGTAATATTTAGCAAAGGACAAACTGATGTATTTTAATCTCAAATCATGCTGCCTTGTAGCTTTCTATCTCAGAAGTGTCACCGCTAAGTCCCTCCTCCCCCTGCATCCCCCTCCCCCACCAAAGGAAAAGTAGGCACTTCTTTAGAAAAAGAATCTGTTGTCTTTAACAAGACAACCAGAGTGACTTTAAACAAAAACAAACAAAAAAGAATATAGTGCAGACAGAATCTCCTATTTCTCTTCTCTTAGTGAAAAAGTATCCCTTACCTATGATAGCTAGGCGGTCTTGCTACTAAACATCTGAATAATATGTCACAAAGGCCTTTAAAAGTTAACCCCTTTCATCCCCAAAGAGAATTAAAAGGAAGGAAGGTAGAATAAGGAAGTAGAAAGAGAGGTGTCCCCACTTGCACCCTTGTCTGCCTCTTGAGGTATGGGTGGAGGGAAAACCCGTAGCACGGGCACTGTGTCCCACACTCTGGTAGAAACCCCTCTGCATAGATCCTTTCCCCCCCAGTACTGTGAGAGACCAAGTAGAGCTGAGTGAGGGGCTCAAAGAAGAGAATGGGTTCGGCAGTTTGCACCGATGGGCCTCCCTACACCTTCATATATTTAAATACAAGGTTGAGAGCCAGAAGATCTGCCTTGATGCTCGTCACAATCCTCACATGAGGTGTGAGAGCCTAGGTCAACCACTAACGGAATATGGCAGGTTCCAGAGTTCCTGAGGGCAGATTCAGCAGAGGGAAGACTACTTGAACAGCTAGGGTCTTCTAGGTTAGGGGAGACCCAATGAGTAGGTCCAAAAGCTGAGGAAGAATAGACCAGCTATCACGTCATCTGAGCTGCCATATTTCTCACATCATCATTATAGTAGGCTCATAACTTGTTTTCCTGTTTCCACTTGTATAGTCTTATAATTTATTCTCCAGACAGCTGCCAACATTTGTTAACCCTCTGTCCAGGACCCTCCAAAAATGATGAGATGGTGTTCTATTTCAGTGAGAGTGAATGTCAACATCTTATGTCACCTAACTCCTACTATTTCTCTTACCTTATCTCCCTACCACTTCTCTCCACTAGGTCTCTTCAGCTACCATAGTCTCCTTTGCTTTTCCTCTAACATGCAAAGCACATTCACAGCTCAGGGCCTTTGTACTTGCCTTTCCCCTCCTAGATCAGGGGTGTTCAACACGTAGCTCTCAGGCTGTAGGTGGCCCAGGATGGCTATGAATACAGTCCAACATGAAATCATAAATTTACTGAAATGTTATGATTTTTTTTTTGTTTTTGTTAGTGTATTTAATGTGTGGCCTAAGACAACTCTTCTTTCAGTGTGGCCCAGAGATGCCAACAGGTTGGATACCCTTGCCCTAGGTTGTGCTTCTTCCAAAAATATGCTTTACTCACTCCCTCATTTCCTTCTAATCTCTGCTTAGATATTACTTCATTAGAGGGTTATCTTCTATTACTGTGTACGAAATAGTACCCACGCTATGCCTCTCTCTCCATGTTCCTTCCCCTGCTTCATTTTTCTTCTCATGTGCTACCACCTGACATATGATATATGTATTCCATTATTTTTTGTCTCTTCCCTCTTGCATATGGAAAGAACCAGGCCTGGGGTATGACAGGAACTCAATACACATTAGTTGATTTTAATGAATTAATTAGCCACAGCCAAAAGAACCATAGCAGAGTAGTGAGAAGAACATGTCTGCTCTTTAATATTGAAGAATGAAGTGTGGACTTGGGACGCCTCCGTATTGGAATTAAATATTTTCCTGTTAACTTAAAATAAGGGTCACATCTGTGTAATTCAAACTGCAGCTTTGGATTCAGTATTTAGGCAGTGTCTTCTACGAAGCACAAAGGAAACATCAAATCATAACATTCTACTTTAACCTCAGAACTTTTGGTAAAATTAGGTGTGAGGTCAAAGAGAAAAGAGTTCTGTTGCTTCTTAGAGCAGGAATGTTTATTCCATTTTGTCATTAAAAACCTTCCATAGATTTCATTCTCTAAAGGGTACCGTAAGGCTGATCCCCTTTCTCTCAGATTATACTTCCTTTGCCTCCAGTAGTATAATTAAACATTGCATAAAAATGAATAGGGAGGTTAGAACACAATTTTTTTCTCAAGAATATCACATAGTTCTGTGTGATATACATTTAAATGTTATGATATATCTGATCCCATTTCACTAGGCCCCAAAATATGCTGATGTCACACAGATTATTTGATTATTTTTGATGTATTGGAAAATTCATAATGATTCTTCTTTTCAATGTATTCATGCTGTATGCCATATAATTAGATGATACTATGAGGAAAGTCACTCCCTAAAGTGGACAGTTCCTCCTGAGTTCTCAGAATCCCCATGCATTGACTGGATGCAAAGGATCTTCAAATGTTTAATGCCTGGAAATTATTTCTGATTGTTATTTGAATTGAATGGTGATATAAATATAGAGAATACATTTTAGGAGAAATGCTACATATGACATTAAGGCAAAATTACTTAATCTGTTCCTACTTTGTTGGCCCATGACAATGATTCTACACCTCATAGATCCTTACAACCAGATCAAATTGCCTCCCTGGGCAATGTGTCAGGGAGGGCTCAGCATGGTGTGTTTTGTTTAGCTCGAGCTAGCAAGCACGTGTGCTGGGTGGGAAGAATTCTTGTCTAGGAATAACACTTTCTAAGGGAATCCACTGTTCCATTCCAATCAGATCGGTAGCTGTGGGATTCGGGTTCTTTATGAGCAAAACAGTGGGGTTGGATGAATGACATTGAAGGCCCATTCGGGGCCTTTTGATTAACTTATATTTTCAAAAAATCATGTTATTTGGATTAACTTTAATTCTAGGAGGGAGTGTTGATGACTAAGAAGGTACTCAGGCAATCCAAGGTTACTATTTTATCATTAGTAATAGTAAAAAAAAAAAAAAGTGGCAATTTACCAAAGTGGACACAGTAGGGGGAAAAAAACAAACTGGTTCTGCCATATGTGACCTTTAAAGTCCACCTAAAATAATTTCCTTTTTGGGTACCATTTCTAGATTAAGAAGAGGAAAAAAATCTTTATGACTCCAAGGTTTTAACTGACTGAATCCCAGCTTCACAATATACTCCCCACCACTAAAAAAATCTACCTGAAACAGCATTATAAAATTATTCGCCAATATTTCCTCTTCTTTATTTTAGCAAAGTAATAAATATATGAATAGACTATTTTTTCTTTTTAATTTCACCCAGTGCCTAGTTTTGAGGTGAATTTAAGAGTTTGTGCATCAAATAACTCATCATTTTATAACAATGAATCATGGACCCTGGAAGGTCAAGTTCTTGCTCTTCTAATTCTGCTAATAGCAGATTCCTCAAGTTTTCTGCTCTAAACTCAACTATATTTCTGGGAATATGATGATAAAATGGAAAAATAATGATCATTGACTGATGAATTTATTAGAGGTGGTTCGTTCCACTTTCTTTTAGATTGTCCACATCTACTCTGTTAAAAGTATTGGACTTTTATTTGCAATATATTAGATGTATCTTCAAAACAAATGAGCATTGGAGACTACCAGTTTCTAACATAAGCTCCCGCATACTGACATTTACACCACATTTTGCCTACAATTTATTTCTTCTCTGAAGTATTTAAACAGCTTTCTGAAGTCCAGATGATTCAGATCATGAGTTTCTTGAGCCATGAGAGTGTTGGCTGAGCATATAGTGTGTCCTGGAAATCTGAGAGAGCCAGGAATGTCCTGTGCTTTCCCATACCTAATTCCAGGAAAGGGATTTTTCAGTTGTCCTGAAGGTTACATGATCTAAGAGAACTCAGTGAAGATTAGCACATGCTTATACAATATTGCTTCAGAACAAGAACAAATGGTACATCTGTGTATGAAAGTTACTTTTACAAAAGCACACCTAATTCTAGTGCCAAATTTAAAATACCCTTTGTGAAACCCCTTAAGTGAGGAAAATAACAGCTCAAAGACTCTCAAGCATGTAAGGTTTATCAGGCTGTTCTGCAGAAATTTTGCCTGCAAGTTAATTCATGATGCTCAAATAACAGTATTTCAGAAAGAAGCTGTGCAAATCTACAGATAATATAAGTCATCAAAAGGCAAGTATGAGCCAGGAACTAGCTGGCTAAATATGAACACTTATTGCATTTTCTTCTTCATGTAATTTTTTTTAAAGGGAGGTATTGTCCAAGCAAAGGAGTTCTGTACCTGGCAACATAGGGATGGCTAAGTATCTTAACAAGGGGAAGAGCAAGGCATTGGCAGTAACGAATAATTTTTCTGGGTCTACAAGCCATCGTGCCTGGATTCATGTTCAACAAAAAGGGGGCCGAAATAATTTTAGGACTGTATAAATGTAACTACTCCTTAACTGTTAGAGTTGAAATTCATTTGGCCCTTTGAAGGCAACCACAAGGCTGATGTGGCCCCCGGTGAAAATGAGTTTGACACCCCTGGTTTAGAAGTAGGACTGGAGGAAGAGAACCACAATCTTGGTGCTGATGAAGGGCAAACTCCTAAATTAAGTAACACAGATGGATAAATTGTTTGTTTTACAGTGAGAGCCAGTTGGCAAAGTTTCACCAAGTGAAATATTATGCCATTTTTTAAAATATTTTTCTGTGTAAATTAACCAGTACATAAAAATAAAAGAAAACCTAAAATCAATGTCAGTTAGAACATGTAGAAAGTTCCAGGGAAGTTTTTACCTGGGTCTAACAGGAATGAGGGGAAAGCAGGTAAGAGTAGCAATGTCCTTAATAATTTGACAAGAGCACACTAAGATCCATAAGGGTGGAGACTCACTGGGTCTGTTTATGTCCCATGGTTTAACACAGTGGTTTGCACATAATTCCTGCTTAATAGATATTGAATTCATTAATACATGTATAATGACTGTTTACCATCTAATAACTTTAAACCCCTATGTTCATAAACACATACTGAGAATTTGCTCCATCAAAAACACAAATAAGACTCACATGTGAAATATTCAGGCATAGATCAAATTTGGTTATTCCAGATAGTCTGGAACTCTAAGGGCTTGAGTCCAGACAACTCAAAAAAGAAATTATCATGTGATTTTGAACCCAACTTCATGGATATCAAGCATAAAAATCAAGCAATTTGGGGATGGAGGCTGAAATTCCACCAGGATTCAGTGGTGTAGGGCATTTGGGCTTTTGAGACCCTCCAATCCACTGACTTCTATTTTGGTTAGCTCTACATTTCTCCTCCTTTATGAAACTCTTTGTACTACCAATTTTTACTAATTCTTAAGAAAAAAAATTATACTTTAAGTTGGTCATCAACAGCTCAGAAACAATATTGCTTTAAGATTTCATGCATCTGTCCTTTTGGATAGATGAAGGGGTGTATCATCTCGGAATCTGGCATCTTCCCTATGAGGCAGGGTTATATGGATAAGACTATTGATCAAATACCCAGAAAAGCAAAAAGAGAGAAACTAGGAATTAGGGTTTTTCCCCCCTTAAGTTGAGTCCATCAGGACTTTTAGAAACAAAAACTTGGAATCAGTTGTATCCCAAGTCTCCTTCTCCACCTATGTCCATCTCTCCGGCCCTTGAACTGGTCCAGGCCACCATTATCTTTAACTGGAACCACAGACAATGCTTTCTAAACAGTATCTTGATTCCACTTTTGCTCTCTCTCAATGCTTTTATTCACACGGCAGTCAAAATTGTCTTCATAGAATTTAAATTTCACATGGCAGTCCTCTAGTAAAAATCTGTAATTAATTTCAAATCAGTCTTAAAGACAAAAATCTGTAAGGGCATTGTCTCCAGTCCCTGCGATTATCTCCTGATATTCGCATTTTTTCATCTTCACACTCTGAAAGGGTTGATCTGTGTTACCAATAGGGTTTTGTGGCAATGACAAGGTGAGACTTTTGAGGCTAGGTCATTGAATGCATTGATGACTTTGACCTTATTCCCTCTTGGATCACTTACTCTGGGGGAAGCCAGCTTTCACAAATTGAAGGCATTTGAGCAGCGAACATGGAGTTCATGTGGTGAGGAGGAAAGTACTCCTGCCAACAAACAGTACGTACTGTCCAAGCACGTCATGAGTCCCATATCAGTGGAGGCTGAAGCCTCGGTCAGTCCTTCAGTTGCCTACAGCCTGAATGAGAGCATGCAACCCTGGGACCAACCATGAGATGGAGTCACCAAGCTAACCTAGATTTTTGACCCACAAAAATGTATGAGATAATAAAGTGCTTTATAGTTTTCAGCTGCTAAATTTTGTAATAATTTGTTGTTCTATGGTAGATGAAGGACATACCATGTCTTACAAGAACTGGAATAATCTCTTTTGTACCTCCCACTTTGGGTTCATCTTGTACCACTTTCCTCTTGACACACTAAACTTCTGCCATACTGTTCTTTGTTCAGTCCCTGGAGCGCACCATGCTCCTTGCTGACTCACAGCCTTTGAATATACAGTTCCCTTCTTCAGTTGCCCAGGTAATGCTACTTCCATTTCTCTTCAAAGTAACTTTTTCAGAACATTCCCTAACTGCTCCGATGAGACAAGATTCCCTTGTATAGACAACACACTATTTCTTCATAGCATTACAATTCTATTTTTAATGTTTAGGAGAGTATTTGTGCATTTTCTGTCTCTTCCACTAGAGAGCAAGTCCCACTATCTCAGGAGCTGTGGCTGTCTTGTTCATTGCATCCCTGACACCCGGTGTAATTTTCACCGATAGGCAATAATTCCTTTTTGTGTTATAAAATGAAATAAAAGGAAAGCAAAATTTCCTTGATTTGTGAGGTATAGTTATTTATACTAACTTATTAAAATCATAATATGGAAGAGCCCTTATGATTTATTTTAAAAGGTGAATGATCCCAAAAAATGGACAAGGAAATGAATCAGAAATTTAGAGAAGTATTGGGCTTCCAGCTGATTATTTTGCTTCAGACAAACTCTTTCACTAAGATCAGGAATATTAACTAAATAAAATGTTAAAAATGCATCTCTGTGAAGGAATAAGAACGTTACTAAAGGCATTAATACTTTGCTGGCACAATATTTAGAAGCCAAGGGAATTCAAAAAAGTAGGGCTGGTATTGGGTGCTCTCTGGTAACTAAATGTCAGTTCTTTCCGCCATTACTGAAAATGAATATCATGACTGGAAAACTGAGCAGTGCTTCAAATAATCTTGCAATATCTAGGAGAACAAAGCATTGCAATTCATGGCCCTAATAAACAACGTAAGCTTGGAACCCCAATATGCTACATCCTAAGAATAAAAGTAAACTGAAAATTAAAAGCCCTCTCAAGGACTGAAGCAAAGCTTTGAATAATTCTAAACACAGATTGAATTAACATAATGGGCCTCTGGCCCAGCTACATATACTGAAGCAAATGAAATTCTCTTGTCCTGAGACTTGAAATTATCCTTCATAAAAATTTTTAAAAACTTTGTTTTTATAGCATTCTTATGTATACAAAAAACCGAAGAGGAATGTGGAGAGATTTCCCAACACACCTGCCCTTACACATATGTCGCCTTTCCCGTTACCAACACTCTCCTCCGGAGCGGTACATTTGTTACTGTTGATGAACCTGCATTGACAAATTAAGATCATCCAAAGCCCATGACTTACCTCTGGTTCACTCTTGATGCTGTACTTTTGATGGGTGTGTACAAATGTATAATGATGTGTATTAATCATTATAGTATCATAAGGAGTATGTTCACTGCCCTAAAATTCCCCTGGGCTCTTCCTAATCATCCTTCCCTAATTTTTCTAATCTCTGGCAACTATTGGCCTTTTCACTATCTCCGTAGTTTTGCATGTCCAGATGTCATATAGCTGGATTTATGGCATGTATCATTTTCAGATTGGCTTCTTCCACTTAATAATATGCATTTAAGTTTCTTCCATGACTTTTTATGGTTTGATAGCTCATTTATTTTTGGTACTCAATAATATTCCATTTCCTTAATGTACCACTATTTATTTTTCCATTTACCTACTGAAGGACATCTTGGTTTCTTCCAAGTTTGAAAATAAAATTATAGATGTAAACATTGATACACAGATTTTTGCATTAGCTCCTTTAAGTAAATATCAAGGAGTATAATAGCTGGATGATATAGTAAGAGTATATTCAGTTTTGTGGGACTTGCCAAACTGTCTTCCAAAGGGGCTGTGCCATTTTGCACTCCCACCAGCAGTGAACAAGAGTTCTTATTGCTCCACATCCTTGCCAACATTTGGTGTCATCAGTGTTACACATTTTGGCCATTCTAATAGGTAGCTCATTCTTATTTTATTTTGCCTTTTCCTGAGGATAGATGATGTGAAGCATCTTTTCATATGCTTCCTTGTCATCTGTGTATCTTTGGCAAGGTGTCTTTTAAGCTTTTTGGCCCATTTTTTAATTTGGATGTTTTCTTATTGTTGAGTTTTAAGAAGTTTCTGTGTGTTAGAGATAATAATTGTTTATTAGATGTGTCTTTTGCAAACATTTTTCCTGCTCCGTGGCATGTGTACTTATTCTCTTGACATTGCATTTTTGGAGAGCAAAAGTTATTGATTTTAATGCAATCCTACTTGTCAATGGTTTCTTTTAGGATTGTGCCTTTGGTGTATCTAAAAAGTCATCACAGTACCCAAGGTCATCTAGGCTTTCTCCTATGTTATCTCCTAGGAGTTTTATAAGTTTCTACTTTACATATAGGACTGTGGTTTTTGAGGAGAAATAACAGAGAGATTAGAGGTATTACACTGTGTAGAGAGGAACGAGAAGATATGGGTGATTAAAAGAACTAGAGAAAGTGAAAGAATAAGGAAGAACAAGAACAAAAGTATTGGAATATATTTTTGTGTATGTAAGAATTGTCTTAAAATTAATACTCTATCAGCATGATGGGATTTTCAGTCATTTTTTCATTGATTCACTATACTGTATTCTTTCATTGGCTATTTTAAAATGAGCATGCAATGTTTACATAAATAGGAAAACATAATGAATCTGAATTTAATGGATTGGAGGAAATTTTTAGAAGAAAATTTTATGGTTAAAAATTGAATAGTGGCTGTTTCCAAAATGACACTCAGATCTTGCCCCTGAAGTGGCCGTGAAGAATTTCAAAAGATGACCAGTCCAAAGACAAAAATCCATGTGATTTTTTTCTATTTCTATTTGAACCACAGTCTACTTTGAGAGATATTTTTTTTCCTGGAAAATAATTTGGGGAAAAATATAACACAAAGCACTTTTATTTTGAATATGTACATCCTACTTTGAATATATGCATTATCTGTTTGAAGAGCATCCCCTTGTTAAGTATAGGATGCCTCCACTATTTTTCTTCCGCTGAGTAACAGCACTCTTAGAAGCTCCAATACTGACTATGCATAATACCTCATGAAATGGTGAGCTGTGAGTTAAAGAACAATCATAATTTGTTAATTTTTCTAAAATGCATTTAAAAAATCCTTTCACATTAATCTCTGTGATTGATAAAGAAGAGAGGCAAGCTGGCAAAGTTTAAATGATTGAAAATGATGCTGATGGCCTTCTGCAAAATCTGATTACCACTTTGATGATTGATTACTTGCCATTAGCACAGAGGGGGGAAATGCCTAGAAATTGAACCAAGTAAATCACGCACAATCTTTCTAGTTTATAGTGAACACTTAGACATGACTCAAAAATGTTTTATCCGAGATTTCATTTTCTGTAAATATATGTTGCCTTCACATATGAAGTATTCATTTCAGCGACTTTTCCCTGAACTGCACTTTAATCTTGCCTTTAACAGTGTCCAACGTGCCCAGCTCTGTTCCCCAGGCTTCAAGGCTGGTGTGATTTACTTAAGTGGCAGTGTAGCACTCTATTCCTATCCCTGTTTTTGTTAGGCAGTTTCTAACGAATGCATGTTGCTGTTGCTGGGGAGACAGGAACTTTGGAAAAATTCCAAAGACAGTGAGTGGTGCAAAGGGCATCTGCCTTTGCTTGGAAACCTCCTGGCATTTGCTAAATGCCTCGTGTTAATTTGAGCATTTGTGCATTGACTATACATTGATGTAACATCATGAACCTGAAAAGACAATTCATAGTACATCACAACTACAAATGAGTTCTTCCAAAGGGGTATGACCAGAGGAAAACTATTATGGTAGGATTTCCTGTCAGCTGATACAGGATCTGTTGTAGCCAATTTCCAATAATCATTCAGATGAGTTACGGATCTTACGGAGAAAATATTTATATATTTGCATGTCATCCTTGCACGTGTCTAAGATCCTTAGTACTGTTTGTAAGTATTGAGTGGCCCACCTTGTCTTTATTAGCCATGTTGGTAATATTTAATGACATTTACTGCGTGCCAGCATTATAAGAAGTGTCTAAATGTCATCATTATGAGCAGACACTATATATGACAGCATTGTAGGATCAAAATTAACAGACAAGGTGCAGTGAGTAAGACTCAGCACTTTAAAGGTAGGGGCCATGCTTGTAGTATTTATCTTTTTTGTATTGTTTACCCTGAGAGTTTAACAAAATGCCTATATGCCCTTTTGCTATGCCTATATACTATATGTGGGACTGTATATGTTCCCCACAAATAGTTCTTTAATGAATAAACATGCTAAGCTGTATAATTCTTAAGTTTCAATTCTCCTTAACTCCTAAAAAGTATCTGTAAAATAGGCATTTTTATGGACCTTGTTTTAAAGAAATTGAGACCTGGAGAAGATAATTAACTTTCCATGAAGCCATATGTGATTAGCTGACTTAGAATATTGTTTTTAAGATATTTAAAAAACTTGAAAGCATAGATAGTTACTGGTAATTTTTTTTTTTTTGTATAAAGTGAAGTGGCCGGAAAAAATGTTCTAAGAATTAACTCTAGGCATGGGTCCATGAGCCTCTCTGACCTTCCAGATGCTCTCTATAGTTCTCATTCAAGTTACTGAGATTACTCTGTATTCGTTTCCTCTTGCTGCTCTAACAAATTACCATAAGCTTAAAACCACAAGAATCTATTATCTCACAGTCCTTAAGGTCAGAAGAACAAAATGAGTTTCACTAGGCTAAATGTGTGTCAGCTAGACTTCATTCCTTCTGGAGACCCCGTAAGAGAATCTGTTGCCTTGTTATTTTCCAGTTTCTAGAAACCACCCACATTTTTTGGTTTCTGACTTGCCTTCCATCTTCAAAAACAGTGATGGCCAGTTGAGTCTTGTTCATTTCATCACTCTGACTCGAGCTTTTGAGATCACATCTCTTTCTCTGACTCTTCTGCCCTCATCTTGTATGCATTGGCCCACTCAGATAACCCAGTACCAGCTCCTATGTCAAGGTCTTTGGCTTAATTGCAGCTGAAATGTCCCTTAATCACAGGTTCCAGGGATCAAAACTTGAACATCTTTGGGGGTCATTATTCTACCTACTAGTGGTCTACACAGAGAATACAAAGAAGTCGAAAAATGCCTCAGAGGCTTTATTTGACATTCTTTAAGAAGTAAATCAGTCAGTACTGCTTATCCAAAGCAATATGAATCTCACATTGTTCAATGAGACATGTTTTGAGTAAAATCAAATGCTAATTTACTGGTTATTTCTGCCTGTGTTTGAGATTCTGGATTATAGGTAAAGCTATCAAGTACTAACGTACATTCACACTGTCCTGGATCTGAGGAAATCTTTCTGGAAGAATAGTTGCATGCATTTGACTTCATACACAAAAGTGTTCCCACTTCTAAAAGTGATAGGAAATAGAACTCTCTTTTTTCTATTTCATTCTCTTTTGAGGGAAACACTCAGAGCTATATGCAAATTTTGTGGCTAGATTTTTGCTATAACTCAGACCATCTTGGTTTCTCTACAAGAAGCTTTGGACTGCGATTAAACTAGACTGTCATAATATTTAGTCAGTCATCTTACAGAGTATTTTAGTCCCCTGAATCAAACTGATCTAAGTCAGGTGATTTTTCCTCTACATGATTTTCATTATATTATTTTCCTACTCGAATTCTTCACTCAATGTCTGTTGTGTACAGGGTGACTCACACTTGTGTTCAAAATTCTCCTCACACTAGTTTCAGCTGGAAGTTTAAACTTTCACTGCTCTCTTAAGGAAGGTTTTGTTTTTCTTTAGTTTACATTTTATTCCAGAAGTCGCTAAGGGATCTCTGCACATGCCCTGGAGCAAAAGGCATGCTTGTGGGAAAATCTCTGGACTCCTTTCCCCGACTTCAACCCAAACCACTCAGTGTTGTCTGGTTTGTGCATTGGATTTCATTTCAAGATTATTGTTAAGGAAAATTTCCATAAGGGTTGGGAGGGGGGATTCATATTAATGGCTGTTCTCTATGAACTGCTTATTTAACTCTTACTGACAAGCAAACATCTGACATATTCTGGCTTCTTACATTTTGCTTCTGTCCTTTTTCCTCTTCTGAGATTTTTATTCCCTGTGCAGGTCCTCTGTCCTCAAGGGCAAACTCAAGTTTCATCCTGTGAGCAAGGATGTCCCTGATTACTTCAGCACATAGTAATCTCTGCCTCTGGAAAGTTAACTATGGCACTTAATCATATATTTATTGTCTGGTTTTGGTTATACCCCAATGCTATGCATACAGCATGGCATGTACTGGCTATACCATGTGGGGCACTGGTCGGAAGGAGGGAAGGTAGGAAGGAAAGAAGTTGAACAGAACAAAAGTCAGAAGGAAGAAAGGAATTTGACGTTGCATGCATTATGTTAAGGTGTCACTGAACTTCCACTTTTTAATATATAAATAAAAGTCTAAGCAACGAGTTTGAAGATAAAGGAGCCAATAGTAAGTTTAATCAACACCTATCAGCTACTCCAGGGAGCATTATGTGAACGTCCTCTTTAATTTAACATTGATGGCGGTGCTGTGAAGTTTCACCAGAGGCAATTGGAGCTGGGGGAGATGAGCAGCATTTCTCACGTCACAGAGCACAAGCAGGGTTTGAATCCAAACCCCAGAGTGTGGGTGTTATCCACACATTGTCTCTGGTTCCCATGAAGCAAGTCACAGTTTTCTAAAAATCACTGAGTACCTGGCAGAAAGCAAATACCCACTTCACATTTTAGAATAAATAAACAAAATATGAAATATCTAACTAAAGGTATTACAAAATATATTAAAGTAGGATGACCTTAAAGCCTTTTAATAAACTACTACATTTCTACAAGTCTTCTACCACCAACTTCTCTGCAGCCCTAGCTGTTAGGAGTCCAGCCATTAGGTCCTCTTGCCTTAATTCAGTTCTAACTCCACCATGAATCAGTTGTATATTCACAGTCCATGTGCAAGCTGTCCTCTGTGCCTCAGTCTTCTCACTTGTAATGAGGGAAATAGTTGCACTCACTTCATAAGGTTGTTGGGCAGAGTCTATGCATTTAGCCCAGTTCCTAGCCCATAATAACAGCTAACATTTACTGAGCACTGGCTACTACCAGCAATTCCACCACTATTTATTGGATTTCTAATAAATGCCAGGCATTGTGCTCCCATTCTCACTATAAACCTTCTAATAGATCCATAAACTTGGTACCATTACTGCTCCCCTTAGAGATGAGCAAACTGAAGCTTAGAATAGAAATTGCTTGCCCAAGGTCACTCAACTAGTGAAAGAAAGAGCTGGGCTCAGACACAAGTCTGTCCGATTCTCGTGATCTAAATCACTAAGTCTCAGCTGCAAATATGGGCTTCTATCCGATCTGCTCTTGCTGGGCTTTTTGTACTATCTCCTCTGTGTGTAGCACCTGTCCCAATACATGGGATGGATGACGAGTCCCTTTCATTATGCTCATTAGTGTCCTAATTCACTGTTTACAGCTCTACTCGGTGAGTGACCCTGTGACTCCATTATTTTGTTGTCGGATCTGAGTGTTGTTTTGGTTACTCTGAAATCTCATTCTTTTGGACTTTATCTCTCACACACACACACACAGTCTTGTTATCGACACGGGATAGCATCTGTTAGTGGCAGCTCCGTGGGGTTAGGTATCCTCATGACTCCGGGGATATCCTTGTCTAAAAAGTGCTCCTGGGAGAGTGCTATTGAATTTTCCCTCATAAAGGCAGCACACTGCAAGCAAGGTCAGAGGCTCTGCGCCAAGTATGTTAATCTGCCCAGAGAGAGCTTCAGCCTGAAAGGGGCTGATCTTTACTGTCCTGGGACACTGTGACCTCCCCAAGGGAAAACCCTGTGATATGGGTTTGAAGCAAACTATCTTCTAAAAGGCTGTAATTTCAGAGTTAAAGCATGAACTCTCTTACCTACCTTTCTTTTTGTCTCCTTATTATATACCTTTTCTATTACCTTTTAGTCCCCTTATGTCCCTTTGTCCCCAGTAATCACCACACTGCTGTCCATGTCCATGAGTCCTTTTTCCTTTTTGCTCAATCCCTCTACCCTCTAATCTGCTCCCCTCCCCCCACAACTGACTTCTTAATGCCCTTTTTAAATCCAGGGTAAAGGGATAATCCATGGACTTATTTTGCTGATCCCAAGGTTGTCTACTAGATGCTATTCATTCCACATATATGCATTTAGCTTTCCCACAGATACAAAACCAGGAGCTGGGACTATAAATATACACATATTGTAAAGGAGATTGGAATCCAGTGATACCAGATATAATACTTTGTGACTTCGCATAAATTTTCTCACTTAACCCTCATAATAGTCCTGAAAGAAACAAAGTATTATTGCAATTTTTACAGATGAGCAACGAGAGGCTCAGAGAGACTTAGTATCCAGTATTTCAATTAAGGACGATTTGATTCTGAAATCCATCCATCTTGTAATGTACCACTGTGGCCGCTGTGAGGAACCTCTCCAACCTTTTGTGTAGCGAGACTCTGTCACTGATCACGGATTACCTCCTTGACCTCACCTCCCACGGTGCTGCTGTTCATGGTGCTCAGCCCTCTGGCTCTCTCGTAGTTTCCTAAGTGCGCCAAGCTTGTCTCTCCCCGAGCAGCATGTACTCTGCTGCCTGGAACACTATTCCACTCCATCTTCCCAGGTCTTGCCTCCATGCTTCATTTATATCTTTCAAAAATATTACCTCTTCTTCCCACAATGGTTACCTTTAAAATAGTACCTTATCTGGCTAACGTAGCCAGAGTATCCACCTGCTCTGCCCATTACTCACCTGCTAGTTACCAATCTTTATCTTCACCTGAAATTATCTAAGCATATACCCATACATGTCAACACCCAAATCCATACATCAATTCATTTGAATTACTCTGGATATTTTCTTAGTATATTTTTCTGATTCAATGATCTCTCCACTCAAGATGGTGAGCCCCTCAAGGTCTGGGACCATATCAGTGCCTCTACCTATTGCAGGGGTCAGCATGTAATAATTACTCAATAAGCTAAATGGGATAGATATAATGCCTGTCATATTTATTAATCATTTTCTTGTATAGATTTTTAAATTGAATAAAAGATCCAACAGTCTATTTTTGAGGGTTCACACAAAATGTTAAAATAGTTAAAATAGAAATAATAGGTTTATCTCTCTGCTTTAGGTCCCATGATAATCCTTGCTGAGAAGATTCATTGTGGCTGCTTACCTTTGTAGCAGCACTTCAAGGCTGATACTGAGTATATACCACATCGCCAACTTCGAGTTAAGAAAATTGAAAATCTAGTGAATTTATTTTAATTTATTTTTATTGTATATTTTCCATTACCTCTGATCCCCTTTATATGACTCCCCACCCATCACCACTCTGTAATCCTATTGCTTGTAGCAATATTTTTTCTGATATCTCTCCTTGGGCAAGGGAAATTAAAAAAAATAAGCAAATGAGACTACATCAGGCTAAAAAGGTTTTGCACAGCAAAGGAAACCATTAACAACATGAAAAGACAGCACACTGAATGGGAGAACATATTGGCTGATGTATCTGATAAGGGTTTAGTGTCCAAAATATATAAAGAATGTGCAAAACTCAACACCACAACCAAAAACAATCCAATTAAAAACTGGGCAAAGGACCTGAATAGGCATTTCTCCAAAGAGGACATACAGAGGGCCAACAGATGTATAAAAAGATCACTGATCATCAGAGAAATGCAAATTAAACCACAATGAGATATCACCTCACACCCATCAGAACGGCTGTCATCAACCAATGAACAAACAACAAGAGCTGGCGAGGACGTGGAGAAGAGGTAAAATGTACATTGATTTTAACATCGCATACCATGAAAGCACAGTGATGTGCTAGAGATGAGCTAAATCTGCTTAGAGAAAAGCACACTGTGGTTAAGAAAAACTAACAGAATTCTCAAAATTCTTGCAGCCTCTTAGCGGACTAAAAGCCAAAAAATGAAGTATGGGTAATGTTGGAATAAAGAATTTTGTTTACCTAATACATCTTTTGGAGTTTTTCCATGAGTTTGGTCTGGTCTTTTGTTCTTCCTCGGGAAGGTGGCGTAGTCGAGGGAGGGAAACACTGTGGACCTTTAGGCTTCCCGCAAGGCATCCACGCGGACATCAAAGAGCAAGATTCAGTGCGTAGTAGATCTTGGTGGACATGACCATGGCTTTTTCCTCTCTGTTTCTTTCCAAGGTGCCAGGGTTTTCCTCGTGTTTCTTTCCAAGGTGCCAGGGTTTGCCATAATGTTTAATTGTGATGCAACTTACAAAGCACCCAGCTTGATACATGGGGTGGGTTAAATCAACAGGTTTTTTAGACAAATTGCTTATCATGTTTTACCTTCTCTGACCACA
The DNA here is from genome assembly GCA_004027475.1 of Anoura caudifer. Taxonomy (NCBI): domain Eukaryota; kingdom Metazoa; phylum Chordata; class Mammalia; order Chiroptera; family Phyllostomidae; genus Anoura; species Anoura caudifer. The sequence continues at coordinate 163,836 of PVKU01000199.1, read as the reverse complement.
AGAATCATGTCTAAAATAGTCAGGTAGCATGTGTCAGTTCCATTGAGTTATTTATCTTCAATATGCAGGACAGATCTTGGGTTTAGAAGTTCATGAAAATAACAGAAAGATTAATTTACACTGAATGAATCTACACTATAGAATCCACTCTATCTATCTCTATCTATCAATCTATAGATATAGATAGATATAGATATGTATATACTGTGCTACCTTGTTTATATTAGCATGATTAAATATAGCAACTCTGAATGTTGTACAGAGGGATACCGCATTTTCATTCTTCCAAATTAAGTAGCTGCTGAAATCTCCCAGCTAGGGACAGCTGAGGAAAGAGTTTCTGCTTTCAGAGAACCCAAATTTCTAGTTAATTTTTTCTTCATGTCCTGTGACTGAGAACATGGCAGTCCACAGGGAGCTCTTACTTCTTCATGTTATCCTAGGTTTTTCAGGAGATTCTTGCCATTGCTTATATTCTTACTCAAAGATCATCTTCAGCTCTCAGAATCTTGTTGTTTACAAATTGCAAAAAGTCCCTCTCCACATAGAACACAGAACACACCTTAGTGTAAGAATATAGGATTTTCTTCAGAAACCCACATATGGTGACTAGAATCGAGTCTTAGAGGTCTGAACCCTGGGGCTGTAGAGCTCTCAAGACTCGAAGCAGATTTTTAAAAAAATCCCTCTTTCTAGGCACACACTTTCATCACTGCTTTTTACAGAATTTTCTTTTTGTTCTTTAGCACCTGGGTTTACAGAGCAAGCTCACATGACCAGCGGAAACTGATTAGCAGCAATCAATCCTGATTCAAATAATCCAGACTAAGTGGATTGACCACCTTGGATGAGATAGACATCTATCCTTCTCTGCATGAATCAGCAATGATCATGGAGAAAAGACCATTAGGGCAAACAGGCTGCAGGAGCCCATTCCTTGGGTTGAACAGGTGAAAATATCACAGGGGAAAATTTGTGGGCATGGAGGACACTGCAAAAGGTGCTCACTGCTGGTACAGGTGTCATCTCAGTGGATTTTCAAGAAGGACTTGTTCTCCTCCAATAGGTTAACATGCTAGCCCTGCTGGTTGCGAGTCACTTACTGGGGGATGTCTCTGCTTTGTGTGTGTGATCCAGCTTCCGGCCTTTGTCTCTGCTCTGAATGTTCCACGTTCTTTTATCAGTATCTTCTGGCTCTTGTGGTCAATATTGACACCTTTTGTATCCTTCGTTGAGCAAACAGTTCTTGTTTTGTTCATGGCTAAATCTCTATGTTATAGAAATAACATAGAGATAACTCAAAATACTAGTTTTTTTTTTTTTCCCCTGCTTACAGGTAAATGCCAATGATTGATGAAGAAAAATCAAACATAGTGATTTTGTTTAGTTTATGTCTATTTCCTCTCTCAAATATAGGCATAGTACTCCCTAGCAACACATGTCAATAATCTGTATTTCCCCCCTCTTCAAACTGACTCTCCTCAAGAGTCCTCTATTTCAACTGTCTCTTACCTTCAGATGGTAACTTCCTTCATAATTTACTGAGCTAATACAAACAATAAATAGGTACTTGTTCATCTTTCCAACATTGTATTTACCAACCTACCTGCATTTCTACCCATTCTGACTGCCCTTACCTTACAATGCCTGGATGTGTTCTTACTCCTAGACCAGGCTGCCCCTCCCATTTGGACCCCTGATACTATCCTTTCCTGTTCAAGAGCCTCTCTATATACACTCTCTCAGGCATCATCTGTTTTTCTGTTTCTATTGGTAAGTCGCCTACCACAATACAAGCATGTCTAAATATTTCTTATTCAAAACTGCGTTCTGTTGACTCCATCAGACTCCTTCTTGCCAATACCTTATATTTCTATTCACCTATTTAATGAGATTCTTACAAGTATGATATATGATTGCCATTTCTACTTAATCATTTTGTATTCTTTTATCAACCACTATAATTGTGCTTCAGTCCCTGCTACTGAGCTAAGACAATATTGTCAACATTATCCATGACATCCATTTTGCTAACCCAATGATTATTTCTCTGTCTTTACTTAAACTCTTTATGTACTAAACGTGGCTAATTATGCCAGGACCGTTCAAACATTTCTTCTCTTGGCTTTGGGATAGAACACTCTCCTGGATTTCTAACTACTTGGTGGCCACTTGTTCCTGGCTTGCTTTGCTCACTGCTCCTCTTCTGCTCAGCCTTTCAATGCTGCATAGCCCTATGGGTCAGGCCTGGGCCCCTCTCTTCCCTAACTGCTCCCTCTTCCTAGGTGAACTCAGTTGGCCTTCTACCTGTAAATATTACCTATATGCCCTTCAGCTTCAGATCCAATACTCATAGAACGACCTCTTCTCACAACCCTGCACTAGCACATGTGCCTACTTACCACATTATTTGGATTTCTTTTTAAAATACATTTAGATAGGTTTATTATTTAGCTTTTGTGATGTAACGCACCATCCTAAAACCTAGCGGCTTAAAACAATCACTACGTATCTCATAATTCTGTGGACCAGAAATTTGGGCTGGACTTGGATGGATGATCCTTTTTTTAAAATAATTTTTCTTTATTTATTTACTTCTTTTCTTTCTTTTTTTTTTAAATCATTTATTTATTTTTAGAGAGAGGGGAAGGGAGGGAGAAAGACAGAAACATCAATGTGTGCTTGTCTCTCACACGCCCCCTACTGGGGGCCTGGCCAGCAACCTAGGCATATACACTGACCAGGAATCGAATCTGCCACCCTTTGGTCCGCAGGCCCGTGCTCAGTCCACTGAGCCATGCCAGCCAAGCCTTACTTACTTATATTCATTCATTCATTCATTCATTCATTCATTTTTACTGTTGTTCAAGTACAGTTGTCTCCATTTTCCTGCCACCACTTTCCCCTGCCCCACCCACCCCCACCTCCCACCCTCAATCCTACCCCTCTTTGGCTTTGTTCATGGGTCCTTTATATGTAGTCCATGGTGACCCTTCTAACAGACATCTCAAACTTCAGAGATATGAACTGGAATTCTAGATTACTACCCATTCTCACTCTATTCATCCTGCATTCTGTGCCTCTCAAGTAACTATTAAAACCACCCATTCAGGCTCTTATGTCAGCCATCTAAGAGCAATATTTGGCTTAATATTTCCCTCCTAAATCCACTCCCAATTTTTGGCTCTTCTTTCAAAACATATTAGGTATACACCCTCTTCTCTGTCTCTCTCCTGCTATAGCTCTTACCCAAATCACCATCCTACCTGGGCTGGACTTCTTTAATAAATACCTGACTTTCTTTCTGGTTTTCTTTTGCAAAATTATCCTTTGTCTCTATACCTTCCAGTATTTTTTTTTAAATTACAGAGACTTGATTTCCCCTGCTAAAATAAAACCCTCTAGTGGAAACTCGCATTTTAATATAACCCCTTCTTCCGACTTGCAATATTTTGCATGACCAGGCCTCTGACCCACTCTCCTAACTCATTTCATATCAGGCTTCCCTACGTTTCTTGTAATCAAGAAAAACAAAACAAAATAACCACACACGCTCAGAATATTCTCTTTCTGTTCTTAACATACCAACTTTATTCACATTTCAGGATCTTAGTTCCAGTGCTATAACAAAATGACAGAGACTTGGTAATTCAAATAATACTTATTTTTTACAGTTATAGAAGCTAGAAAGCCCAGGATCACAGTGATAGTAGAGGTGGTATCTGCGAAGGGCCTGCTTCCTGATTTGCAGACATCGGACTTCCTTTTTTAACTTCACGTATACTGAGGTCATAGCAGGGTTTTGCACTGGGTGTCATGGAATGCTCTTTCCTTTTATTGGTGCTTGGCTCCCTTTCTTGTCACTCAGATTCAACATTATCATTGCCTTCTAAAAAAAGTCTACTCTGACCATCCAGTTCCTTTTTAACATGTTGCCCTAATGGTATCAACTTCAGAGCACTCATCTTTCGAGACTGAGACAGTAGTTATTTTATGGTACATGCTCAATAAATATTTGTTGTTGCTCTGTTTGCACAGTGCCATTGGCATTTTGTAGAGCATGAATTTGCTTGTTTTTTACTGAAATAAAGAGCAACATCTAATTTGATTTGAATTATAGTAATTAAGACATAATGCAGAGTGCAACTTAAAATAAAGCAAGGAGAAAACTGAACACTACATTGGATATTTTTGGAAGCAGCATGTAACCAACCAAAATGGAATAAACCTGCTTTTGAGAAAATGAGGTGGGCATGAGACCCCACAATGGCTGTACGTCTAGGATTCTGTTTCCTCGTTGTATGGAAAAGAAAATGTTTACACTGCAACGTTATCTTTAATTTTTAAATGACCTTTTGAAGCTCTGTGGTATGCTGTTTGTAGGAAGCGCGAAACCAGACTGGCAGTTTGTCCTTTTGTCTCATGTCCGTCCCTACTACTAGCCCAGGAGGATGAACTTTGGAAATTCCAGTCACATTGTTGAAAGATTTGGGGAAGTCCACAGGCCACTTAATGGGGAAACTCAGACAGCAGACTGTGTTATCCAAAGAATCGTTCTTGATTATACACAATATGCTTGTATTTCCTTCAGGAATTTAAAGAATACGTATGACGGGATAATTAAACGATTTCCATATCTGTAGAGTTAAACATCCACCAACTCGTCATTTTCTACCTGTAGCAGAGACATGTGGTGTTTATATCGCCCAGCAGCTGTTCACTCTTCTTCTGGTATCATTTGGGCTCCCCCCGGGGAGCCACCTGCTGTCCCACTTTCCGGTTCCAGGTGTTTGGTGGAGTAGGCTAAGCTGGGAGCTTGAGGGGTCCATATGCTTCTTAGCCTGGCCAATCAGAATACCACACACCCTTGGCTGTCGTAACCAGTTCATTGACAGGTAGATCATCAGACTCAATAAAATGAAGTGAGATAATTATTAGAATTGCTGACAGAAAAGCATTCTTCTATTTTTCCAATGTCTATCATGACAGAATGGAGGCTTGGATCTGACGTGCAGCATTGCTCTCCCGAAGAGAGCGGGGCTGAGCTGGGCAGGCCCAGGGACGAAGAGAGGTCAGCACGGGATGGTCAGCTGGCCCCCTTCCCGGTCCTCTTCATGTGGGAACTAGTAAGTTTTTATTTCGATTCATGTTTTCTTGTATCAGGTATTGAAAGTGCTTCTCCTAACATAGTCAAATTATAGTTCTTTTACTTGTTCTCTGATATTTTGTTGTCCTCCTTTCTACCTTCCCTTGTAAATTGGGCTCAAGGAAAACTTCCAATATTCTGCTCATTTTGATGCCACAATATATGCTAACTTGCATGGATTTCTAAGTTGTGTTTGTGGTTGTCTTTGTTGTAGTGTGGCCATGTCACACTATATTTTTGAAAGCACTCAGCATGGAGAAAATAATAAATATGGTTACATTGCAGAGAATTATCTTTTTATACTACTCTGTGGATATCATGGCATTTGGCTTGGAAGAGAGTAACACATAAAGATGGAATCTTGCCATTTGTGAGAGCCTGGGTGGATCTTGATATTGTGCTAAGCGGAATACGTCAGATGGAAAAGGACTAAAACCATACGATCTCACTCATGTGGAATATAAAACAAATAAAATAGCAAACACACTGATAAAACAAATAAATACAGACCCATAGATACTGGAAGTAGAACAGTGGTTACCAGAAGGAAAGGAGGGTGGACCGGGATGAATTAGATACAAGCATTCAAATGCGTGGTAATGGAAGGAAACTAGACTTTTGGTGCTGAGCATGTAACTGAATACACAGATGTCCAGTTATAATGTAGTACACCTATACTTTGTATAATGTTATTAACCAATACAATATAAAAAAACAAAGCAAGTCTTCTTATCCCAGACTTTCATTTCTGGCTGGCCAGATAAGAAGGGTTATGTGAAGCAGCGGACTGGGGGGAAACAGAGTTTTGCGGTTGTCAGAATGAGAGGTGCTACTGAATTTGATGGTTAGAGGAAGGATAGATGAGTCTGGTTTGGGGTATCCAAGGAAGGATTAGAGGAAGACTGGAGACTTGAATTACGCCTTAAATGTTAGGTAGGCTGTGTGTGTTTGGGGAAGTTTCAAGAGCCGATTTTTGGTGAGGGGCAAATAACAGAACCTCGGTGCCTTTGGAGAACAATGAAGCCAATGCATTTGCAGAACAGGATGTTCTTTAATAATAACAAGATATACTTATAAAGTGCCAAGTTAGTCATCCAAACAATGTGGTCTGGTCAAATCTAGGCACAAATCTGCATGGGAAGGACTTACTTCCTGTCTATGTCCCTGGGAATGGAGGTTTTTCACAGTTGTGTGACTTGCCCAAATTAATCAGCTTATAGGTGGTAGTGTGAGAAGTGAACCTTACCACATGCCTCACTGCGGGGGCTGTGCCTCGAAGGTTGCCCTGGCAACGTGGAGCCAGTTCACAGAGAGCCACCAACACCAGGCTGAGGAGTCTGGTGAGAATTCGCTGGGAGGGTCTTTAAGGAATTTTCTGGTCGCCCTGTATGGTTTTAAGTTGAATCAGAATTGTGGTTCAGTTTGAAATACTGTAAGCACTAAACCATCTTTATTTGGGTCCACGATGCTACTCTATTAAGGAAATAGGTCTTCAACGTTGGAGGAAGCCTTCTTTGCTTCATTTCATCCCAGTTTCATTCCTGGATCTGTTCCCCTCCTTGTTTCCACAGGTAAAAGTGAAATGATAATCGGACCAGGAAGGTTAAAGCCTGTTTTCCTTAGATGTACTTAAAGCCTATTTGTACATTTTCGAACATCTGCAAAGTAGCTTTTTAATGTGTCTTGCAATTGAAATTATTTTGCAATGCAAGTCTTGTCATACATCGTTAAGATCATGCTCCTACCTCTAGGCCGATTTCAGACTGCCCTGCTGAATAACTCGAACTTGTTTATAGCCATCAGAAATGCAACATTAGGTTTGGCGATTCCGGAGTGACTTCTACATTCAGATGTTCAGAGTCTCACCAACTTTCCAGTTTTGCAGAATCTGTCCTTGTCTTACTAACCAAGGTGTGGGAATGCCAGTGTTTTCTTATTTGTTATGGGAGATAATCGTACCTCTGAGATCTATGTTTCTCTCACCGTTAAATTTAGAAATGGAGAGTTGTCCTGTGTTGACACCGGTGCTTTGGCCTTTAAAACTGCCTTTCAGCCTGACTGCGACGTTTCTGATTCAGAGCATCCCTTCTGCTCTTTTACATTCAAGGTGGCACTGAGGAATCAGTAAGCTGGAAACGGTGTTTCATTTAGTTCAGTTTTATTAGGAAAAATGGTTACATAAACCCTTACCAGTGTAAACATACTAGAATTAGGCAGATGCAGACTCTAGAGATACGCAAACATGTCACAGCCGGAAGCATGCATCAAAATACAGGCGTACCTGAAACATTGCAGGTTTGGTTCCAGACAACCGCAATAAGGCAAAGTGCAATCATTTTTGCATGTGGAAGGTTTTGTCTGCATTTTGTGTAAGACACAACATCTGTGAAGCACAACAAAGTGAAACAATGGAATGAGATATGCCTGCACTCATTTGTAGAAGTCCAAATCCGGGCAGAAGAGTGGAGCCGGGTGAGAGCCATGACAGGAAGTAGGAGCAAAGTGAAGGGAACATCAGGGCTGAAGAGTAAGAGTAATTCAGGGCGAAGTAGCAGCTAGAAAATCAGTGTGGGTCAAAACCCAGCACACATCGGGTGTTTCGTCAGGAGCAAAGAAACAGCACCCAGGCAGAACTCTGCTGGGCTGGGCCCTGATGCAGCTGGATTTTATCTTTACTGCTTATTTCCACCCAGTGCACATTCAAGCTTCTACTTGCAGAGATTCTGGGAGACCCCAGGTGATTTATACCACCCTTTGATTGAAAACTGATGCCTGGTGCTTTGCATATATTATCTCTAATCCTCCAAGGACCCTCAAGGTAAGTATTTTTACTTCACTTTTACTGATGAGGAATTTCAGCTCGGAGCGATTTAGTAAATCTATCCAGGGTTGTACAGTTATGGTGTGGCAGGGTCAGGATTCATCCCCAGTTTTGTCTGATGCTAAAGCCGGCTTGGTTTCGCCTGCTTTCCTTTTTTCTAAAGGAAACCCAAGTCAGAATGTCACCTCTCCAGGTTGAATCAGAACTAGACACGGGCAGCAGACAAAGAGAAAAAAGAAAATGCAGGATTACAGGAGGTGAATTATCTTTTCAGATTAGCTCAGAGAATTCACCAAGGCAATTCATCTGACTGCTGGGTTCTATTACTAAAACCCAGCCTCTGGACTCCTGGGCCAGTACTATGCCCCAAGATCTTAGACACTTTAGAGAATGCTACAGGGTGCAGAGGCTGTGAGAATTTGAAGTCTTCACCATTCGTATTCTCTCCTGTCTTCCCTGACAGGCTGTGCACTTCAAGTCCAGAAATGCATTCCTTTAGTGACCAAACACTTGGACCTCATTAAGGCTTAGGACAAGTTTCATCCCAGTGAATAGCTCTGTAGGAGTAAGTTCACATCAAAGAGGTCGTAGGTGAGTGCTTGTGTCAGAATTAATCCACCATACATGAAGGCGCAGCATGTGATTACATTTGTTGGTTGTTGTTGATGCTAGCTAACAATAAGTAGTGGGATCAACTGTAACAACAAAAACAATAAAGATGAAATTAAAAATGTTCCTTTAGCCTGAAGGGATTTGTTTCTGCTTGAGTTCAGCCATGGAACGTTTTATCAGTCGAGTAGCAATGAAGTACTACTGTGAAAGAGGTGTTTGAATGATTTCCGATATTGAGAAAACAACCCCCAGATCTAGTCATTTGCACTGAAGTGAGATGAAGTCTGGAGTTTAGCACATGGTTTTGCTTTGGATGTCATCAGACAAGAGAAAACTTCAAAGATGCCAAATACCAAGTAACACTTTAGTTGACTCAGTTGTAGTTCTAAAACTGACAAGAACAGTGAAAGTAAGAGAACTCTCTGTTCAGCTGGGTAGAAGTATGCCATCCACCAAACTGCCACCTAAATGATCTCTCTGAAGCAGTGGTTTCAAAGTGTACTTCCCAGAGCATCAGCCTCAGGTAGTTCAGCCTCACCTACGCACTTGTTAGAAAGCAGATTCTCAAGACGCACCTTGCACCCATGAAACGTTGGTGGCCAGGAATCTGTGTTTTAGCAAGCCTTCCAGAGGGTGCTAGTGCTCACTGAAGTTTGAGAACCTGTGCCCTAGATTCTAAACCTGTGTCACACAGGGTATGTATATCAGGGCCATGTTGTTTGTACATATCTGGAACGCAACTCAGATTAAACCAAGAGGATTTTTATGGACTCCAGTGCCTGGGGAGCCAAAAGTTGTGCTAAAGTTCAAATGTGGTTATCGTAGCATTGTTTCTCTCTAGCACTTGCGGGTTCTTTATATGTAAGGAGAGACAGTGGTAGATCTCGGCTTACCTGAATTTCATGGACCTTTTTCCTAATAGCTTCCGTCAAAGCACCAGGAAGCTTACTCTCCTTGGCCTCTCCTGGGTCACTTGTCCATCCCTGATCTAACCACCAGTGTAGCCCATTGGAGGGAGCATCCTGATGAACCGGATTTGATTCATAAGCTCTACCCAGAGCCTGTGAGCGGCATCAGCACCACCTGAATGAAATTTACTAAAATCATTTTCCCAAAGGAAGAAATGTAAACTACCAGCAATAACAACAAAAAAGGAACAGGAAATGATTAGCAAATCAGACCCCTTTAAGGATGTTGTGAGTTGAATCATGTCCTCCCCACGTAAATTAAAGTCCTAACCCCACCACTCCTTACCCCAGAGGCAAACTTATTTGGAAATAGTGTCACTGTTGATATGATTACCGTAGCGAGGCCTTACTGGAGTAGGGTACGCCCCTAATCCAATGTGACTTGCGGCCTTGTAAAAGAAGTAAGTCCGACACAGACACATATATTGTAGTGTTATAAAAATTGATATTAGGCTGCCATAAGCCAAGGAGGTCCCAGAAGCTAAGAGGGAGGCCTGGATTTGATCTTTCCCATGCACCACCAGAGGGAGCATGGCCCTGCCAATAGCTCGGTTTTGGACTTGCAGCCTGTAGAATTGTGACCTTCTAAATTGACGTTGTTTGAGCCATGCAGCTGTGGCACTTTGTTATGGCAGACTTGGGAAACTAATACGAAGGTCAAGTGCTTTTTCCTTCTAATGCATATACGTTTTCTATCAGTACTTTTCAACACTGCATGCTTATAAGACCGGTTTAGGTGGTATATCACTCACGTCCTCGGGACACATGGCAGGCTCACCAGGAATAAGTGAAGAGAATTTGATAGAGTTACTGTTTAGAAAAGCGTGGGCGGGGTGATGGGAACCACCGAGGGGTGGTTGGTGAAGTATCCAGCAGCAGGAGCAGCAGCAAGATGCTGCCAGAAACTCGCTGAGCTGCCAGGTGTTGGAGGAGCCAACTAAAGCGGCCAGCCAAACCTGAGAGAGTGAAGCCTTTAAATCACTTGCTGTAAAGGTTAAAGCAAGTGAGGATCTAAAACTGGAGGAAGCACAGACTCCCACTGTTCTGTCTCCCTGAAATGGTGAGCCGGTCAAGGGTCGGGTGGGTCAGCACAGACGTGGCGGCTGTCTCACTGTGGAGGGAGCCCCAACAAAAGGCTCTGGCTGTTTCCTGGTCCCTGAGCTGGGAGTCAGGGGAATGCGGTGGGGCTAGGAGGGAAACGGGGGTGGCTACTGAGAGGCGACTGTAGCTTCGAGGTTTCTCTGTTCTTTGCATAAAGAGGTGGCAGAGGCACCTGAATAGGACCTCTGTCTGAGGCCTCAAGGTAAGAGACGGAGGAATGAAGGCTCCAGGGCTAGGAATGCAAATGTGTAAGTGAAAGACTTCCAGAGGGGTCTGAGTCCTGGGCTGCAACTCCCTTCAGAGACGGCGATGCACACGGCGATGCACTGGCTGTGCACTGGGTCTAGTGTGGGGAAGGCTGCTTCCCTCCTTGAGGCCTGGCAGGTAAACCTTTGTGACTGCCTACCCTTGTGGGGCCTGAGAAATCACGCATAGGTTTTTAACCAGGAGCCAGACTCCTCAGATGCCATTACTACTCCAGACTAAAGGAGGCAAAGGATGAAAGCAGTGCACTTTGAGCCCAGTGCAAGTCATTGCTATGGTCACAGGAGAAAACACCACCACACTTAGAATGGCAGCTGCAGAGAGAGCAAGGTGGGAGGAGCAAAGCCCCTGACACCCTCTTCCTTTTCCTGATACTTCTTCCCAATCCCATTGTTTGAATTCAGTGGGAGGGCAGAGGGTGAGGAAGCTGGGGATGATGTGGCCCTCAGTTGTCAGCTTCCCATAGTACAAATCAGAGGATGGCAGGGAGTGGGGAGGTTAAAAAATGTATAATTAGCACCCAGAGCTTTGAAAAAAATGCCACTGCTTGGGCTGCATCTCTGGAGACTTGGATAGACTTGGTTACAAGGCTTAGGCACTTGTGTGTACTTCTCAAAGTTTTAAAAGGAAATCTAGCCTGCACAAAAAGAGGTTCACAAATTGTAAGTGTAAGACTCAACGAATGATCACAAAATGAACACATTCATGTCACCGTGATGCAGATCGAGAGACAGAACATTGTCAGCATTTGGAGATTCTCACCCCATCATCACCTTCCAGCTCCCCTCAAAGGCAACCACCAAACATCCTGACTTCCGGCACCACAGTTAAGTTTACCTGTTTTTTAATGTCATAAACCTAGAATCATAGAGTTTATGTCCTTTCGTGTCCTTCTTCTTTTACTGCAATAGAATCCATTTCATCAAGGTGTCTGTCCACATTCTGATGGAATAGGAATTCCACCTATGTGGCCCCCCTATGATGCTAAAACTTACCAATGGCAGAGCTTTTATCTGGATTCTTTCCAGGAAAGAGCCGCTCCATGTTTGGGATCTTAACTGAAACAGAGTTCCCATCTTGTAATCTTCCAGCAGTTAGACAGCAACTTGTCTAAAAGCTGTCATAGGCATCTCCTGGCAGAATTGCTTGGTATTCCTTCAAGTCAACTATAGTAGCTTATACCAGGGATTCAAAGAATTCTATGCTGACGTCTCTGAGATAAGATGGATTGGAATGATGGCCTAGAATGATGGATTAGAATGGCACATGGGGAACAGTTCATTCTGTCAGGCGGGGCAGGGTGCGTATGAAAAGGGCAGTGCCGATGGAGAGGTATCACGCATGCTTGAAAAGACCTTACTTGCAGAAGAGAGGCACAGTCTCTTCTTCATTGCTGGGCCGGAGGTTCCGAGGAATTTTCCGTTTGGTGGTGAGGACAAGCCATTTAAGTGAGTTGAGTACAAGGTGTAGGGTTGATGATTACTAATTAATGACTCTAATGGATGAATAATGCAATAAATGTGATTTTTGAGGGGAACAAAAGGTACCACGTAAATGCACAACTGGGATAGCAATTTCAAGTGATACATGGTAAATATTTAGACCTTAACAGATTCTAGAAAACACCTGTATATTAAAAATGTGGCAAAGGATATAGAAGGTCTTCAGTGAGGAAAGATGATTCATTAACATGCACATGCTGTACGTGCAGAATGAGATTATAGTGTATAATTCAGTAAAGCCTTATTTAATTTCAGGTGATGGACAGTAATTTCAAGTTTAAAATCCAAACGAGACTTAGTTGACTCTTTTATTTTTTATCAAGTCAGTGCTGTGTAACTGGGGCCGTCATGTCCCGCTCAGTGGTGAAAATCTAGTTAGTCCCTTTTTGCAGATAGCAAATATGTTTAGAGCTTGGCTTGAAGAGAATGGTGTGTGACAGGGACTTCTCTGGGGGGACACCCATATTTTTAAAGAGAGGAATATCTATGAAATGAGATCTGCTCTGTCTCCAGAATTCTGCATCAGTACCAGCCCGGCACGGTCATTAAAACTGGATGGGCATCGGCAATTCCTTCCTGGTAGAGGTCCTTAATGTACCAAAACATCACGAGTCCCCTTTGTTTAAATGGTGCTTTATAATCTATCTTGTTTTAATTGCGCATGAAGTCATGCTAATGAAGAGAAATCCCAACTGATGCTCCCTCTGACTAGGAAATTAATTCAGCTAATATTTTCACTGGCAACTGTGATCTTGAGAGCCACACTTTGAACGATGCAATTTGCTATAAATCTTTTTTAAAGCAACTATTTTTTCAATTCAGAAACTTTTCTTAATTCCACAGCTCTGTGCTTTTATGTCATACTTATGACACAAAACTTACCTTTTCTGACTTTAAAACTGTATTGAGGTTTATTTTTCCAGGCAAACCCCTAACTCTGTAGCTAATGCGACATTCAGCATTCTCTCACTATGGAAAATATTTCCACCTTGACAAAAACAAAATATCTCTAATGACTGATATGGTTCTCAGGGACGTTGAAGGCAGGTGTACTCTCACAAATCTCCCTCGGACACAAAGTGAATGTTCCTTCCTGCCAACTGTGTTGCTCACGTTGAGGACTGGGGAGGTAAGGGTGGAAGAGATTTATAAGATGTGTGAGAGGGGAGTTAAATCCATCAATTCGAGAATTGTTTCAAATGCATACAATTTGAGTGGCAGTAGTGACTTTTAATGAACAGTTCCGTCTGTCAAAGAGAGGGTGAGGGACTGAGGTCTACTATGCTCCATACACTTGGATATGACAGTTTCCAGCTTTCTTAAGATGCTTGCTTTAGGCAGTATGATTATGAGTAGGAGGGAATGGTATTTATATAGAAATTTTCCCTACTCTTGGTTTATTGCAAATCCATTGTTCTACTTTCATTGGTCTGTACTGAAGTGAGGATGTTATCAATTTTTCTTAATATTATTATTAACTATAACTGGTTGTTCTTTAATATTTTTCTTTACTATTATTTTGGTTTTAAAATTATTATTTCTGTTATGGCATATCATGATGGTCCTTGGCAGAGGTTGTTATTTTTGACATTTTTTTGTTTATTAATGTCCTTACTTAAAAACTTTTTAAAAGCAGATGACTTTGTTGGGTGACATTCAAATTTAAAAAAGAGTCTGTCCTATAAATGGCAAAAGACTGACAACTGCCCTTTTATAGGATGATATTCTAGGTAATCAGAAATATAAATATGGATGGGAAATTCTTTATATTTCCACTCTGTAAATTGTAATATGGAAGTACACGGTAGGGCAAAAGATCAGTGAGGTGAAATTTTGTGTCTCATTGTCAACCGAGAGTAGGTAGAGGACCATCCTTCTGTTGGTCAATGTTCCTTTAAGGGAAGGGTTTCCAAGATATCTCCTTTCTTTTCACACTTACCCTCATCCTCACGGACACTGCTCAAAGAGGAGTTTCTATGACTTGGTCTGATATTTGCATGGCTGTGATTATTGTGAATAAATGTAGCTGGTTCTGAGTTCCATGTGGCCTGAGTACTAAGCGAGTCCAGCCCAGGTGTGCATCTGACCCTCATTCTTTTGTGTCTTCCCTTCTGTGGTATCTACTCAAGTGTTTAGCTAGACTACAGCAATGTTTAGGATTCATGTTTCAGGTCAGTGGGGGCAGGGAGGACCCTTATGTGGGACTGGAGCTAGGCTTAGATTTGGGTATCATAGTATTGGGTTGGCCAAAAAGTTTGTTTGGCTCTCTCCATGAGATGGCTCTAGTAGCACTTAATTGTCTTTAATTTCATTCAAAACAATTTTGTTAACCTGTATTGTGACAGCTGTCATATCAAAGTGCATTAAAAAAACATCAAAATTGGTGAATTTTTGTGTAGCCATTTTAACATTGAAGATGGAAGAAAATATACAACATTTTTGGCATATTATACTTTACTGTTTCAACAAGATAAAAACCAACAGAAATGCAAGAAAAGAAAAGATTTGTGCCGTGTATGGAGAAAGTGTGGTGACTGATCAAATGTATCAAAAATGGTTTGGAAATTTCATGCTGGAGATTTCTCGCTGGATGATGCTCTGTGGTCAGATAGACAAGTTGAAGTTAATAGCGATCAAATCAAGACATTGAGAACAATCAATGTTATACCACATGAGAGATAGAAGACATACTCAACATATCTAAATCAATAAAGTTATTGGTGAAAATGAAAAATGTGTTTCTCATTTTATGGAAAAACTGAAAGAACTTTTTTGGCCAACCTAATACATTGCTATTCTACTTCATGATACCACTTGTTTCTTGTTTCTTGTCTATGTAACTACCTTGAGATAATTGGAAGTACAGTTACATTCTAGGATAGAATTTGGGTATTTCTAGATTTTTCTGTCTATGGCTCCACCTAATAAAACTCAAGAATAATTAAGAAAAACACCCAAGTATCAGGAGAAATGTCACCTCAGCTCTTTTGTTCTAAGGAGAGATTTCCATAAGCTCAGAAGTTTCTCAGATTATTAATGGCTAGTGTTGTGCTGAATTTCCCTTAGTAAGCCCTTTTCTTACTCTATTAATCTGTTTATCTCTTCCTCTCCTAGATCACCATTTACCTAATAGATTTAATTCTCATAGGATATATCATACTTCATTGCAAAAGTTTTTGGAGATTTATATCTCCTAAACGACAATAAATCCTTAGGTGTGAGGGCGGAATTCCATTTATCTTTGTATCTTTAGCACTTACCACTGTGCCTGACATGTGGTAAATGTTCACTGCCATTTGTTGAATGAGGACAGGAAGAAATAAGTGAGTGATTTAATTAATCTTATCAAATTTGATGCTTATGTAATTGTAATAAACATTTAATTACATCAGCACAGATAATCAGTGCTTTATCATTCAAATCCTTCCAACCCTAGTCCTATGGACTGATAACAGGCGCTTTCTTTCCCAACCCTGACTGAGAACCCAGATTGAGTTTTCTTTGGTTTGAGAGTCCCTGGCATAGCCTCTAAAATGTCAGTCATTCCTTTGAATAAGGCTTCCACCAGCACTTTCTCCTGTTATTATGAAAATATATGACATTTGTGTTTTGTATTTCAGTGTGACAGACACAGACTCAATTAACAGCTTCATCGGTCCTGCTGACTTTGGCAGTGACAGCAAGCTCTTTCTCCGGTGCACAGGTTTACTGATGCTACCCCGGAATCCAGTATTGTGCAGTATATCATCGCTTCTACGATAAGCACTGCTAACAGTGAAGTTTTCTTTGTGCGAGGGTGTGTTCTCTAGCGCATCTGTGTACATTCTGAAGGCATTCATTATGTTTAGTCAGTTCATGTGCATCATTGTTTTTTCAGAGAAAAAAACCTCAGCCTACAAAGAAATGTATCTCTCTTTTTGGTGTCTATAAATAGCTACATTGCACTTTATAATAATAAAGGTGAGGGGAAGAAATCTGGAAATGGACACCTGTTTGTCATCAACAACTACGGTTTTATTCATGCAGAATGGAGTGCCAGTGAGACTTTTTCATTTTGATAATTTCATTTCTTTGTTTCTGCTATATTTGCTAGTGCTACAATTTAATGAAGTTTAAATAATTGCTTGAGACAATCAACCATGCTTTTTTTTTTCAAAAATAAATCAGCCCTTCCTATCTATCATTCTGCAAACCCATAGATTTGGTACCTTCCTGCAAACCTATATGTGAAATACATAAAGTTACCATCTTGTACCCTAAATTCTGGTCTAAAAAATAAAGATTTTGTCTACAATTTTCTCTAACTCAAACACACTATAAATCTATGAATGCTTATTTTTTAAAATAATTCCAACTAATTAATTTAAAATACTGATTCACTTGTATATTGTACTAACAATACCCTCAGATTTATTTATATCACTGCAAACTTGATAAATATGTGCCCCTAAAAACTTCAGCAAAATACTGATTTTGGCTGACAAAAATATTGATCAAGATAGCTGCGGCCCAAGTCCTGTAGGGCATTGATACATTAGTTCTTACTCTTTAGAAATGTTACTTCACTCAATTATTAATGTACTAAATTTTATTAATTTTAAGCTTATTTTATGCTTTATACATAGATATTTAGAAAGGATTTTCAAGTGCTTTACTGCAATCCTTCTCTTAATGTCTGACAACCATCTTTCAACTCCACAAAAAATGGAATGTGATTATTTTGATATTATTTATTTTCAGTTACTCCTATCTTTAACAAACCCATTTTTGCCTCTTACTACCCACCGACTACTTCATTATAACATCATTCTAGAAGTCTTCCTGGAGATTACAGAAAGCTTGCCAGTCAGAAGTTTGTAAAATATGCCTGTTTCATTTTGAGCCTTGGGAAGATATTAGCCCATCGCCAGTTTCTTTGTATCATTCCCATTCTATCTGATTCTTCCAAGAACCTAAATGCAGCTCAGACAGACCCACTTGTCCCCCCTCAGCCAACCAGGGTGCAGTCCTTCTAAAGCCGAGCCTGGAATTGTTGCTTTGCTGCCACCTTAGACTTCTGTGGCCATTTACCATAATTACTTGTATATCGTTTTCTTCACCGGAGAAGGCAGACATAACATAGGAGTCGAATGGTTCAAGTTTACTTCTGCCCACAACCAACACTGAAGCAGTTACTTCTTCTGGAACTCTCATTTCCTTGACACTTTCTACAAAGTAGCTTTAGTTTTGCTGACAAAATGGTCACCATGGTGTATGACTATATCCTTTGTTATGTCGCTCACTTGAGTTCATCACAGATCTTGTCACAAACCACCTTAATTTCTCTTTTCTGCCTCACTGATACTTCACAATGACGTGGTTGGAATTCTATTTCTATGAAACTTACAACCCTCTCAAGTTCTCTTCCTTCCAGGGTGAAATGCCGTGAAATCACTTCTATGACCTGGATACCAACCCACCCCCCCAAAAAAAAATAAAAACATAAAAAAAAACAAAAAAACCCCACATGTGCCTACATAAAAATCAGTGCTAGTCATTTGACAGCCAGGTTTCACATCCATTTACATTACAGCTTAATAAGTCAAGTTGTTAATTTTATTCTTAATTGATCGTCATTTCAAAGTCTATCCACAATTCTACCACTCTGATTTCACCAATCAGTATTCTTTTGTTTAGGCTGGGGTCACAGTTTCTCAATATTAAAGTTCTTCAACGTCAATATTAACACACTGGGGGCTGCATAACTCTTTGTTGTCGATGCTGGCCTGTGCATTGTTGTAGGGTGGTTAGCATCATCCTGGGTTTCTTTCTATCTATGAGCACCATCCCCCGGGTATGATAATGTCTCCAGACATTGGCAAATGTCCTATTAGTAGTTAAATCACCCTCATTGGAAACCACTCCCCTACCAGATTCCTTTACTAGGAGATGAAATATTCAGTCAAAATCTTTTCATTCTCTTTACTATTTCCTAAGCAAGTCTTTGAGCCACCCCACTCCTCCTCTGTGAGTAGAGCATGATGTGCAGTTATAAGTAATTTATCACCCTTTTCTCCTTCTGGTCAAGTAGCTGTAATAAAATATTTTTCTTCTAAATTTTTACTCTTTAAATACCGGATTTTTTAAATTAAACCTCTGTCCTCAGGTGAATGGGTTTTATAGGAAATGTATATATTATCTAAATACAGAGCTACTCTACATCCTTTCAGAGAATACTTTGGATTTTAAATGGTTATGAAGTAGCATTTGCTTTTTAAAATGTATCTTTTGGAAGAGTTATGTACTGAAATTACTAACAATATAAGCTTATAAGTAAAGGCAAAATGAATGGTGAATACATTGCCATGGAAATTTGAGTAACGTATCTACAACCTTTGGTTCGCAGGCCAGTGCTCAATCCACTGAATCACACTAGCCAGGGCCACAAGCTTAGAGGCTTAAAGTAACACAAATTTATGTTTTTACAATTCTTTAGGTTGAAAGTCCTTATTGGACTGGAATAAAGCCATTGGCAGGACTGTATTTTTCCTCTGGGCTCTAGGGGAGACTGTCTCCTTGCCTTTCCAGGTTCTGTTGCATTGCTTGGCATGTGGTCCCCTCCCTTCATTTTCAAACCCAACAGCAGTAGGTGAAGTCCTTTGTATGCTGCTGTCTCTTGGTTCTCTCTTTCTTGGAAAGGTACTCCAGTTTTAAGGACCCTCGTGATTAACTGGACATACCCGGATACTCAGGAAAAATCTTTCTAGCCCAGGGTTCTTAATCACACCTACAAAGTCTCTTTTGCCATATGAAGTAACATCTTTATAGGCTGTAGGGTTACGAAGGCACTTTGAAGGAGGGGCATTATCCTGCCTACCCCAGATAAATTGGCTAAATACAGAAAACCTTAAATAATTATTCAAAGGGATTTTCTTAAGTCTATAGAGAAGGAGGAGCTGCTGAATGACATCATGTTTCATAAAGAAACTCAGATCAGCATCACACACAAGAAAGTATATTTTCATCCCTTTGGCAGGTTTCAAGTTTGTTTCTATTTTCCCTTTAGTTCTAACATCTGTGTCACTTACTTGACCCTCCAGCATCTGGGACTAACATTTAACACCTACACTTCCAGTTACAGTGCAGCCAAGATCCCACAAGTGCCAAATTATGTACTGGACGTTTTCCCATCCTCCTTGTTTATGTGCTGGGAGTCAAGGTGGAGAGCAAGTCGGCCAGGGCTAGAATACTCAAGCACAGGCCTGAAACAAAAGTATGAGCTCTATATCACCTGGAACATGTTAGCCACAGGTAGAGCAGCGATATGGGTTTGGGCCGCTATAACAGTGTATCATAGACTGAGGGGCTTATTAAACAATGGACATTTATTTCTCACAGTTCTGGAGGATGCTCAGTCCAAGATCAAGGAGCCAGCAGATTTGGTGTCTGTTGAGGGCCCACTCCCTTCAATAATAACGCTGTGTCCTCACCTGGGGGAAGGAGTGATGGAGCTCTCCAGGGTTCTTTTATAAATGAACTCATCTAATCCCATTTATAAGGTCTCCGCCCTTATGTCCTAAGAACTTCCCATAGGCCATACCTCCAAATAATATCACATTGGGGATTAGGTTTCAACATAGGAATTTTAGGGGGAACACAAACATTTTGTCTATAGCATGGTTTAAAAAAAAGCAGAGCAATCACAACACACTATATAAAAAGAGTTTAAAATTGAGGCTGCCCTGGCTGGTGTGGCTCAGTGGACTGAGTGCTGGCCTGCGAGCCAAAGGATCACCTGTTCAATTCCCCAGATCAGGGCACATGCCTGGGCTGCGGGCCGGTCCCCACTAGGGGGTGTGCGAGAGGCAACTACACATTGCTGTTTCTCTCTCTCTTTTTCTCCCTCCCTTCCCCTCTGTCTAAAATAAATAAATTCTTTTAAAAAATAAATTAATTAAACAAAATAAAATTGAGGCAAAGTCTGCCTCAGCCAGATATCCTCTCATACTCTCCTCCTTGGAGTAAGAGCCAGTAATTTACTTTTCCAAATCACGTTAACCTAGGGCTCAGACTCTCTCGATTAGTTATTTCTCCTTAAGACCTGCAAGACCTGGAACTCCGCTGAGAGGAGAATCATAGAATATTGGCTACAGAGTATACTTAATGATCTGCAGTTTGCAAACCTGCATTATAGTTTCCTGGAGGGGAATTTTTTCAATATATATGCTCAGACCAGCCTGCGATATCAGAACTTCCAGTGGGGAGAGATCAGGGGATCTGTATTTTTCAACAAGATCCCCCAGCAATGTCTTTAAAGATAGCCTGGCACAGATAGGTGGGCTGACTGTGGAAATGGCAGGCATGTATCCTCGTTTCGCAGCATTACGTCAGGCTCCAAAGGAGTTACAATATTTTTACCAAAGTCACATTTAATGCACTTGAAGTCTTCAGTATGAATGTCTGCAGTCCAGTCACCGGGATGTGACATTTAGGAGTCTAGAAATGCGCGCCATGTATAATCTTGTGGCCAATAAAAGTTTCATGCACAATGCTTCTCCTTTGCCTCAGACAGTTTTGGGCCTGGCTTTACGAATAGACCTAAGTGTGACACTGGAAAGATTAATATTTGTGCCCACAAAGATTTCATCTGCTGCAAAATATATATGGACAATTGCTTGGCTCCATCACGGGTTGGGGTAGGTAAAGGCACCTGATCTGAACCCCCTGGCCTCTGGTTTTGCCCCCACCTCTTTCACCAAGTTGGTCCCTTGTGCTTAAAAGGCGTTCAGGTCTTTCCCTGGGCCTGCGATACATTCTTTGAAATCATTCTGGAGAATGGGGACTTGATTAGGGTGATACATTTGAAATGCCAGAGGTCTTTATGCCTCATCTGAAAGAAATTGGGATCCCTGATAGATGTGCTCAGAGATAACAGGAACTGAAGAAAATCTGTAGAAAGCTGTTATAAACTACCTCAGTTATTCAATATCTTACTCTTCATTTTTTTTGATTAAACAATGTAATTAATGCAGATAAATAGATAAGGAATCACAGTTTTTTAAATCAATCAAACCTAAGTCCTAATTTCACGTTTTGTTTAGCGCCTCCATCCTCTCCCCTCTCACCTAACTTTGCATGTAACAGCTAGAACTCTTCTCATCCCAGTTCGGGTTTGCATTTGAAGCATAATTGGTAATGCCAGAGTTTTCTGGGGGGCAACATTGATTCACTTCTTCAATAAATATTTACTCTACCCCACATGGCAGGCAGCCGAAAAGGTGACCCGGTGATCTTCCCATCCTGCTGTTCATGTCCTCACGTGATTACCTTTTCATGAATGTGGGCAGATCCTGTGACCTTCTAATCAATAAATTATGGCAAAGGTGATGAAATGCATGTGATTGCGCATGTGATTATGTGGTGGTGTTCATCTTGCTGGAATCTCTCTCACGCTGACTGCGAGGAAGCAAGTGACCACTTTGGAGAATTTTACATGGCAAGGAACTGTGGGCAGATCCCTAGAACTGAGAGCGGCTTCCAGCCAATAGCCAGCAAGAAACTGAAGTCCATTTTCTTGCAGCTGCACGGAACTGAGTTCTGACAACGACATGAGTATTTGTTACATAGTGATGATGCAGTGGCTGCCAGGAGTGTCTTGCTGGTTTGCTCAAGAGAAAAAATGCTTTTGTCAGATGGAACATAGAGTCTGTTGACCTCAGTAGCACGGCTTTCAAGATTGCTCTGGAATTTGATAAAAACAGATCGGTCATACCTCAACATCATTAGTGCAAAGTGAGCTCTTTTTTAAACAATGAGTAAAATTAATAACTAAAGTAGGTTTATAGTTGTGATTATGCAAAACAGAGATTACTCTTGTATTTTTATTTATTAATTATTGTATTATTGGTTATCATTACTTTTGCCCACTAGTGTATATAATATTTTTACAAATAAATGTGTAATAGAGTACCTTTGAATGCAGAAAATTATGTACCTCTAATTGCTTAATTTTGCAAATATTGCTTATTGGAGGATTAGTTCTTTATACTCAGGTAAGCAGGTCCATTGTTTTTACTTTCTGAAAATTAAGTGTTAACTCTTGAAATAAATTAATCTCACAAAAAATAAAGAATGGACATCAACATAATAAATGCCATAAATGACAAGCCCATACCCAATATCATGTTCAGTGATGAAAAGCTGAGAACATTTCCTTTGAGATCAAGAAAAAGACAAGTATACTTACTCCTGGCACTTCTGTTTAACATAGAACTAAAAGTTCTAGCTAAAGCAATTAGGCAATAAAAATAAATAAAAAGCATCCATACGAGAAAGGAAGAAGTAACATCATCTCCATAGATGGCATGATTTTATATACAAAAAATCCTGAAGAGCCCATCAAAAAAAAGCAACCCAATAATTCACATGGAACTATAAAGATTCTGAATAATCAAAACAATCTTGGGCAAGATAAACAAAGAGAAGGTATCACACGTCCTGATTTCAAACTATATTACAAAGTTCTAGTAATCAAAACCATATAGACACACAAACCAATGGGAAAGAATAGGGATCTCAGAAATGAAACCATACATATTGTCAACCTTCAACAGGTTTCCAAGAATACCAAATAGTGAAAAGATAGTCTCTTCTTTTACATCATTTTACTAACATAAATGATGTTAGTAAAATTGTAAATTCACATACAAAACAATAAAATTATATTCTTCTTACTACATACACAAAAATAAACTCAAAATGAATTAAAGACAAGCATAAAACCCAACATTGTAACAATACCAGGAGAAAACCTAGGGGAAAGAAATCTCCTTGACATTGCGCTTGGCAAGGATTTTTAGATATAACACCAAAAGCACATTGACCAAAATAAAAAATAAACAGGTGGGATCATATCAAGCTATAAATATTCAGCAAGGCAAAAGAAATTATTGAAAAAATGAAAATGTAACCTATAAAATGTTAAAAAATATTTGCAAATCATATATGTGATAAGGGATGGATATTCAAAATGTATAAGCAACCCATATAACTCAGTAGCAAAATTACAAATAACCTAATTAAAAAAAATGGACACAGGACTTGAATAGACATTTCTCCAAAGAAGACATACAAATGGCCAAAAGGTATGTGAAAATATGCATGACATCACTAATCAACAAAGAAATGCAAATCGAAATCACAGTGAGATATTATCTTGCACTGCTAGGATAGCTTTTATTAGTAAAACGAAAGATAGGGAAGTGTTGGCCAGGATGCGGAGAAAGGGGAACTCTGGAGCACAGTTGGTGGCCCGGTAAATCGGCACAGCCATGACGGAAAACCAGTGTGGTGGTGCCTCAAAACATTAAAAATAAAGCTAACATGATCATTTCCATGGTTTACATTTAGTATTTTTAATCCATCTTTATTTCTCTATGTGCTGTGAAGTAAAGGAAACAAATGTATTTTTTCTCAAAAACAATTTTATTTTTTTCTCAAATTAACAAACTGTCCTACAAAAAACTTTTAAATAACTTATAAAAAATTTCTAAATCCTTCCTTCCTGTACACTTAAAATGACCATTTTTTTCATATGCTAAATTCCTCTCCGGAAAATTTCAATAATCTTTCATTAATCTGTTTACCACGGATATTACTATCTTTTAATATATGAAAGCACAAAAACTTTTTATAACTCTTATTTTAAAACAGCTTTGTTTAATCTATTTAATTTTCCATATAGATTTTGGTAAATATGTGATTTGATAGGTCCTGGGCATTTATCTTTAAAATTTGTTCCTAGTGATATTATATAGGTGAATTAATAAATGATATTTTCCAATATGAGTGTATACATTTTTAATATATTACTGAAAGTAGATAGAAAAACTATTGCCATAAAATTCCCATGTAACAATCACCTTAAAGCACTCTCATTTATTCTAATATGACTTTTCTGTTAACTGTTTTTTGATTCTTGTGATACACCTTTATTTCGAAATATCTTTCCTTGGATTCTAAGTGCTACATCTTATTGTTGTTTTTATGTCGCAGAATGATTCATACACTGCCTCACATGTTCCCCCTGATTATTCATCCTTGTTTGAATTGAGGTTTATGCGGTCCTTTAATTTGCACAGAGTAAAATTTTGAGTATTTTCCTTGATTTCCTTCATTGTCCAAACTGGTGCTGTTGAAGGCCATGTGAGTTTGCTGTCTGCTCAGTCATCTAAAGGCTCCGCTGCTGAAGAAGGTGGTGGAGAACGGGCACGCGCATCCAGAGACCACACTGATCACGGGCTTGGTCAACTCGATATATCTTGTGCCTACTCTTTGCATAGTAGGCAACTCTAGCTTGTCTCTCTTACCATATTCTAGACAAGGTTCCTTCTTGATAAGGGTGCATCTAGACACTGCTGGGTTTTTACTGAAGGTAGCTTCAATACTCTTCATGATCCCACTGTGGCGGCTTGTAAGAAACGTTCAATACGTGTCACAGCAAATGGGCTTCTGCCTGTGTGTCCCCATCTCATCCATGACCAGCCTCCCCTGCTGCCTCTGCCTTTGAAGTTGGAGTGTATCGGTGGGTTTTATCTCACCCTTTTCTATACAGTTCACCAGCTGTGGACACCTTTCCAGAAAGACTACATGTGAATACACTTGATATCTTCCTTTGATCTTGTTGCAACACCATGTGAATAAATTCTTCTTTTTATTCTAAGTTGATGGCATGGGGAATGGTCCTGTGGAGGCCTATGCTAAAGCTGACATCTATTTTTTACTTTCTTAGAGGATATCTTCTCTGTTTCTTTTACTGCTCTCATATATTAAATAACTAAACACCCTATGTTTTCAACATTTTGTCCTAATACTCCCATAAGCTCGCAAGCATTTAGCACATTACATGGACTTGGAGAACGTGTTTGCTATGTGCTTCCTCTTCATCTAGCTGTGCAGCGGTTTTCATAACCTGGTGTCGTATCCATCATCACTACCACCGCAATTACTATATGTTGGAAGTAATCCAGTGTTTCTCAGCCTTTTTTTTTTTTTTTTTTTAACTATCATTCCACTCTAAGAAGCATTTTTAGGCGTATTTTCCTAATTGGGAAGCCCCCAGTATGAAGTTTTAATGCAAAAGATATACGACATATCTGATTATGTATTCTGACATTCTGGAGGGCCACAATTCGCTGTGATTTCTGGATTTATTTTGCCCCTCAAAAAACAACTGTAACCCCCTTGGTCACAATAGCGCCTATGTTGAGAACAGGTGTAATTTTTGTTCCAGACAATCAATTGCATATTTTATATTTACAATATCTTATGTTTAATTGATATCTGACTTGTCATTTTTTATGATGAATTAACACAAAGCTATTTCTGATAAAACTCAGCTTCTGCATTTTGCCTTCCAGACATTTAGACATCCAATATTGTTGTGCTCTCGGCCTTTCTCATGCTTGATTTCCTCTGTCAATGCCTCACCACACCTACTTCTGCAGAGCCCAAACCATGAGAAATGAGTAGTGTCAGAAGACTGCAGGACTGACACTACATTATACCAGGTGACAAGAGCAGTGTCTGCCACTGTATTGAGATTTCCAAGTGTTTGTCAACTTCTACTTTTCTATCCATATGTCACCTCTTGAACCAGGCTCAAACAAGTATTGAAGCCTCTCTCTTTTGTGGGATGGGTGGGATGTGGAATCCCTGTCTGTCCTCATGCATTCTATAATTTTATTTGTTTACAAACCAGTGGCTATTGTATACATACTTGTTTTCATTCTAAGAATGTGGTTTGGAACTTGCTTTAAAAAGTGTAATCACAAAAGGCATATCTGTGATACATGATCCTATCCTCAGTGGCCACTATTAATTAGACCATGAATGATTGGCATTCCTTTGTAGGTTGGTTAATTAAATTACCTATTGAGAATGTGTGCTAAGAGACCAGAGTCAGGCAGTATTGGAGGAAGGATAAGGGAAGCAAAAAAAAAGGAGGAGGAGGAGGAGAAAAAGAAGGGGGAGGAGAAGGAGAACGGGAAGGGGGAGTGGAAGAAGAAGATGAGAGAGGGGAAGTGGAGGGGAGAAGGAGAAGAGGGGGAAGGGGAAGAAGAAGGGGGAGGGGAAGAAGGGAAAGGGGGAGAGGAAGGAGGATAAAAAAGAGAAGAAAGACTTGCTATCAGCATTATTTTGTCGGCAAAAAATTTGGTATTAACAAAAATAAATGGAAACAATGCAATCGCACAATAAGACACTTTAAAATTAGCACACTTGATATAATAAAAAAACTCACTACATGTTTTACTGCTTTATTTCATAATGATCTGTGAAAAACTTCAACTCTTACAATAGTGAGCTCTTCCTAGTCCTTGGTCCAAGATTAATAAGTGTTGATAGACTCTCACATATTTCAAAACCTGAGATACAGATAATTGAAAGACCAATTATTTTGCTCTTACTTTGACTTGACATAGATGAATTTATTCCAGGAACCAGTGATGGTTTCATACAAATGAATCATATTGATTGGCAATTACATATGCCTTTGTAATAAACAACAGTCATATTAAGAATTAATAGATGCCATTTGGTTGATTGACATAATCTTTCAAAACATGAGTCTCCTGAGAGAAATTACTGTCATTTTTTACTTTATTATTAAAAAGCACCTGCTTGGCAAACTGAATTGGCAGTTAAGTCAGTGCTGATGGGACAACATGTACAGTTCAACCTCATTTAGCTTTATCTTCTCGACCCTCCTCGTGCTTCATGTGTGATGCAGCAATACAGGAGAAGATGCTCCTGGGGATCTGGAAGGGTAGAGGAGGGGGTTCTAGGCCAGAGAGTGGATAATAATGCATGTAACATTATCCGCACACATTTGCCTATCAAATGCATTTACTTCCACTAAGTTTTCAGCCATGAATCTGCATGCACCACGTGAAACTTGTGGCTGCTTAAGTTATATACCTCCCAGGAGACTTAAATTATAACTTGCAAAAAGTCCAATTTATGTAAATTCATTTTGCTGTTAATGTTAAATGAATTCTTGCCCAGATTTTCTCTTTTTCTCAGGGTCAAACGTGGTGGAAGTTGAGAGTCGGTTGAACTGCTGTAAAAATTTAATCAAGTGTTACCTCAGCAGGCAACAGATGGAGGAAAAGCCATTCAGTATTAGATCACTAGCAGTGTGCCCAGCACACGATATGAAGCACAGATGTTTATCTGCAATGGCCAGAAAGTTGGAAAATGAAAACTTGGAAGAAAGCAATTGAGTTTGAAAACCTCTCCAATGCCGTGTTGTAAACAGGCAGGGCGGCCTCCGAGGGGTGGTGTTCATACCTGATTCTCTTACAATCGTCTCGTAATAGGTGATACTCAACAGTGCTTGTGTTCAGCAATAAAACCTCAAGTCAGAGATGTCTTTTTAATTTGTTTTATCTCTGAATATTTCCAATTAACATGTTTATGTGAAAATTTTCTTTTCTTTTCCCCCAGTGTCTCTTTTGGGTTTTATACAACATTTTATTGTCTCTCTCTCATCCCTTATAAGATATAAATTCAAACAAATTTCCACACATATTTAACCCCCTGCAAAATGTATAATTTAAAACATGTAAGGATATCAGGTATCTTTGTCACAGTAACCTTACAGAGAACCTTTTCTTCCCCTGAAGAGTTGTCAGTTTTTATCATGTATTTGTTCTTATTGATGAGGTAGCATTTTGTGTTCTAACTTCTCTAGAAGCTGTTCCTTATTCAACAGAGAAAATATTTGAGTGGGGTATCCCTTGACACCATGGGCATGTTATCTGCTCAAAGTGGGATTTTTATTTTCAATATGTAAATAGGCTCACCTCCGGCACTGCAGGGCCTGGACAAAGGGCAAATGGAGAGTCCTCCATCTGACACGTACCTCTTCGATTCCCTTGCTGGTTCCAGTCTGTACTGCAGAGATACAGAGCATGTATGTGGACACCTCAGGTCATAAGTTCCAGTTCTGTCAGCCAAAGCCTTCTTGCAAACTGCTCCCCTTGAACCTCTCTCCTAGGACTGAAAGGCATGTACATCAGCAGCATGCTTTGCCTTTAGGAAAACAGACTGAGGAATAGGGTTGCATGTTGCAAGAAGCTGGCATGGGGCTCTTTGGGCAGGGAGAGCAGAAGACTAAAGCACCCAGAACGCAGCATAAAAGTAGAGGTGTGTGGACTCCACTTGGACTTATTTCTTTGGCTCTACAGACCCCTGGTCTTACATGGAGGGACACAACTCAAAGAGTGCCATAACAGGGACCTACAGCAAAAGGCCCAGGACAGCAGTCCAGTTGCCTCTAAGTCTGTTACCATGTATAAATTGTATTCCTTTGTAAATATAAGAAAACAATGAATTATGATAATCTGTACTTGGACAAACAAGAGCCCAGTTTGTACCTTTTATCAATGTCATGCCAGTTCCATAAGTCCATTTTCATAATTTTCTTTTGGGGGGCACACCCAAAGGTGACCCCAAGGGGCCCCTTGTTTTGGATAGTAGCTTCCTCTTGATATGGATGGGGTTACAACTAGCCAATAGAACATTACAAAGGTGATTGGATGTCACTAGTTTTATTGCATGGCAAAGGTGATAGAATGCTTACCTAAGACTCAGTTGTGGGAGGCTTGAGAGAGACACTCCTGCTAGTCTTGGAAAAGCAGGTCCTATGTTGTGAACTGCCCGTGTAGAGGGCCACATGGCAAGAAACAGGGTAAGCCCTTAGGAGGGCCTCAGTCCTACAACCACAAGGAACTCAATTTTGCCAGTAAACGCTAGAGTTTGGAAAATGACCTCTAGCTCCAGAAAAGGTCACAGATTGCCTGACACCCTGATTGCAGGCTTCGAAGACCCTGGGCACAGAAACCTAGACCCCAGACTCCTAAAACTATGAGAACATAAATATATGTTGTTTGAAACTACTAAGTTTATGATAACTTATTACATAGCATAAGGAAATTACTGTTATCAGTTCTTTGGAGTTTAAACATTTACTCCTTTTTGTCTTGTCACTCTTTTCCTTATTCCTTCTAACAGATTTTCATGGTCTGGTAATCTTTCTATGCTTGTACATAGACCCTTGTGTTGGCTTGGATAACATCCTTGGGGAATGCCAAATTTCTCTGTATTTGTTTAGTAATTTTTAAAATTTTTACTTATTCGATTTACTATGACTGAACAAAGATGACTGTGTCCAAGATTTTTGAAGACTTGGCTGATGACTTGTCCCCTTTCCTTTCCTTTCTAATGTATTCTTCAAATACATACTTATTTCTCTCACATCTTCCTCATTTCTTACTTTGTCCCTTGACACTGGCAGAAATACAATACTTTCTCATTTGATACATATACCACTTTCTTTGATCTCCTTTTAATATTTTTTAACTTAATCTTTTACTTAGTAATTATATGTGAGGCTGTCCTTTCTTAATTAAATTGTATTCTCCTGGGGTGGGGGGTGGTAAGAGGGGCAGGGGCAGAAACAGAGATAAATCATTTGTCTTCATAGCCTGTCCTTGAATCCAACGTGCCTTGCTCTCTGCCTTGGATAGAGTGAGCTCTCTTTAGTTATTTTCTTGTATACATGGAAGAGATGTTGTTGAACTGCATAGTTTTCAGCCCTCACATTTCTCAATCAACTCACTTTTTTTTTAAATCTAGCATAATCGATCAATGATTCATGTCTCCTTAAGGCTCAAGCAATCCTTTCCCTCCTGAAACTGACAGTATCTAATTGATAGACTTTGGGATTTTGATTCAGCAAATCCTCATGTGTTTGGGAATCTGGGTGTCATTAGTAATAGCAGCTTTGGAGGGCAGTTGAGGTGAATGATGGGAATTCATCTATAATGTACCTAAGAAAACTACTTACAGGTACTTTTAGAAGAACAGATAAAGGCTAAAGTCATCTGGGAAAGTCTAATGAGTTGCTTGTATTTATGCTCCAGTTCTTTCCTTGGCTGGCAATAGCCAAATGGGGCCTCCTGTGGGTTCTTGTCATTCTTGGTTGAAACCCTGAATGTGGGCAGACTGTCCCCACAGGCAAGGTAGAAGACAGAATTGAGACAATAATCAGGGTAATTCAGGCAGTGTGTGTACTGATGAGGAAAAGAAGGTGCTTGGGGCTTGGTTGACTCAGCATGGAACGAATGCTCTGGATAAATGACCTCCACACTGCTTTCCATAAGTTAGTAGAGGCAGCTTGAAATCTCTGTCCTGTTGATGTCCCTGAAAATAAAGCATATGTTCTCCTTAGAAAAAGTGCCCATGTTGCTTTAAAGCTCAACCCACTTGCAGAGAGATTATAAACCTTAGCCATAATTGCAACGTTCCCCATTAAAATCTGGGTGGTCACTTCAAATAATGCTGATAATCTAAGATTTGAACAATTGCACAGGGTATGGTTTGTGGAGTCAAATGTCATAATAGGGACAAATGAGCAGAAATGCTATGGGTGGAGGCAATAATGTTACCATAGATTTGAGTGGAAGTTTTAAGAGCCTTTTTTCTTTGAATTTCAGCATTAACCATTAATGTTTGGGGCTGCGGGGCAGGAAGCGTGCCCTTCACGCTAGTTTTGTGTGCAGATGTAGGAAAAAAGAGTGTCTGACTCTAGATATGACTGCCTCCTTTTATACAGCAGTTGTGTTTACTCTGTGAAGTAGATTTTGGCATCACCCCCAGCCCGGGGTTATTGGAGGTAGTCCAACCAATTTTTTTTCTGTAGAAGTTCCTTAGAATGAAAAGCAATATCTGAAAAGACTCATGTGGTATCCTCATTTGATATTAATACATATCTCTTAAGTCTGATTAACAAAACAACACATGATGGCAGGGTGCTTAGGGTTCACTCACAGAGCCCACAAATGGAAGACCTCTTAGCCCAACTAGTTAGAGGATGGGGGAGGGAGGGAGAGGCCACCCGAGATGTAGTTACAATCAGCGCTAATTCTAACAGAATTCCAGAGGATTAGCTCCATGTAGGGACTGGCATGAAATGACAATGGATAAATCATGCAGACCCGTCTCAGAGTCACTGTGATTTTTTCCCTCCTCTCTGATTTTAAATGAGGTTGTTGATTTCATTTGAGGCTGTGACAAAAACGTTTTAGTTTTCTTTCAGTTTTTCCATTTTTTTTAAATGTAAGAATTGATGCTTTTTGGTTATCTAACTTTTATAAGGTCTGATTCCTACATTTACTTTTTAGGAAATTTCTGTAGTTCCTTAAAGAATTATTTTGCTACTTCATGGCAATTCAAAAAATTCAAAAGAATATAAAGAATTTAACAATACCCACCCTCTGATTCCCACAATTCTATTTTGTGCAGGCTACAGAAGAGAAGCAATTGAGCCGCACTTGCCTAAGATGAAAATGATACTAAAAGCCTTTACTCTTTCCAGAAGTTTAATGCCATCATTTTCATTGCAAATACAGAAAAAGAAAATCCCAAAACTTTCTAAAGTACTTTTATGTATTCTAAAAGCTTCCAGTTACGCCCTTTTATACTCCACGTTAAAAAGAAAACATATCCTAATTAATTCTCCCTATTAAAAATGAATTATGGTTTCATTCTAAAAGTACAAAGAAGAGTTAATGAGTTAAAAGGAGCAAAACACAGAGTTTGAATTAGGAGGTGGGGGATGGGTCAATTGGTTGATTGATTCATCTTTGAACATATTTATTGATCATATATGTCCCAAACATGGTGACAAGAACTAATAATAACTATGGCATATTATGAGACATGCCCTGGCTGGTCTAGACCAGCTTCTCGTCTAATGGATAAAATGACATTCATCAAATAATAATGTACTTTAAAATGAGCACATAATTATAAACTAAGATAAATTCTATGAAGAAGGGGAACACCACTCTTCAACATAGTATTTGCAAAATAGTTTAGCTTTCCTGAGAAACAGATACTTGCAATATTAGTAAGTGGTAAATAAATGAGGAGAGTGATGAAGAAGCATCGCTTGCTTCCAGAGCAGCGTGTACAAAGGAGTATGAGTCGTATGACGAGCTAACAATGATTGAGATGAGAGTGTGAGGAAAGTGTTGGGAGGGGTGAGAAGTAACCAGATTACATTTGCTGAAGGCCCTGTTAAGGATTTACTTCATTTTATCTGCAATGGAAAGCGTCTGGAGCCTCTTAAGCCTGCATTGCCGTAATTAGATCTAAGCTTTGATAGTTTAACTTGAAGGTGAAAACTCCAACAGGTATTACAGAATCTATGTTGGAGCTCTTGGCCATTTCCTAGGGGCAATGCTTTCTTTCATACCTGGTGAATGTGTGTGATGTTGTCTGAAATTTGTGTGTGTAGAAATTGAACTGTGCCCTTAGTTTTTGAGAAGAGTTCTAAGAGAGCTGCAGTGAATTATAAAGTCCCCAATTTTTATTTAGATACTGTCTTTGTCAATATATATTTAGAATTTTGTGCATTCTTTTTTCTTCATTTCATCTTAAATAATAGCAGCAAATGACAGAGACTAAATATGTAACAATTTCTAGCTTTGTACTGAATCAATACAGTAATGGTTATCAGTAACATCAGCATATTTTTAAGTTTTGAACCTTTTCATAAGAAGTGCAAAATACAATCGATTATTCATATTATTATTGTAGTTTGTAGTGATTATAGGAAATGGAATCTTTGGTAGGTCTAAAGATCTCTTTTTCCTGGTTCTCATGCTGTGGTTTGGCCCCTATCCGAGTTTGGACAACACCTGTGATTTTTTTTTTCTTCTAACTAATAGCATATAGCAAAAGCGACAAGCTATATAGGATTATTTGTATGTGATTTTATGATTAAGGTACATGAGCCTGCAGTGATTCTCCTGCTGGAACCTCTCTCTACCTTGCTAACTTTGAGGAAATTAGTGGCCATGAGAGGAACTCCACATTGCAAGGAACTGTGGGTGGCCTCTAGCAGTTGAAAGTGGCCTCCAGCTAATTACTCCTGTAACTGCAAGGAGCTGGATTTTGCCCACAATATGAGTGTGCTAGGAAAGCAGAAACATCCCCAGTTGAACTTAAGGTGAGACTACAACCCCAGACAAATTAGCTTTTATTGCATCCTTGTGAGATCCTGAACAGAGGATCCATTTTGACCGTGTTTAGATTCTTGACCTACAGACAGTATGGGTTATTTAATGTGTCTTGTTTCAGCTTCTGAATTTGTGATAATATTGTTATGTAGCAAAAAGTAACTAATACACTGATGGTGCCAAAACTATACTGTGTATGGCAGGAAGTCTCACCACTCAAGAGATACAATGCTACTGGTCAGTATATGCACGGAAGACTGAATTCAACCTGGGAAACTTGATTTAGGAGCATCTATGCCTTTCCCAAAAGAGTTTGTTCTGAAAAAGTCAATTGTATCAATGTAGAATAATGGTTGTGCATTAACTTGGGAAAGTTATAACTTCGGTGTTCGTTTTTTCATCTCTAGAAAGACGACATTTGCCCTTTTACATGAGGGATTATTGTAAGATTAAATTGAGGTCATTTTAATTAAATAATTAGTAGGTTTGTAATTGTATAATACTTTCATATGTAATAGATAGAATCCAATGATAAATAAAATGCTAGCTATTTAAGTGGAAGTATTAACATAGTGTTAGTGAGTTCTCCTTCACTTTCTGAAACCTATCATTAATTATACAACCAACTTAAACAGATTCTTAGAGTTCTTGGTTTACTCTTTGATGTAAAAAGAGATTGGTTGTTAATATCTTTAATAGCACTCACAGTGTAGCCCATCACTTTAGAAGGGGCAGGTGTGTTATTCCAGGTCTAAATTGTAAGAATTCATGTGGATGAGTTACCGCTTACCCTTAAATTGTGTTCTTGGGTACAGTGCTACTTGAAATTCTTTTGTTTTGTAAAAATTGAGTGCTTTCCATATGTTCATGCCTTGCCATTAATATTTGCTTCACATTTGCAAGCTTGTCACAAAAAAATGAATTTATTTTCAATTTTTTACCATTTGTGCAAATACCGTTGTCACCGAAGGATGAAGATATAGAAAGAATTTAAATGCATAATATCACAAATGTTTTTAAAACTCTTTTATTAATGCAGTTCACAGCACAATTAACATAAATAGTGTTGTTTTTAGTCCACTGGTTCCCAAAAGTATTAAGATGCGAAAGTAGATAATAGAAAGAAGGAATCTGAGTACAGTTGGAAAACAACTGTCAGCAACTGGGTGGAAAATGTGGTTCAGCTGCTCCTGTAAAGTTACTAATAACAGTGTTAAAAAGAAGATCTGAACTGCAGAATTGCAAGAGACATTTTTTGTTGTATGATTTCCCTATTGACTGAATTTTCAGCTCATAAAGTACCCTTACTCTCTGGGTGACCCACCAGTGATATCTCCATTGTGGCTGATTTGTGTGTGTGTCTGTGTGTGTCAGTGGCAACCCACCTGGGGAAGGACTAAACATCACAGGCAAAAGTTCATCTTGATGGGTCTCATCATTTCATTAAAGCAAAGGAAATCACAAATCACTTTACTTAAATTAAGAAGTGTTCCTTAAAATGATGGTCCTCAGATAATCAGTTCTTTCAGGTTTCCCATTCATTGAGTACAAACTGTATCATTTGATGCAGCTACTCCCATGAAGAAATGAACATAATCACAAAATTCCTGCGTTGAACTTCTTATCTACAGTTTTAAGACTTAGCTGCCCCATAGTAAGTGGGAATTAATCACAAAGAAAATATGTGATTTATTTCATTAAATATTTATTTAATGAAAAGTATTTTATTTCCTTAATATTAAAAGGTTTAACAAAACACCACAACTCAGATAGGTACTGAGAAGTAATTCAAAAGAAAATGTAATGTTTTTTGAAATTTTTTTTATTTTAATTGTTGTTTAAGTACAGTTTTCTGCCTTTTACCTCCATCCCAGCCCACCCCCCAGCCCTCCCCACCTCCCTCCTGTTTCCACCTCCCTTGTTATTGTCCATGTGTCCTTTATACTTGTTCCTGCAAACACTTCCCCTTTTCCCCTGAAATTCTCTCCCCTCCTCCCTCTCCCCTCTGGTCACTGTCAGGCTGTTCTCAATTTCAGTGTCTTTGGTTATATTTTGCTTGTTTGTTTGTTTTGTTGATTAGGTTCCTGTTAAAGGTGAGATCATATGGTATTTGTCTTTCACCACCTTGGATAACATTTATTGGGTACTTATTATGTGGCAGTCTCTATTCTGTTGTTTCTACACAGGTTATACATTTTATTCCTTATTACTAATCCTATCAGGTGTGTACTTGTACTGTCTCCATTTTACAGGTGAGGGATGTGAGACAATGAGAGATTAAGCAGTTTAGCCAAGGGCCAGAAAGTTGGGGTCAGAATCCAGACGGTGAAGGAACTAGGAATCAAATGTAGGCAGGTAAATTACAGCCAGACCCAACCAGGTTTCTTGGATGTAGTGGAGGTAGGGCAGGCTTTGTAACCAGCGAGAAGCGAAACAGAGACCTGATTCTGCTACCCAGGAAAGGTCTTATCTTCACTACTTTAGCCCCTTCTGAGTGAGACAGTGCATTTTGAAATGAAACAGTCTAGAAGTATGACATGGACAAGACTCAAGTTCTTTCCTTGGGTTTTGGAACAACACAAGGAAGAGTGTATGTACTGAAAGAATAATTTTCTGAAACCTCTCCAAGAAGCCTCCTGTCTTTCCCCTACTCTCATTCTTGAAATGCAAGAGATTGGCAGAGGGAGACAGATATTGAAGAGAGCTGAGCCAAAATTCTTAATGCGCAAAGGGAGAGATATAGTTTGGGGCTATATACATTACCAGCTTATGTTCAGTTACAACATTATTGACATGTGTTTAAAGGCAGTGATGAAATATACTTGGAGACTCCAGAGTTTGAACATGTCAGATGTTAGAGGTTGGCCAGCTGGTGCTGAAAACAGAAACACACAAGCACATAATGGCTTTGTAGTTTTTTCCACCGTATTATCTAATCCCCTCAGAATGAACTGTAATAATGTTATAATTACCCGTGTGCATAGGCAGGGATGAAGGTAAATCAGGACATAATTTCTAAGAGATTAATTGACAGTTATTTGCCCAACTGTAAAGATGGCTAATTGGTTGAAACAGGAATGGTGGCCTATTATATGGAGATGTATATGTAGTTTGTAAATGGTTCTCTGTGAGAAATATTAATTATTAATACCATTTTACTGGGTAATAGCACTTCATTAAATTTGGAACTGAAGTACAATTTCAGTGTTACTCTTAAGTGACTAAAATGAACATTCAGGAGCAGACAGTTTTATTTTACCTGTACATTTCATGATACTGTTATTTTAAGCCACACACATTGAGAAGGGGCAGCCAGAAGCAAAGGTATAAAAAACAGCTTGGTCTTGTGATTTACCGAAGAGAAGTCAACTTCCAACCAACCTACCACTTTCACTAACAAGAATTTTATATTTGATCGAATCCACATTAAACTGCACCACAGTTTGGGAAGCCCAGGTTTCAGGGTTCAGCCTTCCATAATTATGTCATTTTATTTTATCCCCTTTATACCATATAGTAATGAATTAGCTTCTATAGACCAAAATTCAAATATTCACAGAGACAAAAGAATATCAGAAATTTGTAATAAGTTCCAGAATTCTCCAGGGCATTATGATAGAATCTAGCAGTAGATCCTTCATACATGTTAATTTAATCATTGCAACAGTCTCCTAGACAAGGGATCAATCCCATTTTAAAGATAAGAAACTGAACTCTTGCTCTTCATATACAAAGAAGTGATGGAACATAGTTCAAACTCAGACAGATTTGAATATCTGGTTTATTCTTTTAACAAAACTATTTCACAATAAAAGATAATAGATTTTTCATTTACCCCATACCCATGATCCCTATTATTGACATCTTACATTAGTTTGTTCATTTGGCACTGTTAAAACCAATATAGAAACATTGTTATTTCTATATTTTTTTTCTGATAGCTAAGGTCTTATTTAATGTCACTATGGCAGCCTGCACTCAAGGAGTGGGGAGTTATGTTCTATCTCCTTAAAGATAAATAAATTATTTGCATAAATTATCTATTTATCAAGTTTTGAATAGGGATTTATTTTCTGGATATATTATTTGGAATTATTCTGCATGAGAGATTTGTCTCTTCTCTTCCATTTGTTTCCCCCATTAACTTACTTATATCAATATATACTCATGAATACTTATTATATATATTGGATATATCTTTTATTTTGTTGCCACAAATCTGAAACCCACATGTGGACAAGACTGTGTTCCCCCCAAAGCCTCTAGAGGAGGGTGCTTTCTTGCCTCGTCAGCTTCTAATAACCCCAGGTGGTCCCTGGTTTGTGGCCGTGTACCTCTAATCTCTGCCTCCGTCTTGCTGTGGCCACCCTTCCCTCTCCCTGTCTCTGCGTCTCTTCTCCTCTTCTTATAAGGACACCAATTGTATTAATTAGGGCCTGTCCCAATGACCTCATTTTAACTTAATTACATATGCCAAAATTCTATTTATAAATAAAAACGCAATCACAGGTATCTGGGACCAGGAGTTCGTTTAAATTTTTTGGAGGAACACAATTAAAACTGTAACAAGAAGTATCATGGTTTCAGAATTGTTAATCCATAGCTCTGAGGGAAACAACTTGTTCAGGCAGAGTACAGTTTTTATGTAAAGTTTCTTTTGTCTTTAGTCTTACAGATTTCACTCATTTCCTTAATTAAATCAGCACCTTTCCCTCCATCTTCTTCAATAAAGTTGTT
The DNA here is from genome assembly GCA_004027475.1 of Anoura caudifer. Classification (NCBI taxonomy): domain Eukaryota; kingdom Metazoa; phylum Chordata; class Mammalia; order Chiroptera; family Phyllostomidae; genus Anoura; species Anoura caudifer. The sequence goes on along the minus strand of PVKU01000199.1, from coordinate 125,620 downwards.
TCATACATTTTCCGTACAGTTAAATTATACTTCCTTATTCTGCATTCTGTACTTATATCCCTTGATCTCTTAAATTGTGTTTTTAACATTTGCATATATTAAGGCTCATTATTTGTTCTTTAACATTTTATGGGTCTTGTTGAATGCATAATGTCATGTATCCACCATTGCTGTATCATCCAGAATAGTTTTACTGACTCCAAAAATAACACATGCTTCACCTCTTTAAACTATTCCCACCCGACCTCTGTCAGTCATGGATCTGTTTACCATCTCTACAGTTTTGCCTTTTCCAGAATGTCATCTAAATGTAGCACTTTCAGACTGGCTTTTTCTACTTAGCAGTAGACATTTGAAATTCATCCCAGTGTTTGATGACTTGAGTTATTCTATTGGTTGGATGCACCACCATTTGTTAATCCACTGACCCTTTGAAGGGCATGCTGGCTGCTTCCAGTTTTAGGTGAATTTGTGTAAAGCTGCTGTACACATTCATATGCAAGTTTTTGTGTGAGCACAACTTTCAGACTAGTTAGGTAAATAGCTCGAAGTACAATTGCCAGATCTTGTGGAAAGGCTGTATTTAGCTTGGTAAGAAAGGGCCAAACTGTTCTCCAAACTGGGTGTATCATTTTGTCTTCTCCTCGACGGTGAATGAGAGTTAGTTCCTGTTGCTCTGCATCTTCCTCAGTAGTTGGTGCTGTCCTTTCCTTTTTTTTTTAATTTTTATTTTATTTTATTTTTTATTTTATTTTTTTTGGGGGGGTTGAACCATTTTACTAGGCATATAGTGATATCTAATTGTTGATTTTGTTTTTATTTCACTAAGGACAAGTGATGTCGAGCCTCTTCTCATATGTTTACTTCCCATTTGTGTATCTTCCTTGGTGAGATGTATGATTCCAACTCTTACCCACATTAAAAATTGGGATTTTTGTGTTCTTATTTTGGAATGAATATCTGTTTTAATGTCAAACTATGAGATTGGAATGCTGTATATGGACTCGGCACTCTGGCATGCATTATTTTTTAAATATTTTATTTATTTATTTTTAGAGAGAGAGGAAGGGAGGGAGAAAGAAAAGGAGAGAAACATCAATGTGTGGTTGCCTCTCATGTGGCCCTCACTAGGGACCCTGCCCGCAACCCAAGCATGTGCCCCGACTGGGAATCAAACCCATGACCCCCCAGCTCGCAGCCCATGCTCAATCCACTAAGCCACACCAGCCAGGCTTTGGCATGCATTATTCATTTCAACCTAAATCTCTTCCTATAAGATACATATTATGATCTTTTTTAAACACATGAAATATATAAGGGTAAGAGATTAAAATAAAGCTAATGATTCAAAGCCATACAACCAGTAAGAGGTATGATGGCCTTTTTCTAATGCAGTCTAAAAAGTGGTTTATAGACCTATCAGACCTAACAGCTCCTTTTTCATTAGAAGTATGTTTATATCTCAGAATGATATTCATAAATAATATAACCAACTTAAATATGTGATAAATAATATAAAAGCTTGTAATATGGAGAAAAAGAGGAAGAAAACAATAAAATATGTTTATAAATATAAATACATGTATATAATTAGATTAGATTATATACTAATACCAATAGTAGCACCCATTTTAAATTAATAAATTTAGATGTAAAAGATCAAAAGACTTTCCATACAAAACTCTTGAAAAATTAAAAGAGAATTTATATAAGTAGACTCTGCAATACAAAAATGTCAGATTAAGTATTAGTTAATGAGACTGATTTGAATATGGGAAAAAGAGGATTGATAATATTTATGTAAAATTAGGAAAACAGTGCCTCAGTCCCCTTCAAAATTTTGACCTTCTTGAGGAAATCTGGTTCATTGGTAGAGCTTTGAATCAAGTCATTAGCAACTGAAGCACGATGTTCCTTCTGCTCTGTTAGCAGAAGCCGCAGAACAAATTTTGCCACAATATGTTTCATGCCAAGATTCTGCATCAAATTCTCAAATCTTGGACACAGTAGATTTGGAATCCCTAGATCACCTTCTAGATCTTGCATCATCAGTCACTGATCTTTGTTGATTGCAGCCTGTACACATTCAACATTCTCAGGTGTTCTGCTTATTCTAGGCCTTCCAGAACATGAATCACTTTCAACAGATTTTTTTACCATCTTTGAAGCTTTTGTGCCACACTTTTATTTGTGCTATATGCATTGCTTTGTCTCCAAACTCCTTTGAATCATCCAAATAGTTTCCGTGGAGAAATGTGCAAGCTTAATGCAAAATTTGATGCGGATTTGTTGCTCTACTTGCTTAGTCATTATGAATGTGATGGCCGCACAATACACATGCTCACTTAATGGAGTCTACTATCTCCGCTGACTAGTACAGTGAAGTCATCACTGTTCACGCATTTCAGTCCACTCTTCTTGGTTGCCAGGTTACATTGATGTCCATGCAAACTGTTCTTATATTAACAATGGCTTGACATTTTCTAGACAAATTTTACGTACCTTTAAGAAACTCAACTATCTCCTGTGAAACAGGGGGAGGCCTCTAGCCAACTAAGAAAAATAGGATGAAAATTAATTGAGATAACACATGCTAAACACTAGGTACGTCATATAAATTTTAATAAATATTAGTTGTCTTTATGATTCTTCCCCATACTTGGTGTATATCTTAATTTGATTGCTCTTGGATAACAGAGCATCACCCAAGGACTTGCACAAGGTAGTTTATTTTGGAAAGTAATCTCAGGAAACTGGAGTGGGGGCTGGAGGGAGGGAATCCAGGAAAGAGGGAAAGTTTTTATGCAGATGTGCTCCAGGGTGTGTTTTCACAGTGGCCAGGTATGGTCTGAGTAGCTTATTGAATGTGCCTCAGGATTACTGTGGGAGCTAAAAAAAATACTAATACTTTTTCTCTCACCTTCTAAGTTCTTCTAGCTAGGCTAATAATGAGATTAACAGAGACAGCCCTAACCAGTGTGGCTCAGAGGGGTTGGTCATCATCCTGCAAAGTGAGAGGTTGCTGATTCTGTTCCTGGTCAGGGCACATGGCTGGGTTGTGGGTTTAGTCCCCAGGTGGGGCACGCATGAAAGGCAACCGATGGATGTTCTCACACATTGATGTTTCTCACCCTCTCTTTTCCCCTCCTTCCACTCCCTCTAAAAATAAATAAATAGAATCTCTTTAAAAAAATAAATAGATTGATAGGAGAAAATCAAATTTTAATACGGGAGCATGGGGAATTCACATAGGCATAAAAATCCCAAAGACAGCAAGGCAACATTGGGTACATGAAATATTTTTGAACAAAGGAGAGAGGAGGGGAATGGAGTATTAGATTTTAGAAATGAAAATAGGTGGTTTTCAGATAGTTGAGGAATGGTAGAACATACATGACAGGCAGATTCTTACTCGGCAACTCCGAATCATTGGGCACAGTGGGTGTCTAGCTAACGGGCCCCTGCTTGAAGCCTTTCTACTTACTGTACTTATTGCAGATTAAGCTAAGGTACTGCGATCTCCTTACTGAAACAGGTTTTTCTGTCTGAATCTCTTTCTCTTTCTCCAGAAAGGGGTGTGGGGCAGTTCAAAGGCTCCCTATGATCTTATTTCTTAATAAAATGCTTAAAATCAATGTTCCCAAAAGCAAACTTCAGGGTGGCAAGACTTTGCTTCCCTTCCTTACTCACCAGAGGAAGAGGAGAAAGGAGAATTTACCTTCAGGCACTTTCCTGTATCTCACCCAGCTGCATGTTAACCCCTTCTTGCATCCAGTTGGTATACGTAGAAGGCTGCTAGGTTTCCAGCAACTACCCAATAACACCGTCAGTGCAAAGCCATGGGGTGAGACACTCTGTAGCTACACCTATATGAGGCCAGTTACTGCAGGAGTGGTTGGAATACCTGAGGGGGGAGCACATGGTGTTTTCAACAGAGAATGTTAAGTGAAACAAAAGAAAGATGACTATCCAATAATGGGCAAATCCATCATGGAAAGACGGGGTTATTTTCAATAAAACCATGAGCTAGCTTATTGATTTTTTATCTTGGGAATGTAACATTTTTGTAGACTACGCACTGTCATTCTCCTTGATGATTCTTGAACGGAACTAATTTTAGATATTTTTTATGTTTCTCTAATGAGAAGATAAAGTGGTAACATACCTGGTTTTCCCTTTCTGTTAAATTCTTTTATTTGCCAGGGACTGAAGCTTTCTTATTTTACTTAAAGAATCAGTGACAATTTGGAAAGGTGCACATGCATAAAACCCAGAGTGCATCTTGAGATGGACATTGTTACTTCATGGCAATTCCCTTGTAAAGTATGCACTTTTCTGACAGTGGAGAGGAATGAAACATGTAAAATGTGTGGGGCATCCCTGTTACTGTTCCATTAGTTAAACATACGCCCAGGAGTGAGCATGAGCTGGAAGATGGGAAGTTTGTTTCCTTGGTCATCCTTTGACAGCACAAACATTATATGAAACCCTGAAGGATTATAGTTTTTAAAGAAGCATGTTTTTCACAGAAAATATCTCCCCAAAGCAAGACAGTCCCTTCATCTGGTACTCAAGACCTGCGGCCCAACTCCAGGCCTGGAACGTTGCTATGATCCTTAACCCCTTTCAGTCTCATAGTCCCCGAAATTCTCTGACCCCCTTCCAATCAGTCAAGTGGTAGGACAACACACCTTCCTTTTGAGTCTGGGCAGTTTATGACTCTTCTACTGAAAGAGGTGGCTCTGGTGACTCTCAAGGCTCAGTCGTAAAAGATGACCCAACTTCTGCCTTGGTGGTTAATGTACTTGCACTTGGACCCCTGAGCCAGTCTGCCAACACTGAGGTCAGCATGCTCTGAGGAAGCCCAGCCACTCAGGCATCTTGGTTTTCACTGTGGAGCCTGGCACAAGAATGAAGGAGACCCCAGCTCATTTCGCCTTCCAATACTTGAGTTTTCCCAGCCTTCAAACCTCTCCAGAATTGACCCCAGACCTTGTGGAGCCATGAAAAGCTATCCCCATAAATAATAAAACATAAAGTGAATAATACAGTAGCTTTAGTTTTATGCCACTGAACTTGGGGGTAGTTTATTTAGCAATGACAAAAAAAAAACTGTTCCATCATCTGCAACCTGAAAGCAATAGTAATAAATGTTATACAACTGTGTTGGGAAGATTAAATGAAATAATAAGTAAAATGCATTATCTATAATAAGCAATATGTTATAGCTATTAATATATAGTTGCTGAAAATGATTCTTTAATTCTAATTTTTCTTAACTGTGATGGGTTCTGTATTCCTTTTATCCTTTCTCAGCAGCACCCACACACCCAGCCTCACTGCCAGTGTTGCAGACACCGGCCCACAGTGTCTGCCTCATTATGGATGAAATAAAACATACACACAGACTACTGAGTCCGGTGGAGGAAAAGGATGACAGCATGGCTTTTCTCTCAAGGGGAGCAAAAAGCCGCGGCCTCTGCCATGACAGGCCTTTATTTTATTTCTGCTCACATTACAAGATGGTCCTCACTCACTATGCACAAGTTCGCTATAGGTGGTTACCTTTTACAGACAACAAAGGAGCCAATGTCCCTAATCATATCACAGAAGAAGGATATTAGCAAATGCAAAGGGGAAAAGTGGTTGAGTCGGTTACACTGGTCCCTGCAAGGTTTAGTGCTTGCAGGGTGCAGGAGTTTTCAGCAAAAAGCAAGACTCAAAGCAGCCTAGGTAGATTGCAAACCTGATTTTCCACGAGAGAATCTATCTGTGGGCGTGGGTCCTGTACATCTCTGAGTGGGAGCTGGGCCCACGCCACGCAGAAGGTTCTAAGGTTCTCCCACAGCCAGTAAGATAGAAATTGTAGATTTAAAAATACCTACTCAGACATTTAATAAAGCAGACTGTTTGTGATATTGGGTTGGCCAAAAAGTTCATGTTTTTTTTTTTTTTTGGTAAAATAAAGGATATATTTTTTATTTTCACCAATAACTATTGATTTGGATATTTTGAGTGTGTCAGCTATCTCCTGCATAGTATAATTTTGATTGTTCTCAATTAATGTCTCCACTTGATCCCTATCAACTTCAAGTGGTCTACCAGACTGTGGAACACCGTCTAGTGAGAAATCTCCAGCATGAAACTTTGCAAACCACTTTTGGCACATTCGATCAGTCACAGCACCTTTTCCATTTTCCATATGCTGCATAAATCTTTTTTTTTTTTTCATTTTAGTTGTGGGTTTTTTTTTAAACAACTTGAAATTTTTGTTTATTTTTTTCTTCAATAAGAAGCCATCGTTATTGGGTTTATTTTTTTCCAATGTGTAGGATAGCTGACATTTCATTGTTGGCTTAAGTTGATCTTTTTCAGATTTTTTATTGCTGTTCAAGTACTGTTGTCTCCATTTCCCCCCGACCACTCCCTTTTTTGCAGTAATAAAGCATAATATGCTGGAAATATTGCATATTTTCCTCCATCTTCAATATTAAAATAGTTACACAAAAATGCACCAATTTTGATAAGTTTTTTAAATGTATGCTGATATGACATCTGTCACGATACAATCTAACAAAATTGTTTTGAATGAAGTTAAAGACAACTATGCGCTACTAGAGCCATTTTATGGAAAAAACAAATGAACTTTTTGGCCAACCTAATTGTTATGTACCCTCTTCAGGAAAATAAGATCCAGATGAGAAATCCATAGTAGTTATTTGTTTAGTTACCCACTTATCAAATGCCTAATGTGTCAGAATCTGATAGAGCCGATGATAATCAGCCATGGGAAAAATGTCTGTTTTGCCTCTGGCCCGGCAAAATAGTTTTTACAGTTCCTGACTAAGTGGCACTGCCGTTCCAGCAAGGAGTTTGCAGTCTCACTTGCACCTTCTCAGATCAGGCAGACACTTGCAAACACGGAGGGACAGCAATCACCAGATCTCAGCATCTTCTCACCTTCAGGAGTTATATTCCAAGCATCTCCTCCACATTGACCCTGCTCTTTTGTTTTGTCAGGAGATAAGGAGCTGTAGAGTTTGCCTGGCAGAAACGATGAGGCAGCAGTGTGAGATTTAAATGCACAGGTGATCGAGGGGACATTTTTTATCCAGAGTAGTTCCAAAGCCACGACGTTGGCGAAGGGCACCGGTACTGATGAGAACCACTGAGCCTTGAGATGACTGTGTGCAGACAGACTGTCCTGCTCTTAAGCCTGCAGACAAGCACTCTGGTGAGCAGCTCTTGGCTTCAGGGTCATAATTCAACTCACTATTTGTTTCTTTGGAAGGCATTCGTCCCGGGTTTGTTAAATTAGGTAGTAATTCTTCGATTATGTGGTGCCATCCTAATGGTTATGGTCTTTTGCAGAACTCTTAACAGATTGCAGTGGGAAAGGAGTGACAAGAGGTACTAGAGACCCGAGGGAGGGTTGAACTCAGCAACAATTTGTTGGCCAAGAGGCTTCTGTATTCTTTCTGCAGACATTAGCAGACACAGAAGAGAATGTTGGATAGTGAGGCGTTGTAGTGGTTTGTGGTCCACGAGGTGCCAAGCATTGACACAGGCACTTCATGTTGATTTCCCCATTTAATGCTCAGGATAACCCTTCAAGGGAAAATTTGTTTTACATTATCCAGAAAGAGAAAGTTAGGCCTAAGTGAAGTAACTTGCTTAATGTCAAACAATTTGAGACATTTTGAAGTGTGAAGATGGAGCTATCTCTTAAGGGGTGGGGACTGCTGTTTGAGCCCGTAAATACAGTGGTAATAATCTTTTTAACATATTATGTTAGAAAAGTTATATATGATTTAAACACTAGAAAAGGGTACTAGGTTTTGAGCCTAGGTTTTCTGACTTTACACCATGGTCTAGAAACCATAATATGTTGACCTTCTGGATCAAAAGTTGGAATTGTATGCTGCCTGCCCAAATTCAAGTATCTTTTTTGTCCCCTTTTATCCCCCCTTTGCCCATTTCCGCCTGCCCCCACTGCACTCTCCCTTTGGCTATCCCCATATTGTTGCCTGTGTCAGGTATATGAGCTCTGTCAAGAAGTATCCAGCCATGTACTATGAAAAATTGACATTTATTGAGGAAGATACAAGATATAAGAAACATTGTACATAGGACAATGATGCCTCAGTCACATTCAAAGTAGGTACCTTGGGACCTTACACAGTTCTCCCAATCTCCATCAGCTGCCAGATTGTATTTTCCTAAATCTCATCCAGGGTCTGAAATTTTGTCCCTTTCAAAGGGGATTTAAATTTTGGGAAAAGCCAGAAGTCAGAGTACCAACTCTGGACCATAGCAGGGCTGAGTTACCTAGGTGATTGGATGTTTCACCAAAAAACTCTACACAAGACATGATTCATGAGTGAGTATGTTGTCATGATGAAGCTGCCAATCACCGGTTGACCATAGCTGCGGCTTTTTGCATCATCTGAGTAGTTTCCATGGAGGATTGTTTGAGCTTAACACAAAATTGATGCAGATTCGTTGTTCTACTTCTTTAGTTATTTTGAATGTGATGGCCACATAGTACACATTCTCACTCAGTAATATCTACTGCCCCCACTGAGTAGAACAATGAAGTTGTCATTATTCACGCATGTGCATTCCAGTCCACTCTCCTTGGCTGCCAGGTTACAATGATGTCGCTCAAACTGTTCTCATTATATTAACAATGGCTGGAGTCTTTCTGGACAGATATGTATATATAAAATCCTTTTGCATTTTTTACCCAGTCTCCCCTAACCTTCTTTCCCTCTGACAGCTGTCAGTCTGTTTTGGGTACCTATGCTTCTGTTTCTGTTTTGTTTCTTAAATTATTTTGTTATTAAATTCTACATATGAGTGAGATCATGTGATATTGGTGAGTGCACAATGCAGTATGCACATAATGTGCTTTAAACCTGCATGATTTTATTAACCAATGCCAACTCAATGCATTCAATTAAAAAGTTGGTATTGTAGCTTAGTTATTTACTAAATAGATTAGTAATAGCACCATACGACTCAAATACATAGATTTGTCACACTTTAGAAAATGAAAGAGAACACACACACAAAAACCCTCTTATTTTCACTTTCTTTTTTTCCCCTGTGGAGATGGGGGTTAGAATAAGCAACACCCAAAGACAAAGGCTCACATGCACACTTCAAGCCTAACCGTAGATAGGTCTTTCTTTGTGTAAGTCACTTGACCTTGCCAAGCCTTATTTATCTTATTTTTAAAACAGGGATAATAATAGTCCCTACATGAGGTTAATGTGAGGGTAAAATGTAATCATTTAAATAAATGCCAGACTCATCGTATGTGCTCAACAAATGACAATTATCTAAATTCCCTCCAGTTTCCGAAATTAAGCACTACAGATCAGGAAGTACTCACTAAATACCCACCCTGTTCCTAAGGTCGTCTACTGAAAGCAACTCTGAAATATAGGCTGCTTACCACACGTCTTCATTTCCATTTCCCAGAATGTAGGACTTTAATTATAGAAAGTAATTTCTTTGTTCATGTTTCTGTAGAATCATCAGAAGAGGGATACAGAGGGAGAGGGAGCACACACAGAGACCACTGTAGGACACGCCCATCCCAAGTCTAAATCACTTAAGTCTGCACTAGATTGTCTGTGCCCTTAGAATTTCTGTACGAAACTCCTTCACTGTAAGTGTTTTATACAGATTTATCAATTGCTTTATTTTCCTGGATTTTTTTTCTGGTTAAAGTCTCACTTTTTTAAAGTAAAAGAAAGAAGATATACTCTTGTCTTCATCATTGTTATCAAAGGTCAGAATTACTGTGATGCTCTTACTTTGTGCTGTTATGACATTTTGCAGTTTCGATTAATTTTACAATACAAATGGCATTGCCTTGCCTTCTCAATTATAGAAACTATTGGCATGTTTTTATGTATTGACCATAAATAATTGTTGCTTTCAGCTTTGTCCATAGATAGTAAAAGAAAGAGGAAGCCATGCAGGAGTCATTTCTAAGTACATTCTCTAAAAAAATTTATTATTGTTCAATTACAGTCCTCTGCATTTACTCCCCACCTTCCTCCCTTGCTTCCACCCCACCTTGGTTTTGTCCGTATGTCCTTTATAGTTGTCCCTGAAACTCCCCACCCTGTTCCCCTCATTCTCTCTTCCCACCTCCCCTCTGCTTACCATCAGATTGTTCTTAGTACATTCTTAAAAGGCCAGTCAGTTCTTATGTTCTGAGTTTCCGTAAGTCTTTCGTTAAGTCTTGAGTTTTCTCACAAAATACTCCTTGGCAATTCAGATATTTTAGAAGAATGGTTATATTAGCTCTTTAAATAAGATATACTTCTGAATATTAGAAATTTAATGAAAATAAATCCATTTGCTTCTGTTCTATCAGTGACTAACATATTCATTAAACAAGGTTAAGGGACTGAGAGTTGACATTGTAGCACTATTTTCTCTGCCCAAAATATTAAATGTCTTGCACTACATATGATGGTGCCTGATTTGTGCCATACTGATAGTGTTAGATTCTTTCAGGTGGTGAGGACAGAGATTGACTAAGGGTGGAGTTAAATTTGAACAAATGTAAGAATATAAGGATACTCAGGAACCCACCTCAGTAACTCACTAGTGATTCCTTAGGGTATCCCTGTGACCCAAAAGCGCTCTCACAATGTGTCTTTCTCATCAATCAGCCTGTCTTTGCCTCTGTGCTACCTAAAGTGTGCCTACAAACACTCCTAACACTAGTTTATTAATAGTCCCTGTGTTCTGTACTTTGTGGGAAGCTATGTAATCTTGTCTTCAAGTACCCCAAGAACTTCTGGTGGGGTCGGGTTAAATGTTCAATAAGCAGCACAGAATGTCCTTTTGGGCTGAGTTCTTATCCAAGGATTAATGCGCTATCTGTAGGTGACTTCCTTTGGCTAAGGATTTGCATTGGTAGGAAACTGCATATCTGTATGACAAAGTATAAAACATTTATCCTTTAGGCCAAGGAAATTCCTCAGCTGCTTCATTGTAAAGGAGCCATATAACAAGTAGGTATATTGAAGGTTTGGTTTAGGGTGAAGATGGAAAAATTGTAGTTATTATTACTGGTAGTATTAGAGTCATTAAAGTTGGAATTATATCAATCACCTCCCCTTATAATAAAAGCTTTATGTAAATGAGACTTGCTGATGTACATTTTTGTCATTCTATATCTTTGCAAGAAAATAGTATTTTTTGTTCAACATCCAAGGGGGGATTTGTGCTGGCTTTAGACGTTAGATAAGGAGGCTGGGCTTTAGGAAATGCCCTGGTGGTTTACTTACAGACTCACTTACAAGTGAGCTGCCCTACGTTCAGGCGGACAGACACCGGAATGGCTTCAACTGCATTTGAAGATAAAATATTAATTGGAGCAAATAGTCCCAGGACTTTTATTTGGCTATTTGTTAACTCTGGATTATCACAAAAATCCTTCTTTCTGAAAAAAAAGTAGAATTATTTTTCTTGTCTTTTTTTTAATCTCTTGAAAGCTTCTATTCCTTTGGATGTCAAATGCTTCAATCAGTGTAAGCTGATATGTGAATCTCATTTCATTTTTTAAGTCAAGAAGGGAAAAGCCTTATTTACATGAGTTTTAGCATTGTGAATTTATAGCTAAGTTAAAAATAATCATCATGTATCTTAATTAAAGGAAATGTATTTGACAGAATGACAGATAAAGTTGAGGGTTCTTTTTTCTTTTAATACAACTATTCCTGTGCTATAATGAAAAATATCTTTAAATATGAGTCACCTATATCCGAATGCTGGTTCAAAATATGCCACTGTTTCTGTGATATTGGGCAAATTATTTAACACTTCTTGTTTAGTTTAAGTTTCCTTATCTGAAAATTAATGTATCTATAACATTACATCTATTACCTCCCAAGAGATTTGGAAATACATAGTATTTTACATAGCATATATATATTATATATTATATAGCTTATATATAATATATGTTATATATTATATAGCTTATATACATAATATATATTATATATATATTCAGGGGTGGGCAAAAGTAGGTTTATAAAGAACTGTGACAAAATGTGCTTGAGTATAGCAAGTAGACAACAAGAATGTGTCAATAATGAAGCCCCACAATCTGAGCACATACAGCGTTGCACCTAAGTGCACTGTGCCAACGTGTCATTCCTTTGAGTTACTAAAGCTACCATAATAATCATAACCTCGTGTCTTTTTCCATATGAATAACTATTTTTGCCTACCCCTTTATTATACCTCATTGATGTTCCTCTCCTGTTACCATCAAAAATGCTATCAGAGACCATTAAAACTTACTGAAGCCACTTAGATTCCTCATCAAGAATATTTATTTTATGATTGTATGTATTCAGACATTCTTATGGATTTGGGGATGCATTCTGTTCCTGTTAGATCTTAGTGTCTTTCTGGTACTTTCAAGTTTCTTTCTGGTGGGCTTTCTTTAAATACTGGGCCTCTTAACTGAGTTTTGAAATGAAAATACTCTTTAGTCCACTAAACCAGGAAATAACATTCTCCCCTACAAATTCTATCCTGGGTGTATTTGTGATCTTTCCACCCTTGCTCCACATTAACCCACATCAGCTCAGCTCACCAACATACAGAAGCATTTGTAGCAACATTGAGTGATGAAGATCAGCTCTCACAGGGCTAAGTTTCAAGCATTTTGCAAATTTTATCCAGAAGGAAAAAAAAAAAAAAAAACCAAAAACTTTAGCAAGTGCTGTGCTCTCTGAGGGGTGAACATGACAGCTGTTTTAACATCTGGAAGTTATGTCTCTCGTCAGCTCAGCAAAAGAGCTGTGGACTGCTGAATGTATCAGAAAGAAAGTGTGCATGAGCAAAGTGTCTTAGAACTTCTTCTACAAGACAAATCTGATATAACGGCTTTGCTCCTCCGAACAGTTTCTAACCGCAAGCTGTCAGCAGGTTGGAGCTGAGACCTGGGAATGTTTCCAGCTTTCCATTATTCAAGATCTCTGAATAGTCATGCTTTAAGGAGAGTGAAAGCTCCTACTTGATAATTAGTATTAGTGATCTAAAATAATGTTGCCCGAGTATTTGGATGTTGTAAATGCTGATTGAAATACCACATGGGCAGCAGAAGGACAGGGCTCTTAGACGTTTTGATGGGATAATTTGTGGACTAGGAAGCAATAATATACATACAGTTAACCATTGATAAGAGCAATATGAATGGTTTTGCCCCATTTCTATCACGAAACTACACTATATTTTTCACAGATTTATAAAAATACCTTCTAAAATATCATTCATATATTCATTCCTTAAATTATTCATCATTCCTTAAAACCTTCATGCCTTACACATATTTATTGCATATTCATTTTATCAGTTATCTGCTGTATGTTAACCCTGAGGCAAGCCTGTAATATACATTACCTCTCCTCTCTTCGTGGAACCTGTTGGAGACAGAATTATTAAGCAAAGCATTCCAGGCAAACATAACAGTATGTGCCAATGTTCTCAAGCAAAAAGAACATGATGACTTGAAAGGTAGAACAGTGGTGCTGCACTGGACAGGCAAAATCAAACCAAGACTTTGCAGGCTACATTAACTTTAGGTTTTATCCTAAACATAGTGTGAATTTCTGGAAGCTTTAAACAGGAGAAAGAAAGAGGTAAAATTAGATTTTTATTTACTACAGTCCATTTTGGCACCTGAATGGAGATTTGTATGGGGGCTTGTGAGACAAGGTGGCAAGTTGACTTCAGGGATGTAATTTAGAAAGCTATGTGGTGGACACTTAGAAACGATGCTGAGGACATGACCAGGTGTGGGATAAAGAGGAGTAAACACATTTTAAAGACAGGAAGTAGAAAGAATGGGATGTGGCTGTCTATTTGTGTTATTGTGCATAAGAAATAATATAAATTATTAAATTTCTCAAATATGGAATAATTTTAAGGCAATACTTTCATTAAGTGTTAGTACAAATGGCTACGAAGCATTATTAATTTCTTTGATACTTGCTTTCATATACATGAAATATTGCTATGAAATATCACTTAATAATAGCTGGCTCTTTCTGAATAAAAGCTTACAGTTTTCATAAGATGATAAAAATTGTGTTTAAAACGTATTTAATATGAACTACCTCTTGTTCCAGTATAGTCCAGGTTGGCAAACTATGGCCATGGGCCTAATTCAGCTCATGCTCCCTTTTTATAAATAAAGTCTTATTACATCTTGTCTATGGCTGGTTTTGAGCTATAACAGCAGTGTTGAATAATTATAATGCAGACTGTGTGGTCCACAGAATCTAAAATATTTACTATCTGGCCCTTTAAAGAGAGTGTTTGTCAATTTCTGCTCTATTACTACAGAAACTGATCTTATAATATTCATTAATTTAGTTGATTAGAAACCTGTCTACTGGATATTTTACAGCATAGAATATGAATCACATTGTGAAATTATGAATTTTTAATGCTCATCAAAATTTTCATTATATTAAAGGATTTAAGAACATATGTTTACCACTGAGAAAAGAAAGAATTACGTTAGCAAGATTAATTTTTAAAAATGCAATTACTTTCAAAGATCTCAAAAAGTAAAGAATTTGTATAGAATTTGATATTACTTTTGAATGCCAAATTCTGTAAAGAGGTCCATCTATCTTACATTTAACAATTTCAAAGACTGGGTTAAATGTGGCAAATTGAAATGTTAAAATACATAAATTAAGTCAAATGAATGTTTAAGGGTGTTCTGCTTATGGAACAATGAATGTGGTTACATAAATGTATAGGCTTTACCCACCCCTCTGCCCGCACACCCACCTAGCTGAGATTGAATTATATATTTTTCTATATATTGATAGTTACTCAAGTTTTTCTGATGCCACCTAGATACCACATAGCAAAGAAGAGAAACTAAAAATTTTCCCTAAAGGCCTCTCATCTCTATTGCTTATTATAAAAGCATTAGCCAATGTCAAATCAATTTCACTGGATTCCTACAAAACAAAGTTTAGATTTGAATTAACTTTTCACCCAATGGTTTTCACAGAGCATGAAATTATCTCAGTGCTGAGAATCACCAATTGGAATTACACCCTTGTCAAAATGTTCCTAATTAGTCATTACTCATGGCAACTGGCTCATTTTTCCTTTGCACAACTGGGGCTATCTGCATTTAGAGAGGATGACGCTTCTGCTCATCAATAGTTATTGGAAACTGGCCTTTTGAAGACTCTTCTTGTCGTCCAAAAATTCCTGGTAGAATGTGTCAAGCATACCCTTGGCAATGACAGTGGTGACCGCCACAACCCCATGCTAGTAAGTGCCATGACAGCATCATTAGAAGTATCTCATTAGGATGGTAACATGCATCATAGGACTATACTCTATATATCAATGACCTCACTTACAGTTTAAAAAGTCATCTTCACAAGGGAAGCCGGGGTTGAATGTTCACTATAATTGTATATTTTCCTTATCTAAAGGTTTATTTATTTATATATTTCATTGTGTTTTTTCAGTTACCATTTATCCCCCTTACCCCCTACTCCCCCTGCCATCACCACACTATTGTCCATGTCCATGAGTCCTTTTTCTTTTTGTTTGATTCCCCCACCCCATAATGCTCTCTCCCAATAGCTGTCATCCTGTTCTCTGAGTCTGTCTCTATTTGGCTTATTAGTTCAGTTTGTTCATTAGATTCCATATATGAGTGAAGTCGTACGGTATTTGTCTTTCTCTGACTGGCTTATTTCACTTAGTGTAATGTTCTCCAGGTCCCTCCATGCTGTTGCAAAGGGTAAAATTTTCTCTTTTTTACAGCTGAGTAGTATTTTGTTGTGTAAATGTCCCATAGTTGTTTTATCCACTCATCTACTGAGGGACACTTGGGCTATTTCCATATCTTGGCAATTGTGAATAATGCTGCAGTTAACATAGGGGTTCTTGTGTTCTTTCAAATTAGTGTTTTGGGTTCCTTTGGATATATTCCCAGAAGTGGGGAAACTGGGTCAAAGGCAGATCCATTTTTAATTTTTTGAGGTAACTCCTTATTGCTTTCCAGGGTGGCTTCACCAATCTGAATTCCTACCAACAGTGCAAAATGAATCCTCTTTCTCCACATCCTCACAAGAACTTGTTTTTGTTGATTTATTCACAATAGCCATCTGACAGGTGTAAGGTGACCTAACTGTGGTTTTTATTTGTTATTTCTCTGATGATTAGTGATATTGAGCATCTTTTTATTTGTCTATTGGCCATCTTGACAAAACTTTAATCAGACTAATCAAGAAAAAAAAGAGATAGGACCCAAATAAATAAAATCAGAAATAAAAAAGAAAAAAAAACAACTGACACTAAGGAAATACAAAGGATTTTAAGAAAATATTGTGCACGACTGTATGCCAACAAATGGAACAACCTGGATGAAATGGATAAATTACTAGAAGCATAAAATCTTCCAAAACTAAATCAGGAAGAATCACAGAATCTGAATAGACACATCTCACCTAGTGAAATTGAAGCAGTAATTAAAAAACTCCCAATGAACAAAAACCCTGGACTGGATGACTTCACAGGTGAATTTTATCAAACTTTTCGAGAACTAACACCTCTTGTTTTCAAACTATTTCAAAAAATTCAAGATGAGGGAAGACTCCCAAGCTCACTTTACAAGTCTGGCATTATCCTAATTCTAAAACCAGATAAAGACACTACAGAAAAAGAAAACTATATGCCAATATCCCTGACGAACATAGATGCCAAAATCCTCAGCAAAATATTAGCAAACCAAACACAGCAATACATCAAGAAGATCATATACCATGATCAAGTGGGAATTGTTCTGGGAGTGCAAAGTTGGTGCAACGTCCATAAATCAATACATGTGACACACCACATAATTGTATCTTCATTGGCATTTCCCTTCAGTATCCTTAGTGATCTACTGAAAAAAAAAATTCACATTATGAAACTAAAAAGATATATATTTGCAAAAAGAATGGGGTGGATCAAGACCAAAATAGTGATTTTAAATACCGAGTCAGTAGGTAAAGAATTAGACCTTAGTTTTACAGGTAAAGGATATATACTTTGTATATATTTTTCGAAGGAGGCAAGTAAGATTCTATCCTCAAATTTGAGTTAATTCTCTCCTGTTACATCGGATCTTAAAATGATTTCCTCTGTTCTCATTGTCATTAAAAAGAGATGATTTCACAATGTATCAGAAGTCTTATTAAGCACAAGGGTGGTCTGCATGTTTCCATTAATTTCTTCAATCATTAAACACCTAATATAAGCCATCCCTGAGAACACAAAAGTGAGTTCAGGCCCCGTCTCTGATACCAGCGACTAACAATCAGCCAGGTAGAGGGAGAGCACAAGTGCAAAATGTTGGCGTGAGAAAGTACCGAGCGTATTACTTTTGCCTTCAGTAAAATCCATGCTCTCAGTAGGGGCCTGCAAAGCTCTGTGTTGCTGAGGCCTTCCCTCTGTACTAACTGATACCACTATTTTTTTCTGGATACATTAAACTAACTTACACCTCATGACTTTTCCATTAGCAGGTCCCTAACTGTGGGGAAAAAAGATTTTTTTCAGGCTCTTAGCAAGGCAAGTTCCCTCTTAAACTTCAGATATCTGCTTCAATATTGCTTCCTTTGTGAGTCCTATCCTTACCCCTGGGCAAACTCACACTTCATTGTTTGTTTACCATACCACCTTTATTTCATCACCGTCCATATGCCAATTTTGTTTAGTTACTAGTTCACTTATTATTTTTCTCCCCCGCTAGCCTTTAAATGCCATGAAGACAGTGAGTGTGTCTCTTTGACTTATAATTGTGCCTGCAGGGCCTAATACAATGCCTGGTTCATGCAAGAAGTGTAATAAATATTCAATAAATGCCCATTTAAAGAATCTACTGGATAAAATCCAATGAAGATGGTAGATGGTTCATCAAAAGTCAAATCAAGTAGACCATGAAGATCTTATTAATAAGGAAATCAAAGTTTATCTTGAAAGCAATAGGGAGCCATGTAGGGCATTAGGCTGGAGAGTTAAACTATCAAGCTTCATTGGTCCTCTTTTCTTCTTCAACTTGTTAAAAAAATTTTTTGTAGCCTCTTAGCAGCTTCCTGCTATTGAAGTCTTCCATGGATTTCCAATCAAGAACAGACTACTTTTTTACATGTTTTTCTAGTATAACAGTTTTCTATCACTACAGATATTTACTTTTCTTAGATGTGCTCTTGGGAGATTCTGAACAACTAGGAGGTAAAGGGCATTTTATTCTCTGTGTTCTACCTGCTGTCTGCTATGGAATAGGTGTTTAATACATATTTACAAAATGACGATTGAATATAATTAGGAGAATTTGGATACATTATTCTACAAGAGTGGGTGGGTAGAAGGACTACAAGTTTTGTCTACATTGCCTCAGTAGATTTTAGAACCTTTGGTACTGGCATGGCATATTTTAACCCTTTGCATACTACTGATTTGGTGAAGGTTAGTTCAAGGAACAAGTTCATTGCTGAGGAAGTCAAGACTTTGTAGTAAAGAACAATGTCACCTTCTTAGCTGCATACACAAAGAAAATCAAAACCAAAACTCCATTTCCTTTATCATTTCTGTGCTAGTAAATTCTGTCCTAATTTTCATCAATACGTGCCAGCGTTTGATCCCTGAGTGAGAAAGGGCTGGATCACCTTAGTTCACTGCTGGTGTTATAGCCTCTCATGTCTCATCTGTGTATTGAAGAGGACAAAGGCCTCTTGATTTCCATAGGCACATGTGACTTAGCCTGCTTGTGTGCTACAGTAGCATAACCAGAAATCAGGACAATTTTGACTGAGTCTGGCTTATTCAGACTCATGAAGATGGTCCTATAAAAGCAAAGATTGGGAACTGGTAGGGTATTTTGCAAACTCGGAAGAATCTGTGGTTTTTATTACATAGTATGACTGTAGCACAAAGACAAGTTTTATTGTTGATGGTTTTTAAGGTACATATGTATGCACATGCATAAAACCTCAGCCAAAGGAAATCATTTGGATATGGGTTAAATTTTAAATATCACAAAATATATTTTTAAAAAACTAGATATTTTAACTCTCCTCTAACATTAAAAATTTCTATTGAACTATTTATTTTCAAATTTTTTAAATATAAATCATCAAGATTTCCATAATTATTTTTAGGAGAGATTCTTATGAGCTAATCTGTTCAGCAATCCGAAGAGGAATGTGATTTTTTCAAAAATAATGCTTTTCCCTCCTACTGTTAGGAGGTATAATCATTTAAGGAGTGAGTCTAATTTTATTTCCATTTTTTTTTAGGCTGCTTTTACAACATTCAGCCTCAGGGTAATTACAGTCATGCAAACCTTAAAAACAACTTCAGCATGACTTTCGAGGACAAATTGTACCCACTTTTATTATTGAAACTAAACAGTGTTCTCCCTCCTTTAAATTGATCTTAGAGGGGATACATGTTTCTATAGTGAATTTTGTGACACAATTTGCAAACTGTTGGAACTGTTGGCATTGTGGACTGAGAAAACCATGACTTCTTGTCCTTAACTACATTAAAGTCATTTCGGTGTAGCTGCATTCTCAGATCCATGGTGATTAGGATGGTGAAATAACTGACATTTTACTCAAAGATTTTAAGTCATTAAAGCCCGTTTTCTTCTTGATAAACACACTATTTCTGGTTTTAGAAATGCACAGTAACCAACTAAATAAAAAATATTAAATGCCTCTGGCTGCAAAGCATCAGACTTTGACAATGGAGGTGAGGCAGAGATAAAGGGAAGGTAGTTTCTGCCATTTACGAAGTAAGTATCAGGTTGCAAAATAGCAAAGACATAATTCTAAAATGTTCTGCCCTTATCATTTTTTTTAACTAGAGGTGAAAAAATGCATCTGTATATTGGAACATGAGTCAAAAACCATAGTAGGTAGTATGAAGTAGGTAGTAAGACGTGCTACGGGTTGCATAAAGGATTTTAAAAGTGAAACCAATTTTTTCTGTTTGCCAAAAATCCCTTAAGAAAAGGAGAAAGAGATCTCATGAGAAATAGGGCTTCGTTTGCTGCTCCCAAAAGGTGCCAAGTGTGGCTGAAGTACCTGTCTACACCCGAGCATCGCGAGATGACTCCGGCCCCGGAAAAAACAGACTGCGTCACGTGCCCATCCGGTTCGGTGGCCACAGACGCTTGGCCCGCTAGCTGGCACCCGCTCTTTCCCTTAAGAAGGTAGAATATACACAGGTGGGGAGAACAGGCTTACAGTTGTCCATATGGAAAAATAATCAAATAATGAATAATAGTCATATGAGAATAAACTGCGGTTTGCATACTCACAGCCGTAAACCTACTTTGCCCACCCTGTGTTGTACAGTCTCAGATGACACCTGGGAGGTTGGAGGGTGCAGACAATTTTCCTCTTGACCTTTACAACATTATTGCTCATGTGACTAGGTAAAGACAAGGAAGAAAAAGGCATTAAAGATACCTATTTGTATGGATTAAGTTATTTTTTTGGTCATTGGTAATTGCATAGCATATTTTTCTCTCATCCATAATCGACAGGGATTTTGAAGTTTGCAAATTACAGCTCTGGTTAGAAAATTAAGCAATGCCACTAAGAGCTAAAATATACTACGAAATGTTTGTAGGCCCATCATCTTAATATAATGATTTGTAGCCAGCTTTCTTTTCAGTAAGTTGATTTTCTTTATGGGAATGCTCACTGTAAAGTGGAAAATGTCTGGGTTTATCCTAAACAACATAAAGAGTTGACTAAAATACAATTTTCTCAGCCGAGCCCTGAAATAAATGACCCAGCAGAAGGATGAAACATCATCAGTGATCTCTTTAGCATCTGCAAATCTATCAGTAATATTTATGGATCATGAGAAATAAAGAGGAGAGACCTGTGCTACTTTTAGAGGTTTTAATGGTCTTAGTCACACCATTTTGTCATCCTGAGAATCTAAACGCTTACTTCTCGCTCTATACCAAGCATGAGGTGCTGGACACCTGTCCCCAAAACATCTTTTCCATTTTATTCCAATCCAGTTGGGTTAACCTAGATGTTAAACCAGTCCACATGGGACTGATCAAGATTTTACACAGCAATAAAAAAAATCTTGTCAAGACAACCAAATTTCCTATCTCATATCTGAAACCTTACTGATGTGGGAGTATGACAAAAATAAAAATAGCTAAAACAAACATTTACTCTGTGACAGGGAACTTAGTACATGCTTTATACATATTAACCTCTGATATGTACTACAATCTCATGGGTTATTATACTTCTATTTTACTGATAAATGAGAAAAAGGGGTGCTTTATAATTGCTCAAAGACTCACAGCTAGTATGTGGCAAATCCAGGGTTCAGATGAAGACAGTTTGTCTCCAATGCACATGCTCTTAACCAATACCACATACTGCTTATAAAAGAATTTTTAAAAAATCCCTGATTGTCAGTGCAAAACAATGATGTAGATTCAGGAGCGTCCCTTCCAGGGTGGCTATGAATTCGGCCCAACACAAAATCATAAATTTACTTAAAACATTATGAATTTTTTATGATTACATGTCACAATATATGTATGTATGTATGTATGTACTTATTCATTCACTCACGTTGTACATATACATTTGTATTTTATAAAATTTAGCATTATATTTTACATTTTAGTTACCATCTTTTAACTTCAGAATATGTCAAGTCAGTACGTATGAGTCTAACATATCTTTTTAGTGCCTGCACAGTGCACCATAATAAATGATGTTATTTATTTGATCATTTCCTTTGCTCATTATTAACATATATATATTCTTGGGTAATGTAATGTATATGTGTGTGTGTATATATATTCTTGAGTATTTTGGTGAATTAGAATCTTGAAACTGAGATTGATGATTAAGATGACATGGGTTTAATAATAGATCATGATAATCTGACCTCAAAGTTTATTTGAAAATCATCTATGGAAGTAACATTTGATGTGTTACAATGTATTTGATATGTGGCCTGAGACAATTCCTCTTCCAGTGTGGTGCTGAGACGCCAAAAGGTTGGATACCCCTGATTCTAAATGGTATCTTCTGTGGTTTACTTAAAATAAACATTCTACATTTCTTCTTCTTAGCAAGTCTATTTGTTCAGTTTTTTGTTTTGGGCGGGGGGGCTTGTCTTTATTAAAGATAAAAAAAATTTTACATTTGCTAAAACAGCAGGAAAGACTTTATTCCAGATTATTACAATATGGGTGAAAAAGCAGGTTCAACTTCAAATACAGCAAGGAAGCTGGAGATTAATATGGGAGGAGCAGAGTGAGAGGGTCAGTGAGTGAAAACTGCTAACAGGACACAAAAAAGGTAGAAGGATTCTTGCTAAACTGACCTACTTAGTAAAAGTAGGTCAAGGTTGGGGAGGAGGAACTTGATCAGTTCTTAGGGTGACAAGATGTCAGTAGTGAGGGGTATTCTTGCTAAGACTGGGTCTCAGTTTCTTTATCTGTAAAATGGCACTGACATACATAAAGACTTCATAAAAATATTGTGAGAATTAAAATTATGTGTATAAATAATTTAAAACAATACCTCACCTATACTAGGCATTCCATAACCCTTAGCCATCAACAACATCCTCATCCTGACCTAGAAGCAATATATTAGAGCTACATGGTAAGTGTTCTCATGTGGTTGTCAGTCTGCAAACTGTTTCTAGTCCATGATGAGATAAATACTAAAAGTGAGACTAAGCATTTATATATTTTATAGCAATTTAATGGAGTAATGTTACAGCTATTGAGTCTATAATAAAAAGGAGCTATGTGTTATAGGCTTTTGATATTTTGTTTCATTTTTCTAATCCAAATTTACTATATTTTATAAAAACTAATCATCTTTGGTAGATTTGAAAGGGGGGGGACTTTTTTTTACCATAAATCATTTGACAAATGCTGGTTTGTCTAGAGAGGAAAATTAGGGGCTCATTTACATACTAATTTTGAAACTGACTAGAATGCGGTATCCTTCTTGAAACACCAGACCTGCTTAAACACCATAATAGCACAGCTGGACTCTGCCCTGCTTTGTCCATTCTAGGTTTCTCTTCTCTCTTTATAGTGTTTGTTTTATCTTTACACAGGTTGTGTATATATATAACTAAGGTAGACAGTGGATAGTGTTCCTTAAGTTTTTTCATTCATTAATTAATTGCTTAATTTGATGAGGTAGCCCTGAGTTTCCTTTATTGTTGATTGACCTGGCTCACGCTGTGCATTTTGCACACTTATACTTGGTAGAGAACATTTACGGCAGATTATAGCTTTCTGGATCTTAAGCAGATGAGTGAATATGATTGAGAAATAAATTCTACCTATGAAATCATTGAAAATTAAATTCTGAGTCAATCCACTGTTATTTCTTTTCTAAAGCGGTAACAGTGAGTTTGCCTTTTTTGCCTCTTTACTTAATGAACTGGTAGTTAAGGCATCCTGAATACACAGTCTTAATAACTTGTTCATGGGTATAAGTAATCAGAGCTGTGTATTGATTAAATTTCAATTATAATAAAACAAGATTTTAAGAAATCTAAAGGGAGGTTACTTTAAATTATACCAATTAAGGATTTTATTGAACTTAAGGGATTTAAACTATTCCGCCCTGCTTCCTTTCTCCTGAGTGATTGATGTTCCTTGCAATTTAGAAGGGAAACAAAGGGAATATGCTTTTTCAATGTGCAATAAGCTATAATTTTACTTGTATTAAATTACCTCCTTTCAAGACACAGTTTTTTTTTTCCCTTCCACTATGAGCTTATGGATTTTCCTATGTGGTACTTTAATGTCCTTACACTTGTGTTTTTTTAACATTTTTTTTCTGATACAAACTTGAAAATACCTTTTAATCTCAGGTTCATAATCATCCATCAAAACCTCTTAGTTCTTTTTCTTTACAGCACAGCAGTTTCTTACATGAGACAGTGAAGAGTGATATGTTTAGCAGAAAGCTTCAAAGTCCTTGAGGAATTTAATGTGAACCGAGGCATTTAACAAAGCTTTTGTGTTTAATTGTCCTTTTATGCATATGGGAATAAGGCTGACGCTAGTGATTTCATGAGTAAAAAACACATGAAAATAAAGTCAGTTTAGACATGTATTAAATGTATTCAAAATGCAGAATATTAGTATTAGCTCATCAAAGCGACTCTGAGGAGGTTGTTTCTTTATTTTTTTTCCTTGTAAGGGATATATAAATCAATGCAGTGTAAGCAGTCTAAGTTTTGATGACTTTGTGACAGTATTGAGATTCTGTTCAATGACTGGGTATTTGCTGCCATCAGACTTTTCCAGACTTGAAGCATTCGCCACCCTTTGCTCCAGTCCTTGTCCCCAAGGCTGTACTCTGGGATCTTTTCCAAAATTAACCCTCCCCCTACTCTGCAACTCTTACTTTCATGCCTGGAGAGGTAAGGGGAGAACATTGTATTTATTATAAAAAGTCAATTTCCCTAAATAGAAATTTTTATTTAGGGATCTACATTTGATGAAAACTTACTTATATTTGCCTAGGTGGATGCCAGTTTGCACCTTCTCAGCAGTATCTGTGGTTCATCAAAACATAATCAGGCCAGTTAGAGGACACAGACTGTGGGAGTGGGGCAGGGGAGGGAGGGTTGCAATTTTAAATCAGGCAGTTAGCAAAGAGTACATGTTGAACAAGTAGAGCGGAGGAATATGCAGACAGAGTGGTGTGTTTCTGCAGTATTCCTGGTAAAGGCAGAAGTGAGAAGGGTGGTCAAAGGAGTCTGCCCTAGAAAAGGCCAGGAGACCAGTGGGCTGGGGCAAAGGAAGTGAGGGGGAAAATAAAGGAAGAGATGAAAGGGGTAGAAAGAAAGCAAAGTTTGTTTACAGATTTTGTTTATTTATTTTTAGAGAGAGGGAAAAGGAGGTAGAAAGAGAAGGAGAGAAACATCCATATGTGGTTGACTCTCACATGCCCTCTTCTGGGTGGGGACCTGGCCCACAACCCAGTCATGTGACCTGACTGCAAAGCCCACCGGTGACCCCTTGGTTTGCAGGCCAGCACTCAATCCACTGAGCCACACCAGCCAGGTCTGAAAGAAAGCAAATTGTATAGGGAATTGTAAGCAAAGATTTGCAGGAGGTTGATTTGGGGAGGACAGCCTCTCTCAGTAATTAAATCTGTAAGAAAGTGAGGGAAGTGGGATTTAGCAAAGGGAGAAGTTGACCTATGATGTAATTGCAACAGAACCTCAGAAAATCACAGGAGGAGTTCTAGATGTGTGTTGATGCTTCCAGAAGTTGTTTCCCATTGAGGCAAGGAGACCGAACCTTTTTACTCCTGCATTTCCCAGGTACCTTTGGGAAGTGATGCCATCCTTGGGTGAGGCTACTTCCTTTGGCCAAGAGCAATTGCTGGATAGAGACTCAGTTATACGTTAATAGCAGCTCACATCCCCAGCAGCTGGGGGAATGCGCATTCTTTTACTGCAGAAGATATGTATCAGAGGGACGACTTGTGATGTTTAGGGAGGTATTGGGGATTTTTGAGCAAAGCATTAAAATTTTCTTACTGTCTCATAATCTCATTCTGGATCTGTATTTTATATAAAAGCTATCAAAAATAGAAATAGGGAGATACACTTTAGAGGTCCTTCCAATAATCAAGGCAAGAGTGATGGTGGTTTGGATGAATATACTAGTAATAGAAGTGGAAGAAATGGTAAGAGTCTGGATATATTTTAATGTAGAGCCAGTAGGACCTGAAGATAGGGCAAGTGAACAAACTGTTACGAATGACTCCAAAGTTAATAAAGCAACTCAAAAGATGGAGTTGCTATTATCCGAAAATGCAAGGACTATAGGAGCAGCATACTTAAGGGAAAAAAGTTCAGGAAGCCTATTTGAGATATTTAGAGTAAAACAGTCAAGTGCAGATGTAAAGAACACAGCTCCCTACGTAAGTTCAAAAACTAGATCAGGGTTGATCACATTCATATTTATTTGCGGTAACTGAGGTCTTTTTGCTTCTGAACTTAGAAAAGTGAAGACTTTATTTGGCAACTCTATGATTTAAAAAACCTTCCCATTACATGGTTCAAGTTCAAATATTTTACCCTAGAAAATTTTGATGATTTTGAGCCAACTATCAATTTTAGTGAATTGTTTCAAGCAGAAGAAAAAGTAATATTACTAACACCTGTACCAACCACCTAATTTTTTAAAATCTTACATTTTTCTATTTTAAATTTAACTGGTACTTTTGCTCTTAATTTTGCTGTCTTTACAGCTACAGTTGACTCTACCTGTGTCTGTTTTTCCAATATTATTTTTTCTTACTCCAAAGGTAACAATTATTTGGATTTGTTGTTTATCATCCTCATAAATATTTTTTTACCATTAATCAATAATATATATGCAACTGAAAACAAAATGTATATATACAAACATTTAAATATAGATTGTATAATATATTGAGTATAGCAATATATTCTCCATGTTGTTACATTTTATATGAGTAGTATCACAATATTTTTTCAGTCTGTAACTTTCTTTATTTACCTAACATTGCTTTTCTGAGATTTATCTAGACCCATAGGTAGTGATATAGGTATGGATACAGATATAACTCCAGGCCATTTGAATTGTATGGCTTTATCACAATATATTTATTCATTCTCCTATGATGGATATTTGGGTTGTTTCTAATTTTTCACTCTTACAAAAAATTATGTGAAATAAATTATTTCATATGTCTCCCTGAATATTCCTGGGAGTTTTTCAGAGGTGAATACGTAAGAGAGTGCTTGGTAGAAGGAAGATGCACATCTTCCCCTCTGTACGGTATTGCCAGAATTCTTTTTAATAATAGTTGGACCAATTTACACTCCTTCCAATAGGTATGAGAATTTCAATTCTTATACGATTTGCTAACACTTGGCATTTTCAGCCTTAAAGAGAATTGAAAGATTATGGTTATGATGTAACATATTATTGTTCATATTTTCATTTTGCGGACATCTTGTGAACTTGAGCATTTGTCTATTTTCATTGGCTATTTGTGTTTTCTCTTCTGGGAATTGTCTCTTCATACACATTGTCTCTTTATGTTCCTTATTGATTTATAAGATATGAGGGGAAAAGAGATCTGTATGTTCTGAACAGAAAACTGTCAATTTTGTGCATTGTAAATTGTTTCTTTTAACATCGTTTCAGTCTCTTATTTATTTATCCATTATGTAGAAGTTTTAACTTTACATAATCATTTTAACAGATCAATGTTTACTTTTATACCTTATACTTTTTCTGCCTTTCTAATTTATTCTTAATGTTCTGGTTATTAAATGTGTTCCTATATTTTCTTTTGAAAACTTTTTCAAACTTGGCTTTTCACATTTAGATGTTTAACATGTTTGAAAATTATTTTTGTGTATTTTTTAAAGTACAGATTTACCTGCATTTTTTACACCCTTACCCATTTGCTACACTCCCTTTTCTATGAAATATGTGAAGGATAATAAAAGTTGTTGACTTTAAAAAAAATTAAAAGTAAAGTACAGATTCATTTGAATAACTAGTCATTAAGCATTATTTATTAAAAAGCACTACCTCTAAATAATAAATAATTTAATATTATTTATTAAATAATGTCAAGTTTTCATATATTCATGAGTCTTTTCTGTATGATTGCTAGTCTGGTTACTGGTCATTTTGTCTATCTTTGTGATGAGACCATTCGATTTTGATTACAATGAAGATAAATTTTGGTATATAGGAGGGTAGCATTTCTCCCTCCACCCTTTTTCATCAAATTTGTCTTTTTATCCTTGGTTTAGAGAGTGAGCCAGATAAATAGATAGACAGACAGGTAGATAAATAGATAGATGTATCAAGTTTCATGAAGTACTCCACTTGGATTTTAATACAATTTACCATGGGTTAACACAATAATGTAATTAGGAAAAGCATCAGTAACTAATATGTTGCAATTATCTCTATAAAGGCTTGTGCATTTTTTTCTTAGGTTTGTTCCTTAACACCTTATTTCCGTTGTTTTTGGTGTTACTGTGTATGTGGTCTTTTTTTTTTTAAGAAGCCATACCACACTTCTAAAAATCTTTTTAACATTATCATTAGATGTTTACATATCTATACTCTAGTAAATTATAGACTTGCTGGGTGCCATATACTCATATGCTGATTGCCTTCAATAAATGTCAGGTGGCTGGAAGAATGACTGAATGACTGCATTTCAATTACTCTCGCTGTATATCATTAAGAAGTCCTTTGTGGTCCATTTCTCTCTGCTGTTACCTAATCTATCAAGTGAGATTGGAGAGAAATTGAAGCTCTCAGGGTCTGTGATGTGCTATAGATTCTTTTGTCTCTGCAGCATGGACTTAACTGGCTGAACTAAAGAGTGGTATATGAGCCTTAACCACAACACTTAGAATTTACTGCTTAAACCTGATTCAGGCCTCCAGTCCTGAGGCAGGCATTAATAGTAACTGCTGCCTGGATGGGTTCCTTATGCTGACTTACATTTTCCCAAGATAAAAATGTTCAGAGGTGGCCCCACTGCCAATCAAGGACAAGCTGTGAAACGGAAATGATCTGAACTTGAACATGCAAACACTAAATCTTTAAATGATTCTCCAGATCTTTTCCACAAGTGAATTGCTCTCAGATTTATTCTGCTCTGGCTCTGTCGCAAGTAACCTCTAGGGAGGTCTGTCTACCTGTCAGGTAAAGTATTTTTGACTCAAGAATTGTCTTGCTGGGGCAAGGATAACATTAACAAATAGAAGAAAAACACAATAGGGAAGAGAGAGTTGAATTTGCAATTTAAATAAAATTGCAGGAACAGGCATTGATTTATTCTGAATGTCCTTTCAAGGTTGGACAAAGACCTCAGGTTCCAGGACTTTTGATTTTTATGACACCTTCACATTTGAACAATATATATTTTTTGAGTATTGCCAACAATTCATGAAGTGTCTAAAGAAACTGCTTACTAAGATCTTATAATACTTATTAGAAAAGATCCTTTTGTTTCCCTTTTAATGTTCCCTATTTCAGGAAATTAGCTGCCATCCACGTGTTTGTCGTTTATATTGCTTGGTCTGAGTGTTCTTCACTAATCCTGTCTCTGATGAATTTGATTTGTATATTTCTCATTTTATTCTTCTGTTTCACTGCAAGAGATAATTAAAAGAGCTCTAATGCAGATAAGGAAAGGCACCAACAGTACAAAAACTTCCTTCCCCAAAGTGAATATTTTCTTTTTTTCAAATCAACGTGGAAAAGGAAAATATTAAAGTACTTGTAGTGTGTGAGCTTGAAGCTGAGGACCTCCCTATTGTCTTTAAATACTTCAATATACTTACCTAGTAAGCAAGGGTAACTTCTTGTGGGTAATGTAAATAATTTTCAGTGATGATAAATATACTACTATCAATGCCATAATCACAATAATTACAAGTAACATTGGACAGATCCCTTTCATAAGCTATCTACATTATCTCACTTAGTCACAACTATTTGTATTTTTCCTTCATCTTCCTTCCTTCCTTCCATCCTTCCTTCCTCCCTTACTACTCTTACCTGAGGACATGCTTATTGATTTTTAGAGAGAGTGAGAGACAGCGTGCACGTGAGAGTGCACGTGGGTGTGATGTGAGAGGGAAACATCGATCCATTGCCTTTCTTAGGTGACCTGACTGGGACCGAAGCTGCAACTTAGTCATGTGTCCTGACCAGGAACAGAACCCGCAACCTTACAGCTTACCTAAGGATGCTTCAGCCAACTGAGCCACACCAGCCAGAGCATCACAGCTGTTTTTAAATAGATGTTATTATCATTATTGTACAGATGAGAAAACTAAAGCATAAAAAAGCTGTATTGTCTTCCTAAGATCACATGACTAGAAATGACTAGTGATTTGGGCATCAGACTGATGCTCTTCAGACTTTCAAGCCAATCCTTTTAATTACTGCAGGAAATTCTTCTTCCTTACTAAAATAGAGGTAGCACTATGTAGAAATGGAACAAAAATGTATTACTATATATAGGATATCTTTACTATATATAGGATAGCTTTACTATACATAGGACATCATGGGTGATGTACTACACAAATAATGGTGACACAATATATTATAATGGTGGCACAACTATATTATATAAATAATACTTTTTTCTATGAGATAATTAGAACAATTTGGACTCATTTTAATTTATTTTTTGCAGACCCTGAGATGCAATTACAAATTGAAAACAAAACAAAATGCATTTTCGTGTTATTATGGCAGGTTGGAATTTTCCATTCAGAGCATCCTAAAGCCCATTGAAAACTGATGTTCTGTGTGTTAATCATTAAATTGTTTATCAGGTTTTAAAAAGTCCCCTTCCTTCCTTCCTTCCTTCCTTCCTTCCTTCCTTCCTTCCTTCCTTCCTTCCCTAGCCCGGGCTAATATAGATGTATCTTACAAACTATGGTCGTTCTGGTTACAAAGGGGTGTGGTTCTATTCTTGATCTACTACAGGAAATTTATTCATGGTATCTGAAATTCAGAATTTTGTTCTTTTGAAATTCAGAATTTATCATCTTCCTGTTTGTCTCTTTTTATGTTTACTCTTTACAAAGCTTTTTAACTTTATGACTTGCAGAGCTTCAGTTTACTGACCTGGCTGGGCTGTGTTCTGAACTAGATGCTTGCATCACGCTAGCTTCTCTGGAGGGCACAAAATAAAGGGTACGGCTGAAAGAAGCTATACAAGGAGGGCCGGTGGGGCTGGAGTGCAGGAAACATCTGCTTAAATCTTCCTCTTTCCTTCTGTCTCTGCCTCCCCTCTCCCTGGGATGATTGTTTGCTATAGTGGAGAAGGATGTTGTTGGCAGAGAAACTTGATTTAATGAAAGGATTTAATACAAATCTTCCCTTTGGTAGGATTAGCTGCATTTGTAACATTGGCAGAAAAGTCACCCTGAAATACCTATGCTATTAGTAGAAGGGCCCATACCACGGGAAAAAGCTCAGTTTTCAACTGAGTATTTGAAAAGGATACCTCCAGTTATAATTTATGCTCAGAAGCATTTTTAAGACAAGCAAATGATTTTAGTGTTTTACCAAACACTTACTAAAGTGATTATTAAGGAATTTGTAGTTAACTTCAGTTATAACCATACTCACTGGGACATTGAGAACTCAGAGCCATCTTTCTCAGCTTGGTTGGCTTCAGTTGCTTTGCTAAGTGCCATTTTCATAATTTAACACAATCATCACATCCAATGTTCAATAGTGAAGAAAGAGAATGCATCATACTGGGATACACACACACACACACACACACACACAGGTACGCATGATACTTTGTGGTTAGAACTATTATAAGTTACTAATACTTTAATGCATTAATGAATGTTCTTAATTTCTGAAGTCAAATTAAAGTGCTTTGGTGGACCAGACTGTCTTTTCAAATCAAGCTAAAAATCATGATGTTGGCTAATACTTGCAAGATTAGATCAAATTCTCATTCTGTAAGTTCATTTGTCTAAGGACCTATTCTTGATGAGAAATTCTATATTTCAATTGAAACATTTCACAAAGGATAAAGTCTTTTCAAGTCTTTGAGTGAGAAGTTTGCATGACTACCGAGGTCTGTTATTTTCCATTTCACCCTGAGTTCTTGACCTTCTTTGGCTAGTCAGTCTTTAAGTCCTAATTCCTGATTCTGGAAGCATTATTTGGTAACTTGCTTTAACATCTCATATCTCTTCTTCTGCAATAGCTTCCTGATATTTACTCCGGATTTTTTCCTTTGTGTACTCATAAATCTCTCATTTTATTTTTATATAGAATATTTAACATGCTCAAAACTTATGCAGACATTACTCAGTTGACAAAAAAGTAAGAAAACCTTAGAGATTTAGATGGCATTAGTTTTATGAAGAATGTTTTTTCACTTCCAAAAACATCATCAGTTATTTAATCTTTGTTGCCTTTGTGGTGTTGAGCTGTTAAACAATCCTTTTTTGTGTGTACTGCAAACAATATTTTAGATGAACAGCAAAAAGTTTTTAAAAGATTTTATTTAGTTATTTTTAGAGAAGGGAAGGGAGAGAGAATGAGAGGGAGAGAAACATCAGTCTGTGTTTGCTTCTTGCATGCCCTCTATTGGGGACCTGGCCCACAATCCAGGCACTCGCTCTAGACTGGGAATCCAGCCAGTCACCTCTTGGTTCACAGGCCAGCACTCAACCACTGAGCCATATGAGCCAGGGCACAAATGTTTAATTACATATGTGTATTATACTATGAACACACATGCACCATAAGACAAATATATGCATTTGTATTACAGGCCATGTTAATCTTTGAGGTGCTTCTTACCATGGAAATAACCGGAATAATATTTTTACTGTTATCGGCACTGAGCATTAAAGTGTTCAATTATTTAGAGTTTTGTGAACTGTTTAGGTAATCAGCATGTGTGCATTTGTAATTATTCTACAAAAGATTTATTAAATGTGAAAAAAGTGGCCAGTTTGACAAGCATCATGAAGTCCATTTCAGCCTCATTACCTGGACTACTAAATTGCAAGTAAAGAGTATTTAAATACCTATTTATTAACTAATTGCTAAAGAAGTCTGATAAATTTAAGTTACTGGCACGCTAAAAAAATTAGATAAATTGAGAAGTAGCTGAATGATTGATTCATCTCCTCTGGGGAAAAAAATAAAACATAAATGTGTCAAATCCAGTTACAGAGAATTGATGTTTTATGTAACTCCTTTTGAAGTAGAAATTAAATTTCCTAAAAAGGTTATATTAAGAAGGAGATGGGATGGAACCATGAACCAACACACCACTACTCTAATAAATCTGGGAGAAATTGCATTTTGAAACTTTTCTGAAGTATCGTATTAAATTGATTTATTCAGTCCTAAGCAGTAATTATGGAATGTGCTTATCTAGAAACCTTCTACTTCTATTGATCCTCATGTCTTCTGATGAAAAGCTCATAATTCACTATATTCTGGAAGTTTAGAATTGTTAGAATTATTTATGATCCGTGGTCCGAGGTGCTGGTAACTAAGGCAGCGGGAATGACAATTTTCCTCTGCAGCACGCTGGCTGTTTCCTGGAGTGAAATGGATCCAGGCAGCACGTACACAGAAAACGCTGGTTTCTTTGGGGGAATTTATCGTGTAGAGAAACAAACGAATCTGTGAGGGGGTTACTTTTACAATGACCTGCATTTCCTCTGAAGTACTTTTACAGTTAAGGACGGATAGTCCTCGTTGTATTTGTTTGCTTCAAATTTGTAAAACGCCATGGTTTTCAGGAAATAGAGCTCCATAGATTTTTGTTCCTCTAAAAATTATAATAGCTTTTGGCAGCGTTATACCATTTACTTGGTCAAATGTATATTTACAGTGGCCATACCCTGTGCCTTAATCCTAGAATAGGTGCTGTCCTTCATTTAGAATTACTATTTCATTTGCAATCACCCCCAAATCTGTGTCTCCTTTACTGTTTCTGTTGATGATGCAGACACCGGCTAGCAGTGTCTGCGTCATTATGGATGGAATAAAACATACACACAGACTACTGAGTCTGGTGGAGGAAAAAGGACAACAGCATGGCTTTTCTCTCAAGGGGAGCAAAAGCCACGGCCTCCACCATGACAGGCCTTTAGTCTATAACTATCACATTACAAGATGGTCCTCACTCACTCAGCCCAGGTTACAGCAAAAGGAGCCCATGCCCCTAATCACATCACAGAAGAAGGATATTAGCAAATGAATAGGCAGCCGGTTACACTGGACCCTGCAAGGCTCAGCGTGGATTTTAGGAAGTTACAGTAAGCATTTGTAGAATGAGGGAGTTTTCAGCAAAAAGCAGTTTAGGTATATTGCAAATCTGATTACCCACAAGAGAATCTATCTGTGGGCGTGGGTCCTGTGCCTCTCTGAGTGGGAGCTGGGCCCACGCCATGCAGAAGGGTCTGCCACATGTTGATGGCGCCTGAGTGTATGTGCTTGCCTAGCACTAAACCATAGCACCTTCTTAGATTTGTCCTGGTCTCTCAATGCTTCCATTCAGTTCATCACAGTTTCCTGTCAAGCCTGACTCCACGTTGGTCCCCCATCTGTTCTTTTCTCCCTACTCCCATGGTCACCATCAGTTTCAGGACTTTATTTCATTTCATTTGGACAATGGCAATCTCCTCCTGAACGATATCTCTGCTTCTGGTCTTTTCCTCAGACAGTCCTTCCTGCTGCAAAATTAATCTTCTTGAAGCACAGCTCTAACTAGGTCACTCTCTAGCTCAAACACTTTTGATGACTCCCCTTTGACTTATAAATTAAATGTAAAGTTTTCCACTTGGCCCTCATGATGCTGGGTAATTTGGACCTACCAGATTAACTTTTGA
The DNA here is from genome assembly GCA_004027475.1 of Anoura caudifer. Classification (NCBI taxonomy): domain Eukaryota; kingdom Metazoa; phylum Chordata; class Mammalia; order Chiroptera; family Phyllostomidae; genus Anoura; species Anoura caudifer. The sequence continues at coordinate 91,105 of PVKU01000199.1, read as the reverse complement.
ACCTTTTCAATCACTACTATTCTGCTGCATGAACCCTATGATCTTGCCAACCAGATCAGTAGATGCCAGACTTTAGATTTCATTTATTATTTATTATTATTAATTGTATTAATGTTGGGCTTTGGGAATACCTTAAATATAAGATTATAATATATAAGATTAATATAAAAATAAAAAAATAAAAAATGCCATTTATTATATTTGTATGATAGTATTTTATAAAATAATGACTGGTTTAACTTAAAAATAGAATGATTTCAAATTTGAAATAAATAATTGTTTTTAAAGTGAAATAACTTGCCTTCCTTTATAAAACATTCATAATTATGTACTCATTTTCCTCACTTAAAAAAATTAAATTTATTGGGGTGACATTAACAAAATTATATGTATTTCAAGTATATAATTCCATGATACATCATCTGTGTATTGCATCATGTATTTACCACCCAGACAAAACCAACTCTCCTTCTGTCATCATATATTTGACTTCCACCCTTTACTACCTCCCCCCACTTCTCTTTCCCTCTGATAACCGCTCTGCTGTTGTCTGGGTCTATGTTGTGTTTGTTTGTCTTCTTTGTTTATTTATTGCTTTCAGCTTCATATCCCATATATGAGTGAAATCATATGCATCTTAACTTTTTCTGTCTGACTTATTTCACTTATGGTGATATTCTCAAGACCCATCCATGTTGTCATAATTGCAGTATTTCATTTTTTCTTATGGCTGAGTAGTATCCCATTGTATGTGCGTGCTACATCTTCTTTATCCAATCCTCTATCGAAGGACACTTAGGTTGTGTCCATGTTTTGGCCACTGTAAATAATGCTGCAGAGGATATAAAGGGTACATATATCTTTGCAAATAAATGTTTTCAAATTTGGGGGGGTAAATACCCAGAAGTGGGGCTGCTGCATTGTATGGTAACTCTATTCTTCATTTTTTTGTGGAACCTCCACCCTGTTTTCTATGATAGCTGTATCAGTTCACATTCCCACCAGCAGTAAATGAGGGTTCCTTTTACTCCAATACCTCTTCAGTGCTTGTTATTACTTGTCTTATTGATAATAGCCATTTTGGCAGGTGTGAAATGGTAGCCTATTGTAGTTTTGATTTGCATTTTCCTAAGAGCTAGTGAAATTGAGCATCTTCTATTTTCCCCACTTTTCAACAACTTGTATAGAACTTGCATAATAGTATAGAAACCACAGAACCAGTTTATTCTCAAAATATTATATCCACCTTAGGGGATGTTTTTCTGTATGTTGAAAGTTTTCTGAGGGTAGAGATTATATCTTTCTCTTTTGCATTGCCAAAGCCATGCCTGTGAGAACCTGGATAACTTCCTAAGTATGACTGCTGGCTCACCCCAGGTGTAGTAATTGAACACAGTGACTCCCATGTCACCTTTAAGTGTGTTTTCCTCTGATCCTATGGCCATTTTGTGTTGAATAAATATGGGATAAATTGTGGACTATTTGCTAGGTTGTGCATGAGAAACAAGGACTCGGGGAATAACAAATCTATGTTCCAAGTGCCTGTTTCATATAATGACCTTGATCATTTCGAGAGTCAAATATTTTATACTATTCAAATGGAGATTCCTAGTTAGCACCTTTTATCAAATAATTAAAATGCATATATTCACAATGGAACATAATGTTTGAAATTAGTTTTGCCCCTGAAAATGAGAATTGTAGTAGGTTGAGGATCAGTTAACTTTTACCATAAAGTCAGATAGTAAATATTTCAGGCTTGGTTGCTGCAGGGTAAAAGCAGCCATGCATGATACATAAATTAGTGAACACAGCTGTGTTACAATAAGACTTCATTTAGGTACTTTGAAATTAGAACTTCATATAATTTTACTATACATACAGTAAAATACTCTTCTTTTGAGTGATTTTCAACCATCAAAAACATAAAAACCATTCTTAGTTTATGGATCATAGGAAAGTAGTCCGCAGGTCAAATGTGGTCCTTCCCTCAGTTTGCCAGTGCCAGATAGCGAAACACATTGATGTCAATAAAAAGGGCTTAAATAAGAATTATGATTCAGTATAATCAATTTTAAATGAGGGTGTTATCCTTATTCTTAGAGACTAGGGTTCTAATCAAATTTTTCTGTGTCTGAAGCTATTTCTGAAACAGTTATTAAATATAAGGACTCCATTTAGGAACCAACTATCTGCAGGGTCGAGTTGGTGGGGAGCAGTTGATTTTCTCCTTGTGAATCAATATTTTTGTATCTGATTTGTTTTTTATGGTCTGGGGAATAAGTTAAGTTAGCGATCTGTGTAGACTAACTTTGGGCTGTAGGAGAAGACATTGCTTTTTAAATTATTCTTTGGATTTTTTTGGTGTTTTATATTCAAAGACTCTCAAGCGATTTGGTAATACATTTCCAAAAGGAATAATATATACTATCTAGATTTTAAATATTCACCCTAGGCAGAAGGGATATGGACAGAAAACTCTATTACATTTTCTCAGGAAAAGAGTTGGCAGTACTTTCCTTTCTAGTTGAAGCTTTCCACATTTTTTGATGATGCATTTTCAGACAGTCTCTTGTCTTCTTATACATCCTTCTCTTGACAGTGTTTTCCTTGGGGTGTTCTGTTCCATCTTTGGTGAGCAGATCTAATTCAGCTTGAAATATAATTATAGTCTCTGGTGAAAGGATAAATTCTAATGCCTTAAGGATATCTGTAAAAATGGTGAACCTCATTACTTTCCTGTAGAGTTCAGCTCTCACAGCTTCCAAGTTCTTAGATGTGAAAGAAAACATTCTCTTTGGTTTTAGATTATGGCTAAGGCTAACATTTCTCTATCATCGAATGTTTAAATCCTTGGGCTATTTAAAAACTATCACCAGCTCCTTCATATTGTAGAACACACATACAATATTTAATAAAACAAGAAATAGGTTACAGGAGCAAATTAAGCTGCCTCATTCATATTTCCTAAAATACCATTTTCCATGCTAGTTTTCCTTCCATCACTACCTTTCCCTAAATCTGTGTGTGTGTGTGTGTGTGTGTGTGTGTGTGTGTGTGTGTGTGTAAACTCCTGCATTTGGAACAGCCATCTTTGGATTTCTGTCCATTTCCAAATAATTCACCTTCTTAAAGTTCTTTCTAATGTGATGCAGTAAAGAAAACATTCAAATATAACAAAACTCAGGAATATCCCTTTACTTGAGTGTTCTAGCTCCTAATACTAATTTCCTGTATTTAAATAGAATTTCATCCCTTTGAAGGTAAAATGTAAAACCTGTTTTAGGAGGTGGATGGTGTGGAAAACAAATATTTACTAAGCACATGATATAAGCCAGTCATTTTGCAGGCTCTGAATAATATGAAAATAAATAGGAGAAGGGGTCTGTTTTTACACAATATATAACCCAGTGATCAGAGAGTGCAAGACAGGAAGATGTGTTCTGGACTAAAACTGAGGGAGTTTGAAGTCCTAGTTTTGTAATCTTGAAACTATTATTTATCTTCTCAACACCTCAGCTTCCTTATCTGTAAATGGATGAAAATGACTGAAGTATTATAGCATGCTTTGAGGAACAAGAGAGATGATAGATGAAATTTACTCATTATAAAGCTCATAGAATAAGTCCTGAAACACAATTTTTTCCCTTTCCATTATCCTATTTATTACTATCATTGTTAGGAAAGAGCAGGTAACAGCAGAAGTACTGAACCTTGTTTGCAGCATGGGGCTGTAAAGCATCTTGTAAAGCTTTTTGGAAGGAGTGATGCCTAAGTTGGACTCTAGTTTATAGGCCCTCAAGCAAGTTACTTAATCAAGTTCTTCACATATGAAAAGGGGGTTAATGAGTCCCACCTGGCCATACACTCTACAGAGCAATGCTCATTTTACTTTCTCCCTTCCATTCTCACAGCAATTTAGTAGGTATGGCCCATACCTGTACAGGTGTGCCCACCGTTTTGGCTAGATTTGAAAATCATGTTCCCTAAGCTTCCTGTGCAGACATTTAGAATGCAGGATCGAAATAGATATGTCAAAATAAATTAGAAATGAAACTTGCTACAAAACCAACAATCTTTTCAAGTTTGAATACTCTTCAGAAATTTTGAAGTCTCATGAAGATTGTAACATAGGGAGATGAGGTGTACGTTCTGATAACAGACAAAATGCGCATTATAAGAGGTATCAATAACTGTCAGTGTTGAGGTTCCCCAAAAGGACATTCTGCAAGTCAAGTGTTCACCATGCGCTTTTCCATGAAGACACAGCTCTAGACAAGGCATGAGGTTCTTGGGTGTCCTTGGGTAGCAGAGATCAGCTGTGTAACTGAGCCTCTGATTCCTCATTGATATTGGTAAATGTTATTTTTGTCTAGTGAAAATGACAGGGGGATACTTCCTACTGGGAGAGGTGAGATGAGTCAGAATGAAACCTATAATTCACATGATTATAGTCACTGCAAACCAAAGAATCTGATTTACCAGGAAACCTAATAATAGACAAGACCATGGGGGCAAAGTAACAATCAGAGATTAGTCAAACATTTTCTACCCTGATGGGGGAAAATCTGCGTTTCTTTTATTTCTGCTCAGAGCCACGCAGAGAAGCTACTGGTTCCACTCAATCTATAATACCCACCACCCCTATGCAAGTACATATTTGCATAGATGTGGTTCTCACTTCTAAAGGTTGATTGTGTTAATAATTTTGATGTTTCCCTTTTATTCTCAGTTTTGTCTTCAACTCAAACTTGTTTTCTTAAACTTGATTAGTAATTGCTTCGCTACTCTCTCTTTTGTCCTGAGCATGCATACTTAAAGACAGTTTTCTCTTTGGGCATCAGTGACCTATCTGTAAAACACAGGTGGACAAGATGCCTTGTAAATTAATACCCTTGATTCTCTTCTGTAATTCTCAAAGCACCAGTGCACACTGGCTTCCTTTTTATGCTAGAAGCCACTTGCTGCCAAAAAAAAGAGACTAAAAATTAATTTTGTATCCTAAACTTAAGTATTTTTTTCTAGAATAGAACAGTTAGCACAGGGCATATGTAAATTCTCAAAACAATAACTGTTAATAGCTTATTCAATTATGAGGCAATAGACCATAATTTTGGAGAACTCATTCTACATGATTCACTTTTAGATTAAAAAGTAATGAAAATATATTATTTATATTACTAACATCTTGTAAAAAATGTATCATGGGTTAAATTCCATAAGCTTAGAGTTTTAGAGTAGGTTGGAAAAGCACCCAGAAATTTAATGAGTATTTGTTATTGTTTTAACTCACAGGTCATCTTTCAAATCCTGACAAAAACTACTATTTAGCTATGCCATTTGTGGTTCTTATGTTATTATCTCCTCTAACTTAAAAAAAATGACATTGTTCACTGTTGATTTCTCTGCTTCTTGTCCCCCCCCCCAATTTCTACTGTGGTTCTGGCCATTCCTCAAATAAATTCTTTTTCTCCAAAACTTTTCAGAAATAAAATCTTTTCAAAACATAATGCCTTCTCCAAGAAAGCTTTTATTGTATTTCTTTTCCTGGGGTCTTAGAAAGGTCAAAAACAACAGTAATAAAAATTATGATCCTTGGTTTTTCACATGTAAAGTTTTTCCCCATATCTTCATTCATTAGCGTCCCTAATTCAAATCGGTATTCTTAAAACCAATGAAAACATGTTTGGGGCACCAGAGCAGTGGAAAAGGCAATACTGGGGAGTAAATTAGGGAGCTGGTGCAAGGAGACCATGTTCTAGATGGACCATGTGACATTTGTTATCGCACGCACAATGAAAATATTTTGAGAAGGCATTGTTATCTTCATGTTACCACAACACAATAAAATACTAGAAGTTTGAGCACAGCTCCTGGGGTAAAGGCATTAGTTATCTGGTAATGGTTGGAATAATAGGTGTACTAGTAAACCAGGTGTAGGTGACCCCAAAACACAGGGGCTGTCTATCACCATTTTTGATTCTGACAAGCCCAAGCATCAATATATCAATGAAGTGAGGAAAGATTTCTTAAGTTCCAAAGCAAAACATCTACAGTGATTGAAAATCACTCTTTAGCAGTCTAAAAATTATCTTCGGCTCTTCTTTGTTATCAGAGGTGGTTCATTTACGGGACAAAGGACTCTCACGCACTCTTGGGATAACCTAAAAACCGCAGAAGGTGAGCAGCTTAAGTGATGCCCTGAACGCAGCTCTGGTTTAATGGTAGGGCCCTGATGCTCTATCTCCACAAGACAAACATTTGTCCTTTTTTAAAAATCCTCACCCAAGGATATGCTTATCGATTTTAGGGGGAGAGAGAAAGAGGAAGCATCACTTGGCTGCCTCCAATACATGCCCTGACCTGGAATGGAACCTGCAACCTTTCGGTGTATGGGATGATGCTTCAGCTAACTGAGCCACCTGGCCAGGGCACATTTGTATTTTCTTGAGGCTTGCACATTTATCACCAAATTACTAATCTGCAAGTAAACATTCCTTCCCTGCTCTTTACCTTGTAGCAGGATTATTTTACTATTTCAGTGTATCACGACCCTGGGAAGAACTTCACTTTCCCCGTGATTATAACAACCGTCCACCATGTCCTAGGGAAAAACAACTTAACTTTCCCCTCATCAACACAGATTTTGTTAAATGTTACTCTCTGTAATCTGTGAAATGAACACCGTTCTTTTTTATTCAGATCTAAAATTATATGTTTATGTTTGATTATTTGCTTTCTAAAACTCTCTTCCTCAATCCCTCCAGAAACAAGGGAAGTAATTGCTACACCTGAGTCTATATACCAGTTTTGGAAAATACATAGGATTTTTTTTTTATTGCTGATGTTGTATTGAAAAATAGTAGAGGAGGCAGTTTGAGACTCCTAAAGAAAAAGAGGGTACTGATAAGGCTGTTTCTAGGCAAGCCAGGATTGAAGATGTGTGTGACTTGAAGATCACACCCTGGAATGATGGGAGGCATCCCCATTGCCTGTGCTGCAGCTGAGCCACATCACTTGTCATCTTTACTCAAAAGGCATAGGAAACCTATCTTATCTCAGAGTCACGTGGAACAAAACTCAATCAGTTACATTGTTTTTATTTATTGTTGTTCAGTTACAGTCTTGCCCTTTCCCCATTGCTCCCCTCTACCCCCACCACTCCCACAGTAGTTATCTTGTACACCTTGTATTTTGAAGGGAAAGAGTATTGTCAAAACCTTAGGTGACTGTGGTGTGGCTTCTCCTTTAAAGCTGGAATGGTTTCCCTGCAAATATGGGTGAAATTGTTATGAAACTCTCTCCATTAATTGAGTCTGGCTTTGATAAGAGCAGAGATCTGTAGCCATGTGAATTGAGTAGTGTCTGTAAGTGTTTTTGAAGGTTCCTTATTCCCGCAAGACTCAGTCCAAGATTATAGACGTCTATGAGACAAAAGCCATCATAAATGCAAAATTGTTTGCATCAGGAAATTTCTCCAATTCTGTATTTTTTTCACTTTTGCTTTCCAACTTTCTGCTCCTTACCTACCAGCATACCACCAATTGGCTTCATTTTCTCACCCTCATCCCTTACCTCTTGGCTTCTTCCCACACCCCATCCTTACTTGGATGATTATTTTCTCAGATCCAGATTACATCTGACAAGGAAAGCTCACACTGCATAAAACCGGGAAACAGGCATTTGTAACATCATCTCATTCACTGACCACGGTAGATGTTGGCCCTGAATCAATTAAGTCACGAAATCATAGAACACCTCATGAAAGCCTTCACACATGCACGGAGGCTCAAGTGCGTGTGGTTAGTAAATACATATTTTTATTTTGTGGTGGAAAGTGGTCCCACAAATCTGCAGGCAACTTCAATGTTAGCTGCATAAAAATAGTGGCTCAGCTGCTAGTTCAGAATAGAGGGTATCGGCTAGTGTAAACTATAGGTTCATCAAATGTCTGCGTGAATGCCTTTGTGTGAAGAGAATAATTTCTAATAAGAGGGAACAGTTTCCTCAGATTCTTCTTAACTGAAAGGAAGATATTACCCAAATTGTAAAGGAGATAATGTTATTGAAGGGACGCTGTCAAAAAATCAAATAAAAAAAGAATCAACATTTTACTTTCTGCTAACAGAAAGTCGTTGGAATTTTAAAAATGTGATCTTAGAAATATAGACAAATAGATAAGGAAAGTAGGACTCAGTGAAGTTATGCATCATGTCTCAATTCTTATAGTTAAAAAAATGGACTGATATATAAAAGTTAACATCAGAATTTAAACTCAGGTCTATAAAACTTCCAAAGCCACTTTGCCCTGCATCATATATTCTGAGAGAAAATTTTAATGGAGAGCCTGACAGAATTTTCCAGATTTCTGATGAAATGAAAAAAAAAAAATGGTGAAAAGGACGTTAGAGCAAGTCCCTTCCAAAAATAATCAAAAATCCATTTTCATTTAGCTAACTAAAAGGCTGCCAAAATAATGATGTACTTAATGGAGTAGGAAAGTCTGAAGTAGCCAAGTGGTGAAGTATGTTTGGGATGCTCTGAACAGGTGGGGTAGCATTAAATGCTTAAACTATTTTACCAGAATTAAAATGCAGTCAGATTTATTTTCCTCTGAAATTAAATGTTCTTAATTAGTATCCTTTCACGTTATTTAATTTCATGTTATTAAAATTAATAATGATGATGGACTTGAGTGGGGAGAAAGATATAAACTGGTCAGGAATAATGCAAAATCATTGAATTTGGGGCACCCGAGGAGTCTCCAACATACCCCAGGAACAGATGGTAATGATAAAATCAGTCTTCTGAATTGGCTGCATATAATTTGGGATCAGAAAACATTACTGCTCTGAGGGCAATAGGAAAGATATTTTGTAAGTTTTGCACATTACACTTAAAAGTCAATACTGCAATTTCTACTTCATTGTTCCACCCCATCAACATCAATGGGTAATCTACATAAAACTGGTCCTTTTGGTCTAACCATAGAAATGGTATGGTCTCATCACAGTGGTACAAATAAATAGCCACATAACAAGTCCAAAAGGTTTGAAAATGTCATGTACATCTTTACTGAAGATTTTGTTAAGGGGGCATCCAAAGGAATTTACCCATCATAGCAGAAAGTAAAAATGTCCTGAAAAATGCTCTTTATGAAGTAATCACCCAAAAATCATGTCCATTGAGAAACCGCTGCCTTGTAGGACACAACTCTAACTAAAAGTCCCAATCTCCACACAGGTTCGCTTAGCACTCTCCTTAGAGATGACAGGTCCCCTAATACCTTCACCATTGCCTGAACATAGCACCGGTTAATTATGGGTGAGCCAATTCTCTGCATTTCCTTTTAAATGTCATGATCATATACATAGCATAGTTCCTTTTTAATGGAAATAGATCACCTGACCAACCAATAGTTCTCTTATCTTTTGTGATTCCATCCTCATTCCCCACCTTGCTCAGCATCATAGTGTCTCAGACCATTAACCTTACCCCCTAAGATACTCAAACATGACCATGAACTCTAACATTGCAACACACGCCGTCTAGGTCTGTTCAGGACATCCTCACAAGGAGAAATTCATTTAATGACTGTGTGGATATTGTACGTTTAGTCACATGGGCATTCTGAGCCGTAAAAAATTGAAGGTGGTATCTAAGTGTGTGAACAAAGGACAGTGCTGTAGGTTTCTGTGTGTGGAAGTGAAGCTGTTGTGCTCTGGAACACAGGACATTTGCATAACAGCAGTAGGTGGTCCCTTGTTGAGACATCACTGACCATTTTCCCAGCCAAATGTCAAAGAGCATGTGGTACTTTCCCTTCTTTCTTTCCTAAGTTGACCCAACAGTGTCCAGGATTTTAAGGGAAGGTATTAAAAATATTTATGAGGTTATTAACAGAAAGTGCCATTACCATTGTTGCACTTAGTCCTAAATATGTCAGAGGACTCTCAGAGGGCCCATAACAGTACTGAAAACTTCTCAGTTCGCAGGGACATGCCCCAAAGAAACTCTAGAGATTCTACCTTCTAGATAAAACTACTGTTAACATATACATTTATATACATCCAAAATTTTCCTTTGTATATACACATATACTCTTGCTTTGGAAAAATAAAATGATAAAATACTAACTTCTTTTAAACCCTCTATTGCTTGGGGCCCTTTCTCAACTCTAATTTCACTAATCTGTGAACTTCGCATTTTGATAATAGTCCATTTGTATGTGAACATTAATACAGCTGTTTATCCTGAATTAGGCAGACACTCTGAACTAAGTCATGACTTCACAAAAAAATATACTTTGTGTGTAAACACACAAGCGTGTGCAGCTGCTTTACATTTTTATTTCCAATTAAGCATTTTCAATGAGGTGGATATTAAAATAGAATTGCAAGTTCAACATTTTAAAAAGGAAGGTCAGGATTAAGAGTGAAAAGAAAACTCGGGATTAAGCATTTCCTTGCCCCCCCCCCAACCCCCATCAACTATAGTGTGGAAAATCTAGAGCTGAATATGACAGAATTTTGGTGACAAAGTAAGACTCCTTATTTGGTGACAAAGCAGACAAGGTAAGACTGCTCAATGACTTGGCAGCAAAGTAGCTTTCAGGTAAGAAAATGAATTTACTAATAAGCAATATCAGACTTTCAATTAAGGGACCAGTGAGGTAGGGGGAGTATCTTGATGAGTGTTTCCATGTCTTCGGAGCAAAGGAGAAAAAATGATCACCTGCTATATTCAGGGGACCATGTCAGGTGTTTTAAAGCTGCTCTGACTAATATGATAACTACTAGGCACAGGAACCTGTTCATATTTAAATTATTTAAAAATAAAGACAATTAAAGCTAAGTTGCACCAGTAAGTTTTCAAGTACATATTAAACCATCTGTGTCCAATGGTCACTATGTAGGACATTCAAGATTTAAAACATTTCCTCATTGCAGAGAGCTCTACTAGACAGAGAGTTCTTCTCTATTGGAGACCACACACTCCTGTCTTCTATAATGCGACTGGGGAAAGAAGACACAATTACCTGAAGTTAAACAGTAGTAAGAGAGCTATCACATGGTTGTGCGTATTTAATTGCCAAAGGGATGAGAACAATGAAGAGTAGAGCATAAGGCGAAGTTTTCCCATTTCAGGCCTAAGGGTAAGAAGGGAAGACACACTAAATATAGAGGGGGCGTGTTTGCCATTTTCTTGTTGTCTGCATGTGCTTATATTGTAAATAGTTTTTCAATCCACAATGACCTTCTATAAATTTTTTTGAGCCATATAGATATTTTGTGAGGGTTAGTAAAGTTAGTTAATTTTGTGCCAACTGTCTTACCTGTACAAATATAAATGCATTAAGTTGTGTGACACAGAACACAAACAAGGATTTTAGGGTGCTTTTATGAAACCCTTTGACTTTGAAAACCACCGCTTCTATGGGGACTCCTTTTATTGCATATGGTGAACAGCTACGACGACAACCACAAACGCAATTACGAAAGCATCAAGAATATTAGCAAATCTTAGTTTTTATTTTTTGATAAAAATAAATACAAATCAATTATTTCTAATATTTTCAACCTTTATCCCTGCGAACTATCTTGCACAGCTCAGGTGGGGGACTACTGCTAAGAAACCAAATCAGAGCCATTGCCCCCACTCATGACTCAGGTAAACACTTGCTGCAGTAAAATGGTGCATGTCATCTATACCATGGTGAAATTTAATTACTCTTTATTCATAGCAAAGAAATTTGACATTGAATTGACTTTCCTCAGAGCTCAGAGAAGCAAATGAAACATAGGATGAAATTATTGCTTGTGAAACCTTTCTTTCAAGAGAACTAATCGCTATAATTGAAACATATCAAAACATTTGATTTGCTTTTGCCCGACAACCAAATGTTTCAATTAAACTCATTTGTATTAGTGCAGCAGAGATCATTTCCAATGCTTTGTCTGAATTATTGCAAGCTTCAGCCTGGAATCTCAAACTCAGACTTTAGAAGACACAATCTGGGCTCTGGGGAGCCTGTGAACCAAATGTAACAGGGATCTCTCAATCCCATGTGGGGTTACTCATTAGTGACCATAAGCATTTTTTTCTTACACTTGAAACAAAAAGTATTCTATGGAGAGCTAATCAGTATCCACAGCCAGCAAACAGAATTCCAAAGCAGCTTTTCTATTTAAAGAACTGTCTTATTTTATGCATGGCAATAGAAGATGAAAATACTCTTTCCACCTGCTTTTGATCTATTCAAAATATTAAAACGTTGTATATGCAGAGATGAAGTTGAAGTTCAGCTCTCCCTTTGAGAACTCTTATCAGTGCTTGCCCCAGCTCTGTCTTTCGAGACAGCACGGATGGAACTGGAGACTAATATGCTTGGTGAACTAAGCCAGTCGGTGAAAGACAAATACCATACAACCTCACTTATAACTGGAATGTGATGAACAAAATAAACTCACAAGGAAAGTAGAACCAGAGACATAGAAACATGGAACATACTGATAGTTGTGGGAGGGGAGGAATGAGGGTGTCACGGTGGAAGGAAAGGGAAGGGACTAGTCAAAGAACATGTACCAGTGACTCATGGACATGGGCAGCGGAGAGGGGATTGACTGTGGGTGATAAGCATGGGCTGGGTGGAGGGGGGCAAAAGGGAAAAAAGAAATTGGAACAACTGTAATAGAATAAATAATAAAAATAAAAAAGATAAACAAAAGAAATAATGAGGACTAAATTCTGATTAGGTGTCTGATTATTCTGAAATCTGGAACTGTACCCATTAACATTATTTAAAATTTAATCGTCTTGGATGTTGTGGAACACAAAGGGGTCCTAAACTGCATCTAAACTGTGAAGGAATTGTCTGCCTCCAACAACTAGTCCTGATTTGGGAAGCGAGTAAATCAATGACATGAAAAGACCTCAGTGGAATGTGGTACCCTGGATATTGACCAATACTCATTGTTTTCTGGCACCATGAATCCACTTTCAGAATTCAGAGAAGGTAAAAAACGTAATCTGTGTCTCCATACGCAACATTCTGAGGCCAAGGGGGGAAAAGAGGCTTTGTTTAAGGTCATACAGCTATTTTGGACCAAAATCAAGACTAGAATCATGATCTTAGGGACCTCAATATTATTTTGTCAATGTAACTCAAAGCCAGTTTGTATACCAAAGTTTGGGATCAGCATCTATTATAGTTAGTAATTGTATTTTCTGAAAATATAGTGATTTTTCTTACTTACCTTCCAATTTAATGCATATATATATATATATATATAAATAAAACAACTTGACCAAAAAGTGTTTTTTTGCCTTTATCATAATAAAGGTTTAAAAAGTCTGAAATAAATATATATCATATATACATATACGTGTGTGTGTATACGTGTGTATTTATCTTCTCCAAAATTATCATCCACTTTCTGAGGTCAGGGAGAGCCTTTCATTTCCTGTGATTCTGCCCAGATGGTGCCAGTCTATCCTCAGTGTCGGCACCCAGCAAACACTTGTCAGTTCATAAAGATGGACGGACGGATCTACCACCCTCCCCCATAGCGCTGCCCGTAAGAGAATGTAAAATAAATTACAGCGCTTGACATAGAACGTCTGCGTGGTGGAGCTTGCATCTACTTTTGAAAGGATGCGTTTAAAGTTGTTTTTCTTTCTTTTGATTCTGTTTCTGTTTCTCTCCCTATCCCTGCTGTGAAACACCATGGAGGATTTTGGAGCATTTACACGTTTTGGTTCTCTGAGAGGGAGAAGAGTTTGAGGACCTGACCCTCACCTGTGGTGCCCAAAACCTATCAAGCAAGAATTGATTTTGTTTTTGAAGTGTATAAGGATTCCTTGTCTGAGCCAGAATCTTTCGTGTTTAGTAACGGTTTTGTGGGACAATAGTTCTTAGATGCTTAGAGCTAGTTACCTACTTGGCAAAAATCTTAGGACAATTTTGTTGCCATTTAAAAAAAATATTAAACTTATTGGTGTGATGTTGGTTAATAAGATTAATCACATGTACAATTATGTAGTATATCATCTATATATTTCATTGTGTATTCGCCACCCAAAGTCAAGTCTCCTTCTATTACCATATACTTGACCCCCTTTATCCTTTACGACCTCCCCCCATCCCTCTTTCCCTCTCATAATTACCATACTGTTGTCTGTGTCTATGAGTTTTTGTTTGTTTGTTTTGTTTGTTCATTTGTTTTCAGTTTTACATCCCACATGTAAGTGAAATCATATGGTTCTTGACTTTTTCTGTCTGACTTATTTTACTTAGCATGATACTCTCAAGATCCATCCCTGTTGTCACAAATGGCAGTATTCCATCTTTTCTTATGGCTGAGTAGTGTTCCACTGTGTATAGGTACCACATCTTCTTTATCCATCCCTCCCTTGAAGGACACTTAGGTTGTTCCCATGTGTTGGCCACTGTGAATAATGCTGCAGGGAACATAGAGGTGCATATATCTTCATATATAAAGGTTTTGATAATTTTTATTACAGACACCCAGAAGAGGGATTGCTGGGTCATATAGTGGCTTTATTCTTAGGTTTCTCATTTCTTAAAAAGATTGGACAGGATCATCCAACTGACCTTTTTCCTACTAAATAGTAATTTTTCTCTACTGTGGGTACCTGACCAATTCTTCCACGATTCCAGAGAGTATTTGATAATTATTATTCTTATATAGGAGTTATTATTTGAAAGAAGACAGATGTAGAGCCAGAATATTGTTGGAGCATCATTTTCAGCTGGCCAAACTAGATTAAAAAGGCGGTTGTTCCCGACATGTGAAGAGAGGCCAAAGTCTAAGCAAATGAGAAAAGCTATGGTTGAAATAAACAAAATAACACTATAGAAAGCATAAATTGTGGTTGTTTATATGATTTCTGTATCATCCCTTGCTGATTCATGAAATATGAATGCATGACTGACCATCTAAGTAAATTTAATCATCAAGGGTAAGCAAAGGAAACATAACTGAAGGTTGTAAAATATGATAGTAAAAACTATTAGCTAAAATTATTTAAGGTCATGGTAAAAAGTCAAATAAGGATATTTTAAAAGGTAAATCTGATTTCTATATTGGTGTGGTACTTACCCACTGCCTGGCCTGCAGCTCTGTTCAAAATAGTCTTAACAATAAAATTAATTTCCTCAAACCCATTGATTCAGGCTATGTCAGGGCTTTATGAATCTTGTTACAGCACAAAACTAACTTAAAAAAAAATGTGTTCTCTTTTACGGCTGAGTAGTATTCCATTGTGTAAATGTACCATAGTTGTTTTATTCATTCATCTACTGGTGGACACTAGGGCTGCTTCCAAATGTTGCAGATTGTAAATAACACTGCAGTGAACATAGAGGTGCTTATATTCTTTTGAATTAGTGTTTCTGATTTCTTTGGATAAATTCCCAGAAGTGGAATCACTGGGTCAAAAGGCAGACCTATTTTTAATTTTTTGAGTTATCTCCATACTGCTTTCCACCATGGCTATCCCAATCTGCCTTCCCACCAACAGTGCAAAAGCATTCTCCTTTCTCCACATCCTCATCAGTACTTGTTATTTGTCAATTTACTGATGATAAACCTGGATAACCTTATGCTAAGTGAAGTAAGTGAGCTAGAGAAAGAAATATACCATGCGATTTAACTCACATGTGGAATCCAATGAACAAACTGAGCCAACAAGCAAAATAGAGATGGACTCAGAGATAGAGAGTGGGAGGACACCTAGTGGGGGCAGGGATTAAGGGGTGGAGGGATTGAGCAAAAAAGAAAAAGGACTTGTGGACATGGACAGCAGTGTGGTGATGCAGGAGGAGTGGTTGATCGGAGGTGGAAGAGCAGATAAGGGGGGTAAATGGTAATGAAAAATACAATAAAACGTTTCTTTTCCAAAAGCAAAAATAACTAGTTGACTTGGCAAGGGACCCTGGTCTTCCTAAAGTCTAAGAAAGCAGCAAGGATCAGCGTGGTTAGTCTTCCTTGCAAATCAAATCATTTATTTGTGAAGAAAAACCATGTGCAGAACTCTGCTGAGACAAAGCAGCAATGACTACCAGTTTGTAGTTCAGGTTAAACAGATATCCATGGAAGGAAATCGCAGCTGCTGGAGTTTTTGGAATTATATATTTTTTTCAAGTTGTAAGAAAATCTAAGGCATTTTGACTGTGCTAGTAAAGCACAAAATTTATAGGGAGCTTAAGGACAAAACTGAGGAAACAAATAATATTCCCCAAGGCTTTTCTGATGTTTATATTCATAAGTCACCGCTAAATTTGCACAAATGACTGTGGAGAATAAAACAAAGAAACAAAGTTCTAGGAACATAGATGGAAAAAGGGACTTGTGGGTTTATGTATACACAGCACTCTCCCTTTGATTGTCTCATCTGATATTCTGTATTATATGGAAAGCCAGCAACACCTGCCACCATTTTACAGACTGGCAACCAAGGCCTCAGGGAAGTTAAGACCATTTATTAAAGGAATGTGGTAGCCAAGGGCAAGAATAAATATTCTAACATGAAACAGTCTCGGTTTGACACAATCCAACACCAACCCTTCTATTATGATTCCAATTAAAATTGAATTCTAATTTATTTGTTGTCAGTCAAATTCAATCAATAAATTTATTGGAGCAGCTCCACTTCTGGGAATATATCTGAAGTAGCCCAGAACACTAATTCAAAAGAATATATGCTCCTCTGTGTTCATTGCAGCTTTGTTTGAATAGCCAAGATTTGGAAGCAGTCCAAGAGCCCATCAGTAGATGAGTGGATAAAATAGAAGTGGTACATTTACACAATGGAATACTACTTGCCACAAAAGGAAGGAAATCTTAGCTTTTGCAACATCATTAATGGACCTGGAGAGTATTATGCTAAGTGAGATAAGCCAGTAATAAAAAGACAAATACCATATGATTTCACTTACATGTGGAATCTGATAAATGAAATAGGAACAGACTCATAGATACGGAGAAAAGATTGACAGCTATCACAGGGGAGGGGTTTGAGGGACTGGATTAAAAAGGTAAAGGAATTAAGAAAAAAAAAAACCTTCATAGTCAGACAATAGTATGGTGATTACCAAAGGGAAAAAGGTGCAGAGGGAGGTAGGGAAAGGCAGGGGGGAGATAAATGGTGATGAATGGTGATGAAAGGGTACTTGACTTGGGATGGTGAACATGCAGTGCCACACACAGATGGTGTGTTATAGAATTACACACCTGAAACCTATGTAGTTTATTAACCAAATGTCACCCCAATAAATTCAATTTAAAAAGAGAAGTTAAAAAATAAATAAAAAGCATTCCATTTTATGGACTTTTTCCACATCATTAAGTGTTTTAGAAAATATATTTTAAGTGAATTTCAAAAAGAAAAAAAAAAAAAGCAAGCAGAGCAACATAGAAGCCATGGTCTTTTTGTAACCTAATCAGGAAGTGACATCCCATCACTTCTCTGTCTTGTAGTTGTTAGAAGTGAATCTTTAGGTCCAGCATGCACTCAAGGGGAGGGAATTACAAGGGCATGAACACCAAGAGGTGGGATTATTGGGACCTTAGAGATCACCATACTTGGATGGAGGGGCTGTAAAAAAAAAATAAAATAAAAAAAATATTGGAAGACTCTCATTGGTTGGTGTAACGTTAGGGACTAGAAATGAAGTGACGGACAGCTCTGTCTTCGGCAACCATAGAGTTTAGTGGAGAAAGATAGGCCAGAAGAGCAGAAAGTCCAAACCATGGGGATATAGAATATTAAGCAAACTGTGTCATTGTAGCACTTTAAAGGTATTAAATTTAAGGTCACCTTCTGTCCTGACTTGCTGGGACAGATCTGGCTTACTTCTGCTGTTCATGGATAATTACTCATGGCACCCATTTTCACCCTATAAAGCATCCTGTTGGGATTATAAATTATACGGCAGCCTACATTGGGAGATGAGGAAAAGCATTTTGGCTGATGTTGCCCTAAATTAATCATCTCCCTATAGTTTTCCAACTAACTTCTCAAACTCCTGTCTAATCTGCATCTAACATACGATCTGTATTGTCACCAAATGATCTTTCTGAAAACCAAATCTAGTGATGTATACTCCAACTTTAAAAAACCCTCAAATGGTCCCTCACTTTCTCTAGGATAAATTTTAAACACTTTAGTATGATATACAAGGTTCTCCACATCCCGGCCGTGAACCATCTGTTTCTATACATTAAACACAGACAGATAAACACATACGTCTCTTACTTCTTCATCTATGGGAACTACTTAAAACTCAAGCGTGCCGTGCTGTGCCAGATGCCTGTGCCTTTCTTCACATGTGGCTCCTGGTGACCACAATGCCACTGGCCAACGTTGATCCTCCTGGTGAGTACTCACCCCTCTCCTTAGAAACTTTCCTGCAGTCTCAGAAGCTGAAGTTTTCCTCTTCATTCTACCATCGTCCACTCTCTGGATTGGCAGCCATCATCCCACATTACGTGATCTGTTTCCTTGACTGTCTCCCTGACTTAGCTGAAAGTTCTTGAGAGTTATATTCAAGTATTTCTGTGCCTGATCAAGCCTGTCCTCATTCAATACATTCTTATTGAGCTGGATTTATTAAAAATTAGGTGGACAAAAGGAGGTGGTGTAGGAGAAGCTTTCCAAACAAAGAAGATAGAATTTGTGAGGCAGATATGAACAAAAATATCAATATTGGGCTGTCCCTGGGAATTGCAGGTTGGTTTTGTATCTTTTGCATGGGTAACTATGGGTGAAGAGGGTAGGGAGGGATAATATTTCTGTGTAATTTTAGTTTGGAAACACATATCCTGTGGATTATCTATTTTTCTAAAAGGTGTGTGTGTGTGTGTGTGTGTGTGTGTGTGTGTATGTATGTATATATAAACATGTCCCCACCAGAGGATTTTAGAGAGAGGGAAAGAGAGGGGAGAAACACTGATGTGAGAGAGAAACACTGATCAGTCACCTCTCATATGTTCCCCAACTAGGAACAGAACCCACACCCCAGTGCTCTGACTGGGAATCAAACCTGCAACACTTTGGTTTACAGGATGATGCTCCAAGCAACTGAGCCACACTGGCTAAGAAAACATATATTAAGAGGGGCAAACAGGATGAAAGATTCACTCATGTGTCTTCCTAATGGGTGATGATTGTGCAACTACCATGGAGCAGGCGTTGTGCAAAGCAGCACCGTGCACTCTGGCTCTAAGGACAGCCATCAACACTGGTTCCTCACTCACGTACTTCTCAGCATTCCCATTAGAGACTCCAAGAAGGAAGGTCTCGATTACGAAGGGGAGAGGAGACTAACTTTTAATGAGGGTCTATTCTGTTCATACCTCGTTTTACAGTAAAGGAAACCAAGGATAAAGTCACGGAGGATATACATGAGTGGCAGAACCAGCGTGGTTCGGAACACACTCAGACATGACCCTGGGTCTGGAGGGCTCAGGGCTCAGTTACCTTAGTTGAAAAACTGGAGTAGAAGACACCTCATGGGCTATTGGAAAACATTCGCTGACGATCTCTTGGGTATGCAGATGCTGACACAGTTTCCAGCACTGACAGGATTTTAGTGAATGCCAGAAAGAATTAAGATGATCAAGATTTTTAAAAAGTGAATTCATCCACACAGACTTCAAACACAGTGACCTTGGAATGAACCCTGGCCTGTCCCCCCGTAGAGGGATTCATGGTCTTAGGTTTTGTACATTCCTGGAGCTATACTGGACCAATAGGTTTAGGACTTGAGAAGTTTGGGGAGAGGGGCTCTGGTAAGGAAGTCTGCATTCTAGGGGATGTTTTCTGCCTGACTGACCTGGGAAATTTTCTGGGATTTTGGTGAAGAAGGGGGATTAAGTTACAATAATTTCAAAGAGGCTTAGAAGTTACAACAGAGATTGCTAGATCTCTGCAGGCTAATTCTAAGGTAAGTGCAACGATAGAATAAGTCCAAAGACTTTTCTAACCACTGTCCCTGTGAGGCATTAGTCTGGGCTTTAGGAAAATATGACTTACTTCTTGGTGGTAGTTTCTTTTAAGTATTAATTTTTTTCTCAGAAGGTGCATGCCAGTCCCAGCTAATCCTGGATGGTGTAGTTTTGCATTTCATCCTTGTGTAGGGATTTGGACAGCAGGGTGGATCATATACACCTGCCTGAGGCAACACATGACAAGGTGGATCTTCATTCTCTCCCATAATGAGTTTGTAGGAGAATTGTATAGTTCTGCAAGGGAAAACAAAGAAAAATATGTATGTAATGTATTTTATATATTACATGCATAACATAAAATTATGTATATACACATAAGAAATTATAAGAAAGGCACTTTGTGAAAGAATATAGATATATAGAATTATATATATGAGAAACAGATTTAGAATATTCATTATAGATAGTTTTTTAAATTATTTACTTTCTAATTAAGATGCGTAGAATCTGGGATTATGGGAAAGACAGCAATATTTCATCACAGCCCCCCCCCAAAGGGCTCTGGGAGGGAGGCATTGCTTTTAAACAAAGATGTGATCTTGTTTCGACAGAAAGGCTGCTTTGCCTGCTTCCAGGACGCATCAGCCATCATTGCGCAGGCTAAAGACAACTATATCTAGTAGCTGGTCTTGTGAACTCAGCTCTTCACTACTAAGGTCAAGAAGTAACTTGTTTGATACGAGGGGGAGTACTTTGAAGATAGATGGTTCTCTTTCTAGCTGGAGTTCATGCTCCAACAGGCCCATGACACATTGATGCATGATAATAGGCTTTGAGTTGTGTTCAACGATAATTGTAGCATAAAAATTGGAGCATTTTAAGAGACACACGGTGCCGAGTGCAGCAAGCAGTTGCTTCCCTTAACCATGGATTCCCCGGGTCATACTTTGTGCTGTATTCTAATGCAAAAGGTTGCCCCCTGTGTGGGGCCATCTTGTGAACTGAAGTAGTAATGCCTGTGAAAGCCCATAACTGGTCCGAACCATGACCCCTAACTCCATCAGACCAAGAGTACTTGGCACAGCATTATTATGTTTTCCAAGATTTTGAGTCTTTTTGTTTTCCTGTCCCTCCAACTTCCTCTGCTCCAGCCATGTTGGTTTCTCTTCACTCCTGGAACACGTCATCTTTGTCTCTGTCTCTGGCCCTTTTACATGTGACATTCTTTCTACCTACAGCATCCGCCCTCCAGATTTTTCATCTCAGGCTCCTTTTCAATAATCAAACTGCAATACTCAGATTTCGGCTCATGTATCACCTTCTCAGAAAGATTCTTCATGATTAACTCTGTTCAGCCTCCTCTCTGCACCCCGACACCAGCAATGCCTATCCCATTTGCCAGGTTTGTTACGTGTAACATTTACCACTATCGAACATTCCTCATTTTTAATTTTCTTAGTTATGAGCCATCTTCAACTGCTAGAATTTAAATTTTATTAAACCAGAGACCTGCCTATTTTATTTATGGTTGTATTCCCCACAACTCAAACAGTGGCCGGCATATAGTAGATGATCAACATTTGAATGATTATACGTGTAATGAAATGAACTATAGTATCTCTGCCACAAGTGGCCTAGATTCTGCCACATACTCTGCCTAGGACTAGTTAAAGCCATCAAGCAGGGAATATACTTTCTCTCTGGGCTCATTATTTATCTTACATCCTTTTGACACAATGGAACACATCTGGGTTTCAGAAAGAGATGAACTTAGTAGGATATAGCTATGATAGCAATATTATTCTTTCTTGTCTTTTCCCACAAAATTTGCCTTAAGGATCCATTTCCGCAGAACCTGGATCAATTTCAGGCAGGCTCCTTGGCTTTCCCGCTCATTCTTAGACAATGAACAGAACTTCATCCCTGTTTAGTGATTAATGATGTGACATAACAACTCTGACTCATTCAAAATTAAAACATTTTCCTTCCTCAGAGTAGAGTTGGAGTTTGATCAAGTGGAACAGAAATTCTCATAATAGCTGAACCCCAGATTTACCACCATGTCAATGGAGCTCCTTGATTTTTTTTAATATATAATTTAAAATACATCAGCAGCAACTTGCCACTCCAGTACTTTGGAAATTTTATCTTCATTTGAATTCATGGTATACATAACCTGTGTCCTCTCATTGGGCACTAACCTTCAGTTCAATGAGCATCATCTTTTATATAATCTATAAAAGTATGTCTTGTTTTCACAATTATTTTCAATTTAAAGGGCAAGGGTATGTCTTTGTCTTCTCTTATATTTAACTCCAACTTACCAGTAGTAGGTGCACAATTAGCAACGATTGATGACTAGCTTTCCTTTCTTTGTTTGTTTGTTCTGTTCTTATTGTGTAAAAAATACTGTGAGGGATCTTGTTATTCTAAAATAGCAAGAGTGAAGCCACTGTCACCCAGGAGTCAACTCGAAGAGGCCCCCACTGGTTAACGATATGGAAATTTGATAATGTAACAGGGGTGTCCAACCCATGGCCTGTGGGCCACATGCAGTCCAGGTCAGTTATGAGTGCTGCCCATAACAGAATCATAAATTTATTAAAACCTTTGTTTTGCTCATCAGTTCTCATTAGCGTTTGTGCATGTAATGTGTGGCCCAAGACAACTCTTCTTCTAGAAAATGCGCACTACAGAGTAGCAACGTGGGCACTTTCAGCCTGGTGCATCGGTTCAAGAGTGATTCAGAAAACTCATTAATGACCCAGAACTGTATCAAATTTAATTTTGAATGTGTGTCTTTTTGCATTTAGGAGTTCAAAAGACTATAAAACAAAAGATTGTGAGTACAAACAATTCATAGGCATTATTCCTTTTTTAAAGGAAGATTACACAGAAAGGTTGATATTCTTAGTGTGATCTGGAGACTGCAATGAAAAAAAACGCATTTTCCTGAGAACTTACTGAGCGAGTGAGAAAAAGGTTTCCATGTTGTTAGATCCAAGTCTACCAGTGTACAATTTGTGGCAAACCTGTTGCTTGAGCAAAAACAGTGAAATATCTTGTGTACTTGCTGTTTTTATGGTCTGGGTCTGCTTTGTCCAAATTCCTGCACTCAAAGTCACCTCCCCTCTACACCACTTATTTAAGGCAACCTCCCTTCTGGCCCATAGCCTCTTCAAATTGGGCAATGTTGATCTATAGCTACTTTTATGAGCAACTTTTAGATTTCTATATGCATTTTATATATGTTCTTCTTGGAAGAGCAGGATACGTCTCTATTGGCAAAAACCATAGAGGGAGAGTGTTTTTGCCGCCTATGCATTCTTCCAGTTGTGGGAATCTGGTGAGTAAGAAAGCATCACTATTTATTTGCTTCCACTCTTAATTCTACTTACTCCTGATCTAGACACCAAAGTGTCCAGGTTAGATATTGTTGAGAATGCCCAATAAATAATACCATGTTTAAAGCAACTATTTGCATATTCCTTATTTGATTCTCTAAGTTTACTCATTTACTTTTATTCTAGATTAACTTGAAAAGGCAGATATACATGTGAATATTCAACACTGTTTCTGTAGGCAAAATCATTTTTTCAATGGTTTTCTTTTATTCTTATTTAATTCTAGTAATTAGACATTTTAAAGCCCAAAGTGTAAATTTTCTAAGATATAATTACAAGAAATCCTCTCTCCCTTACGCCAGTTATCTTGTAAGGTTATTTCAAACATGATCTCTCTCCCTTTTTTCTTTTCATAGCTTCACTTACAATTTTTAAAAAGTATAGACATTCACAGCTTTGCTAGGTTGTCTACCTCTTATTCTCACATTTAAAATGATTTTAAGAACATACGTTATCTAGGAAGAGTCTCACGATTTTTCCCTTCAGCAACGTTACCTGCTTTTCTGCAATGTAACAGCTTTGGTACAGAAAGGTATTTGAAATAGGCATTCTTGATACAAATTGCAGATTACTTCCTCACTACTCCTGGCTGTGTACTCCCAAATCGATAGAAATTCATGAGATCTGAAAATTATATCCTCCAGTGCTTTTTTTATTCTCATTTTATTGATAAGGTTATAATCCTTCTGCACCATTTTAAGCAGGTTCAGGTGGAAAAGTATTAACATTGACATTTGAAAATGAATGTGTTCGGTAGGAGAGGCAGAGGAGATGTAAGAACCCCACAGTCCAATTACCGAGGTCCTCCTTAAATTTCATAGATGCACGGAGCTCATCAGATGGAAAAGCCCTGCTAATGCTCAATTTGTTCCTGTCGCATTTCCCATGTGCAAGGAAAAGACTCAACAAAAAAAATGGAGGAAAAAATAAGCTCATTGTTTTCTAATTAAGGAGCTGTTGATCTAGATCATCAAAACTCGGAGCTCTGCTACAAAATCCAAGACAGTTTAACTACAGTGCCCATAGACTCATTTCTGAAGGGCCAATACCAGCTGCTTTATTAAAAATCAATAGATTCCGAATTTATATAGAGCCCTAAGGGTTCTGCATGTTCTTGTTGGCTATAATATAACACAGAGTAAGAAATTAGTTGTTTCCATACCTTTTCTTCTTGGTAAACCACTAATCCATGCTATAGGGATTATGACTCCTCCCATCAACCACCCTCAAGGAGACAATATTATTGGATTGTCCTTTCTCTGGTAGATTGCTTGAAGGAAGCAATCATTCTTCATATCCTTGTCTAACCTAGTAACCATTAGAAATCTAAAATTTTCTGTTTCTATGTCTAGATGAATGTTTTCCCATATAAATATGAATCTCCCCTGATTTGATTTCATTCCACACTTTTCCTCAGTCCCTCAAAACTTACAAGATCTCATAATCTGTCATAAACATTCTCCATCTTCTTAATTTCTCTCATTGGTCTCTTTTTCCTTGCTGTCCCTCTCCAGCAAGGATGATATCCCTCTCCCAAATCTACTGCTTCCCTTGCAGCTCTATGAAGTTGTCACTGTTTTTAACTGCCACACATCCCAATAAAGATTGTTTCTTGATTCTAATAGTCATTTCCAGAACTTTCTCCCTAAAAGAACCCTTGTTCTTTAAAAGGGCTTGACACCACACATAACCACCAGCTAACGTGTTTTATCGCTGTTCTCTACTAACCTTCCAATTTTAGCAGCACATTCTGCGTTTCTTTTGACTCTTACTTTGGAGTAATTCTTGGTAATGTTAACAGTCATTGGGATGATCCACTGTAAGTCTCGAGCTCTCATGTTCTTATGCTTGACCTCAGCCATTCAGTCCTATAATCATTGCTTAGATATTAACATTAAAACTCTACCATCTCTCAAAAATTTCAATGTTAACTCTCTCTGAGGACCATCTCTTATGTGCTCATTTATTGAATTCCATCCGTGATAACAGCTTGACTCCACTGGAACTTCTAATTTATTTATTCTACCATTTTCCACTTTCTCCTATGTGTATACTCATTTTTTTCTTTCCATCAGGTTAGGTTCCATGGTTCACCACTGCAGTCACTTAGGTACTTTCATTTTTGTTGCACTCTTCCTCACCGTCACCATCTGTCTCACAAAAGTCCAACATGGCTTAAACTCAACTCTCTCCCTACTCTCTTCTTGATCTCATAAAGCTGTGTCTAGAGAAATTACACAACTTTCCTGTTAAGATGCAATTTAAATTTGTGATAGCAAATTTAAATAATGATTCGGAACTGCTCAGGAATGCCCACATACTCTCAGTAAAATCACTCCAGGATGTTATACTTGTCTTCTTTCTTCAAACCCCACTCTCTGTGAAGAATTTGTGGAGAATGAGAAGCATTACGTTCCACCATTGAATCTACCAAACACATTCACATTCTTGGCATTTCTCCCCATTGCTGGCTGGGTATGGCATGTTCCTGCTCCTGTCGCTAACCAGCTCTTACATTCAGGCTCTAAACTCCGTTGCTTGTTTTCTCATGGACTTTATTCCTGCTACCATCCCTAGTCTTGCTTGCTTCATCACTTTTTTCCCACATCCCCTAAGTCTTTGTCAGTCAATATACAATTGTGCTACACTTTACAATCCTCCAAAATAAATTAAAAAAGGAAAAACAACTCTCTAGCCTTAATAAACCTCTTTAGATACAACCTCATATTTCCAGCAAGCATTGTAACAGAAATCCTTGGAAGATTTTTTTACTCATTTTTGTCTGATTCCTATCTCCCATTCTCTCCTCAACTCTTTCCACCACTACCACTCCATTGAAAGTATTGTCCTGATCAACAAACTCCATTTTTGCTGAATCTAATGATTAACTCTCAGTCTACAATAGAATCAGTCTGAACTATCACTTCCTATTCATAATACTCTTTTGGTTTATCACTAAAGTTCCAATACAGCATACTCTTTTGATTTTTCTCCTATCACAATGGCCATTCCTACTCATTCTGTTTTTTTATCTGATATATACATCACATGCTATAAAAGAATATTTAAATGTAAAAAATCAATGACCTTTACTATATTCCCAAGGTTGGACAGCTATCACCCATATCTAATTCTGGAATATATTTTACTCCTCCAAAAAACTCCCACACCCATTAGCAGTCACTTCCCATTGCCCCGTAGCCCCGTCCAGCCAACCTCTAATCGATTGTTTGATTCAATGCACTTGTCCATTTTTAACATTTCATGCAAATGGAATCACACAATATATGGTCTTTTATGTCTGACTTATTCATTTAACATAATGTTTCAACATTTGTTAATACTGTGCCATGAATAATAGTACTTCATTCTTTTGTTGCTGAATCATATTTTGTTGCATGGGTAGACTACTTTTTTCCAAATTCGTAGTATTAGGGTCATTCCAAGGTTTTTTTTTTTTTTGCTATTATAAATAATGCTGCTATAAATGTCTGTGTATTAGTTTACCTGTGAAGATATTTCAATTTCAATGTATAATTAGGTATAAAATTGCTGGGTCAGCATTTATGTTTCTATTGTTGAATTGTAAAGCCTATTCTAGATACTAGACACTTTTTACTTATGTTATTTGGAAAAAAAAAAAAACAACCTTTTCCTCTCCTATGGATTGTCTTTTCATTTTCTTGCTAGTGTTCTTAAAAAGCCACAAGTTTTCCCTTTTGATAAAGTCCATTTTCTCTATTTTTTATTTTATTATTTGTTTTTTAAATGTTGCTCAATGTTAAAAGATTTTGGAACCCTTGTGTATCAATGTATGGGTTAAATTGTAGCCTCTCAATTCTATACCATTGATGACTGATCTATCCATATGCTAGTACCACACTGCCTTGATTACTGTAGTTTTGTTGTATGTTTTAAAATTGAAACGTGTGAGTCCACCAACTTTATTTTTCTTTTATAAGATAAAAACAAAACAATTTTGGATCATTTTTATTTCTACACGAATTTCAGGATTATCTTGTCCCTTTCTGAAATTTTTAATTTTTACTTTTCAGTTACAATTTATATTAACTATTATTTTATATTTGTTTCAGGAGTACCACATAGTGGTTAGACAGTCATAAACTTTACAAAGTGACCCCCCTGATATTTCAAGTACCGGCTTGGAATCGTACATAGTTATTACAGGATCACTGACTACATTCTCTATGCCATACTTTACATGCCTGGGACTATTCTGTAACTACCAATCTGTACTTCCCAATCCCTTCACCTTTTTCACCCAGTCTGTTAAGCCCTTGCCCTCTGGAAAACATCATTCAGTTCTCTGTATCTATGAGCCCGTTTCAGTTTTATTTGTTTATTTTGTTCTTTAGTTTTCATCTACCCGGTGGGGCAACTATAAATATACTTTTGCCCCACCCAAATGTCATCTGTATATTATCTGTTTCATATACACACTATATATACACACAGGAGAATATACATGAGTACATAGTATATGTGTATATTTCATATTTTATATATAAAGCACATATATATATCCCCTGTTATATGTGTATATGTGTGTGTGTTTGTATGAGGGAGAGAGAGAGTTTCTGCTTATACCGCCTTTCCTGTTTGCATATTGGCTAAAATAATTAAAGAGGCCAGTTTCAAGAGACTGAAATGCAAAATTGCACTGCAAATTCAGGGATACAGAAAGTGAAAGAATGTGTGGAAAGGAGATAAGGACCCATAAAAGGGAAATAACTATATGATGTGTGCCTACACGAATGCAGCCTTAGGCAGCCTTGCACATATTTCTAGGACTTTGGCAAAGTGCAAAGGTAACACCCATGAATGACACAGTGTTAGCAGAAAGAGCTGGTTAGTACAAAGGGCTCTGTGGATGGGCACAAACGATGATTTAACAATGACACGCTGAACTAACAGCATGGTATTCATACTCAGTGTAAAAGAGAAAGCTGTTAAGGGCAGAGATATTTATTTATTTATTTATTTATTTATTTATTTATTTATTTATTTTTAACGATTGTATTTATTTCATTTTTAGAGAGAGGGGAAGGGGGAAGAAAGAGAGGGAGAGAAACGTCAATATGTGTTTGCCTCTTGGGTGCCCCCTACTGGGGACCTGACCCAAAACCCAGGCAAGTGCCCTGACTGGGAATCAACCCCAGGACCCTTTGATTCACAGGCCAGCACTCAGTCCACTGAGCCACACCAGCCAGGGCAAATAGAGGCATTTAAGTAAATTCAGGATTCCTGCACCTTGGCAGCGGAGGGGCTTGAAGTAAAAAATATATAGTTGCAATACAGATTTAAAAATATTCTGTGTTTGGATCTCTCAATTTGGGGTCTGAGATTCATCCTCATTTTAGAATTTTCTACTCTTATTAATCTAATTTATATCCATGACCACACAAGAGTGTTAGAACCGGGGAAAGGCTCCTTGTATACGGCAAGGACTAAAACACTGGATTTTTTCCTTACCTTTTTCCTTGTTTATGGGGGTTCCTTTTCTAAAATTCCCCTGTCCTTGGCAGTACTCACAGATTTAGAGCTCTTGTCATGGCCAGCAGCTAAGCCAATGACTTCACTGTGTCCCTGATGAATTACACCTCAGTGACAACATTATGGGGTCACTTGGCTGGTACGGGGCTATAGCCTGTTTGTTGAACCCTTTGAAATTGTTTTCCACCTACTTTATCCTTTACCAATTTGTTTGTTTATTCCCTTGCTTTTCTTTCTCCTCCAGCCCATTCTAAATTTTAATATTCTCTCTCCTTCCTTCCTTCCTTCCTTCCTTCCTTCCTTCCTTCCTTCCTTCCTTCCTTCCTTCCTTCTCTCTTTCTCTTTCTTTCTCAGTTTCTCTCACTCTCATTTTTTAATGGCACAGGTATCTTTGGGGACAAAAGTTGTAGAGCCCAAACTGAATGAGATATGTGTGTGTGTGTGTGTATATAAATTATCCTTAATATTATAATATATTCCTTGGATAGTAATAGCATCCCTTCATTATGAGCATAAAATGTTATTTAATAGACATTTAAGTTGCTCCCAAATTTTTGCCATTGTAGACCGAATGATGACATAATTACTTCTTCTATTTCTTCCTTGCTTTCCTTCTTTCTTTCCATGTATGTGTCGATCTATGTTAGTGTATATGATTGATTATTTATTTGCTAGGTAAATAAGTGCAGTTAAAAATCTTATTTAATAAATATTGCTAAATTGTTCACCATTGATGAGAATGTCTTTCCAGTGGGGTAGAGGTGCACTTTAATAATGAAAAGTCTTTTAAGGCCTAAAGAAATAATAGTCAAAGCAGACTGTGAAGATGCTCCTGTTAAAGGCTTCCATGGAGTGTGGCCTGGGCACTGGAGAAATTGTCCTGAGACTCATGGGCTAACCTTAGAGATAGAGACACAACTGGAGTCGTGGGGTGGAAAACATAAGGAAAAAGAACATGCCCTTATACAAACAAATAATTCCCACATAAAAAATTATGAAAACAACACCAGATAATGAAAAACGACTGGAAAAAACATACTGGGTAAGAATGAGCAGATTCAGAGGAAGGACAGTCCTGATTATTTTCTAGTGATAAATCTGCCCCGGAAGTTCTAGGGCAACGGATCTCAAACATCCACTCGTCTCCTATTCACCTGGGCCTGAGGGCCCGGGGTGGGGCTTTACTGGTGGTTTCCACCTCAGAGATTGTGATTTAGTAAAGCTGAATTGGGGCCCAAAGGATTCTGGTGGAGATATTCATTTAGGGGCATGCATTGCAAACATATCAATTTGAAAGGCAACGGAATTGAGGACCCCTCTAATCCCTCAATAAATACTAAGGCGTTTCACTGTCACTGATGGTTTGGGAGTGAAGAGGTGAATACGTTACCCTGTGTTTCCCTCCTAAGGGCTAAGGGAATTATCCCAGTGGACAGCTGCCTATCCTACCTACTTTTAAAACCTCACCTGGCCTTAGGCAGGTGTGTAGTGAGTCTGAAAGCTCAGTTTTATTCATCAGTTTGCATGTTTCTCTACCTCCTCTCCTCAACCTCCCTCCTCTGTACCCTCAACAAGGGTGCTCGTTTGCTGACACTCTGCAGCCAAGCAGATCAAGCTGGATTTTCTGAGCTGAAACCAGCCTCCCTTTTATGGGCGATGTTCTGAGACGTCGTCGTCTCGTACACAGGTGAGAAGCATTAGCATTTGATCTGCTTTAACCTGCTCAGCAGGAGCTCAGTGTTGTAGGCTGGAAAGCCAGTCTGTGGCTACCTAGGCATGGTGCTAGGGAGCTTGTCCTGGCTTAGCCTACAGCTCAGCGCAGAAGCTTCTTTCCATCAGTGTGTCTATGACAAAAGCCTCCCCCAAACCAGAGTGCATTTCTTTACTGATGCCCAGCACCCCCATCCTCAAGTTTTTAATGAACAGATACCTTTTAACAGTCCTCTACAAGAAATACTTGTTGCAACAGAACTAGCTAGCAATGGCCTCCATTGCTACTTCCACACTTCTTTGGAAGAACCAAATTATCTGGGTAATATGATGCAGATTTGGTCTTTTCTTACGTCATGGTTGTGTGACAGGTTAAAAGAAGGAAAACAGAAAATGCTGTTCTTGCTTGCCTGTGGGTTTAGAGAGACAATTCTATCATTGGCCAATCTCAAGGCTGCTAGAGAAACACAGAGCAGGATGTCGCCCTGATTGGAGCTCCCTGCGGTCACTCAGACACAGAGAAGGGCTGAGATCCAATCACACCTTGTCCAGGCAGAAAGGCTAGACCTGCTCCTGTCCTAGCAGGACTCTCAGGGGATGGAGTGCGCTCCATACGGTGGTGGCCGTGTTCCTTGTGAAGACTGAAATGCTGAGTCACCTCAATCTGAGTCTACGGCAGCACGGTCAAGAGTGTCCCCACACTTGATTCCCACGATTGACACACGCTGTCCAACCTTTGCCTGCCTTTCATGCCTTGTGCTCTTCTTCTCCCCAGAACCTAGGGCTGCCTCCCTTACCTCTGCCCGAGTGGAATCTGTTAGCCAGTTTGGTTTTGAAAAGCTGAGACACTGGCATTAGCAAGTGATCTCTTATTAACAATGGAGAAAAGCACTGACAGGAAACAAACAGAACTGAAGCACATTTTTAAAGGACATCTTCTTTTCCTACAATCAGCTTCCTTTGTGGTTAAGAGAAAGTAAAATGCAGCCTTCCATTTTCTGAGTCTCCTGTTATATTATCAAACGAGAAACTTTTTTTTTTTTTTTTTTTTTTGCAAATTGAGGATTTTAAAACTTTCCCATTTACTACATTGGCACTTTAAAGGTTTCTTTTAACAAAATTCCCATGTACAAGACTGACACCTTTTATGTTTCCATTGGTTATATGTATAACTTCTCATGAAAATAAGACCGAAAGTCTAAACCTGAGGGGACTGCTGAGGCATGGGGCTCCTGGCCTGATCCCCGTGTCCTCCACCCCACCATGGTTGCTGCCGAATGGCTGATACCAAGTCTCTGCCATCATCCCGGACCCCTCTTCCGTGTCAGGTATCTCCATGAAGGGCTTCTGCATCCTATTTCACACTAAAGTGGAGGAGGTTCCCCACACCAAGACCCAGTCACTGTTCCCAGGCCGAAAGGAGACCGGGTTCCAAGAGCCCCGGCCCCTTCGGCTCTGTCTTCCAGGTTGAGAACTCTGGAGTGATCTCTGTCTTCAGATGAGACCCACTTTATCCACCTCCCCTCCTCCCCTGCAGAAAGGCCCATCACGGAGTCAGGGGGAGGAAACGTTGATCTCGGAAACACTGGAGCCCTGTAGGAGAACTACTTGCATTGCCAGCAGAGGGCGTCAGTCCCTCACCAGTAATTTCTGCCTGCAGTATTCCCCTGCAAATGCACGTTAGGATTCCCACCAACGAGTGAGAGTTTTTACTCATTACTCCAGGTTACATACAGGTGGGCTGACAACCTGTCTTCTAATTTGCTACCTGCAAAATGTGCCATATCGCAACACTGCTACAGAAATATTTCTTGTTTCCATAAAATAGCTGTGTTTTACTAACAAGACCATACTTTCAACCCAGTGTCAGACTCAGCTCCCTGAGTTACTCAAGATTGATGAGCAGTCACCTGAAAATGGGTTGTTTTATGTAAAGTTATTTAAGCCTTTATTCTTTAAAACTTTCAACAAGGACACTGCAAACCCAAGAGGACACACGGCTGCCGGCTCCCTCCTTGTTACTGAGCAGCACTGTTAGAATGCAGAAGGGCTCGGGGTATTGATACGGCAGCTCCGAGGGACATTTTTATGTGGATGCAAAAGGCAAGTTTGCTCAGAATTTCAGGCGGAATTCTCCCCTATCCCCGTAATTATCACAAGGAGAGGGGTTCAGGTTTTAGCTATTTAACTTCACATTGGATGCGGTAGAGGTAGAATCTGTTACATGATCTAATCTTATAATGATTTGATTTTATATTAGTTCACAATTTTAGATTTCAGAAGCCCAAATTTCACATGGCATGTCTCTTAGCTGAATGGCACTTGATTTAATTTTGTTTCTTTTTCTGCTTTTGGCTATACTCCCGATGGGAATCAGGGATACTTTGATGTTAGCATTGCTGACATTCTTAACTGGATGAAGTGAGAAGGGGACCTGCAGTCCTGTGACTGAGGTGGGCTGCGCCTGTCTGTGCGGGAGGGGCTGTGATCACCTCAGGGAGGGTACTGTACATCCTTCTCCACTGCATTGGGCTGTGCTGGCCTGGGCTGGAAGGAAGCCTTACAATCCCGTGCTGGGTGGGCTGTGCTCACCTTTTCTAGAGAAGAACACCCCTTTCTCTGGGGCAAGTGCTAAATACACATACAGCAATACCGTGCTTCTTGGGATAGAAGACAGCTTATACTTACTGTTGTTTCTAGGTAAGTGAGGGAGATGGAGGTTTGACTCCAAGAAGGAAATGAATGGGTTGATGATTGAGGATAGGAATTATTATGTTATCATCTATTGCCCACTTCATCACTGATTAGTTTTCAAGGAAATTCTTTTTCAGTGACACAAGGTGGTTTAATTTTTCCATAATTCACCGCAGGGTCATCAGAGGTCAGTTCATTCATCATTCTTTCAACAAATACTTGTTGGGTGTTTACGATACACAGAGTGGTAGGGAAGGTGGAGCCACAAATGAAAATACAGTGTGATCTGGGTCTTAAAGGGTTTAAATTCCAGTAGGATTTTCATTGAATGTCATGTGAGGTTGTAATGAAAACTTCAAGTATCACCCTGAAATCTTGACTTTGCCACCTGTTAACTGAACAAGTTCCTTAGCATAGTTTAGCACCACGGTTTTTTTAATTATAAAAAGGATAATAATAGCTATCATTGCATAAAATAGGTTTGGTGGGATAATTATTGTATGGCATGATTTTTGTGAAGAACAAGAAGAGATCAAAGAAAACCAGGATTATCTTCTGGAGTTCGGGGCCCTTGTAGTACAGGCTTCGCCTACTAGGTGAGTGTTCTAGGAACCCATCTGTATCAGTGTACCAGCTGACATTGTTGTGAGAGGCTGCGTTTGGCTTCAGTGAATTTTTTTTTTGAGGATTCTTTCAATGCATTTGCCCATTTACAGGTGATTTACAAAAGCACTTACCCACACTGTGCTGAGTGTTCAGCAGTTTTTGATCAAAAACAACCTGATTCACCCAATCTCACCCTCAGAAACTTTTTTTTTGTTTACCTGGATGAAAAAAGTCCTCAAAGGGAAACATTTTGCAGATATGGAAGAGGTGGAACAGAAAAAGGCAGGAGCACAAACAGCCATCAAAATTGATGAGCTCAAAAACTCTTGAGCAGTGGAAAAAAACATCTCAACTGGTGTATTGCATCAAATGGTGGGTGCTTTGGAGGTTGCTGAAGTTCAAACATATAAGAATAAATACATAATGTTTTTTAAATAAATTCTAGTTTTGGGGTGCCCCTCATATAGAAAGTATTGCAAGTTTGGCTATTATTAATCATGATTTGAATGATCTATTCTGTATCATCGGGATTATGATATATATCATAATAATATAATAATATATATGATTATATATCATTATAACAATATAATATATATATATATACAGAATTTGTATTATTTTCTTATTTAACTTTAAAAATTGCATGTATGGCCCTGGCTGGTGAGGCTCAATGGATTGAGTGCTGGGCTGTGAACCAAAGAATTGCCAGCTTGATCCCCAGGCAGGGCACGTCTGGTCCCCAGTAGAGGGTGTAAGAGAGGCAACCACACATTAATGTTCCTCTCCTTCTTTCTCCTTTCCTTTCTCCTTTCTAAAAATAAATAAATAATTTTTTAAAAAATTGCATGTGTATTATATTATAAATACAAAAGAATAAGTGTTTCTTGAGGATAGAGATGCAGTCCTCATCAAATTAAGATCTTTAACTGTTCTGCCTTTACAATGTTTAAATGCTTGTTGATTTTACATGCTAATTAACAGGTTAAATGAGAATTTTCCAATAAACTTGGGTAGCATTTCCAAAGAAGTTGAAGACTGAGAACTCAAAGATAGCTGTTTGTAAGACAGTTCCTCTATAACCTAAAACTGTGTTAAGAAGAGTCCACTTACTTGCTATGCAAGCTGAGGCAAGCACCTAAACATCTTTAAACATCAATTTTTCTCATCTGTAAAGTAAGGTTAGTATCCCTTTTTTCCAAAATGTTGTCTTTAAGATTAAATGGAACTGTATGTATGGAAATGTAAGCGTTGTGCAGAACACATAGTAAGCAGGAAGTACTTGGTTATCGTAACTGCAATCTGGGCATGAGCCAGCACAGTGTTGAGGAGTCAGTCTCCTGCCCCTGAGCGGCAGGAGACATTTGCGGCAAAGGCATTTTGAGTGTTGGCTCATCTGGGGAGAACTTGCAGCTGGGGTTGGGTGAATAGGCCCATAGGACTGAAGGATGAGCTATGATAGACAGTATTTTCTTTTTCCCCAGTGATTTTTAAGAACAATGGGAATGCCATTATATCTGGCTCGATGTGTGCGCACTTACTTACCTAGTGTCAGGAAGATAACAGAACAGATATTAGCATCTGTTGATGATTTATTTTGCACTGGATTCTGTGCTAAGCCCTTTGCAAGGTTTCCATCTTTGGAACCTTGTGACCACCTTGAATTAGATACTATGATTATCTTCATTTCACAGAGGTTTAAGAGATTAGGAAAACTGCTCAGAGTTTCTAATTAAGTCCTATGATTAGGACTTGCACCCAGGTTTAATCGGACCCCCGTTCCTGTCCTCCTAACCATTACTCTATACTCTCTGCCCCAAAACATCAGCAACAATCCTGGTTTTTGTTCTCAGGGTTTTGATCCCTTAATCTTTCTTGTGTGTAATTTATAAAGTTCAGGAAAATTATAGCCCAATTCAAGCAAGTAGAAAATTCTCTATTTCTTTGTAAATTTCTAAGTGTTCTAGCTGAAAGAACAGTAAACATAGGTTGAGCCTTGTTATGAAGAGGGCATCATAGCAAGTCTGCACCTGCACCCTCTTAGCTCCGCGGATCACGTGTGACGGAGGATGACCAGGTAAGGGAGTAACAAGGCAGTTGTTATTCAGTCTTTCGCAGAACTGGCACACAGGTAGCTGTCTCCGCTCCCTCCCAGTCCTGCACACAACGAGGGCCTTTGGCCTCAATCTGGAAGACTTCTTTTTTTATGGACATGAGTAAGGAGCATTAAAAAATGAATAAAAACAAAACGTGCTCATAGCTAAGACAAGTTCTTGTAGAAAACAGTTCCGAATGCCATTGTGTGCTTGAACTTCTCAAAAGCGACAACTTATATTGAAAACAGGTAACGAAAGATTCGTGAAGTTATTGCAAATATTTTATGCAGAGAGCTAAAATCCTCAAAAAGAGTGAGCATGGTTTTAAAAATAGCTTTTGTAAAATCACCCTGTAACGCTTCTGCGGAGTGATTTTCTGTATTAGTATTCACAGCACGCACTTTCAAGGAGCAATTGTGTTTTTAGCTCTCCTCCACAAGTTAAAGGAGGAATCAGGAAGTCAGAGAGGTGTCCTGTGCATGTCCTGTGAGAAAGATGCTCACCGTTGTTCTTAAGTGTGTCCGAACATCAGCTAGCATTATGTTATTTAACAGACTAAGCATATTAACGTTTGTCAGAAATTATGTGCCAATGTTGTGCCACGTTTGGTCACAGGGTCTTTGTACAGTCAACATACGAAAAGATTGGAACTTAAGAGTAAACTTAAAACAATTCTATTCCCAGCCCTTGCCTTAACCATGTTCTGCCAAATCTTCCTTTCAGTATTTTGGACAGATCCCATGGGTTTCCTGTCATCTTTGGTTATGAAAGAGTCTAGTTGCATTTCATTCAACTAAAACCGTAACGCCTTTTCAAATTAAAGCCCTTCTCTTTTCTTGGCTCAGGGACTTCTCCGGAGACAAGACTGCTCCGTCATTTACCTATCCTCTACCTTGATTTTGAGTTTTCACTCTTGTACTCGGTAGTTTTCATTTGGTTCAGCATTATGTGTGTTTCTGCAAAACTTTTTGGGAGTTGGTACTAGAGACACAGAAATTAATTGGACCTGTTCTTTACTCAAAAAAAAAAAAAAAAAGTCACAGTACGATGCAAAAGAAAGGCATTGAAACAGTTCCACTATAATACCATGTGACGTGAGCCCCGATGAAAGGATTGAGCTATGTAAAACAGTAACGGACATAGAAGTCAGTTCTTCCCAGAGGGGTTTCGGGGAATGAGTTCACAGAAGAGAAGCTGTGCTGTGTATTGAGACTGAGTCAGCAAGTCAGGCAGCGTGAAGGCGCTCTGGGGAGCTCCGATATGGTGCGCGCAGGCCAAAAGGACTCGTCTGATTTTTCACAGAACGACAAGTAGATAGCATCTAAAATAAATGCCGGCCAAATATATTAGAGTATGAACTGAAAACAGTTCTTCTGTGTTTGTGGCCCGGTCTCTATTGTGAATATTTTATTACCATAGGTTCCTCTTTGCAATAGAGTGAACAATGCTGAATCCCACGTGTTATGGTATCTAGCATGAGAACTTGAGGAAATTCAGAAAGAAAGGCCTGTAGCACAGGGATTCTTAAAAGAGGCTTGAAAATTCATTGAGGTGAATGTATTATTCGTTCTCATTTTTGTACTCGTTGTTGTTGCTGACTATGTGTGAGATGCATGTGGGGATTTAAAAGTTAATGGCAGAGTCACTCCTTTTAAGGAACTTTCAGACATGTTGAGGGTGGAAAAAATGTGGGAAGTTCCTTACAGATAGGGCAGAATGCATAAATTTCAGAGTATGGGACCGTTATTCCCCAGTAAGAGGTCAAGTAGATAGACTCCTTTATGCTTTATTAAATGGTACTCTACTGCAGCCTCAAAAAGCAGGTACAATGTTGATACATTAAGTGTCGACATGAGAAACACCCAAAGCTGTCGACAATTTTTATGAGTATATTTGAGCCAAACTGATGGCATATGCTGGGGAGCAAGATCCCAAGTGCTCCTGGGAATAACAGTTTTGCAGCTTCTTTTATGCACTTGAAATTAAGAGGGAATGTACGAAAGACTGGAGAAGCCAAGTTGGGGATTGGATTACAGGATAGTTTACAAGATTACGTGCCCTCTTGAGGGTTAATACCCCCTTCGAGGGGTATTACTTCTGGCATTTGAAAAGTGTGTTAACCTAGATGCACAAGAACAATGGACAGTGCTGGCTTAGAACCTTTCATTGAAGAAGTTATAGGCCTGGGGTGTGACTTCCCACCAGTTGTATTTAAGCTCCTGCCCAGTTAGGAATTTATGATCAGATCACCTTTGAGGTGACTTTCTGTAGAACCCGTCTTTGTTTCATCCACATAAGGCAGGACCTTAAATAAAAGTATAGAGGTAAGAAAGTATAGGCATACCTGTGGTACAGTGAGAAATCTGGCCCATGCAGGTGAGTAGGGGAAATACAAGTGGGAAGCGTGCTGTAAGTGAAGAACAGGTGGCTTTAAATGACCGGCAAGGCATTTTTCATTGGTAATCAGTGGAGAATCATTGATTGCCTTCTGAATTTAAAAATAATGTGAACAGAGCGTGTGTCAGGAAACTAACTATGGCAACAATGTGATGGGCTCATCGAAGACGGGGAAGCAGAAAGTCGCCAGAAGGCGACTGCAAGAGCTCCGCAAAGAAGTTATGAGGGTAACAGGAAACTGCATACGTAGAATAAAAAGAATCTAGAAAGTATTATGTGGTGGGAGGTGGTGGTGGTAAAAATGAGATGAAGAGAAATCAGAGGAAGAACTAGTTGTGAGTTCAGGAGAAAGTGAGGGCTGCCTACATTGAGTTGCATCCTGTATCCACCGTAAAGAGTTGGTTGAGCTGTGGCTCTGCAATGCCCATTAGGTAGACGTAGAATATGCATTGGCAACTATGAGAATGAACTCCAGGCAACAGACTGGTGACCAGGCAGCCCCCTGAAGAGTACATTATTTGAAAAAATCAAGAATGCAAAAGATAAGAGCTCAAGTTACCCATCTCTGCACACGTATGCTCCAGGTTTGAATTGTGCAAGCAGATTGAGACACAAAGTTTCTGGTATTCACATACTGAATGTGGTATGTTCTGTAAGAAGTTTGGCAATGAGGAGTTTTGTTTTGCCAAAAATGTTAACTCTTCAAACAAAAGAACTTTGATCCTCAATGAATTGTTCCTCCTTTTATTGACAAAACGTGCTGTCTCTTTGTAGGGAGGACAGAACTACTGTCATTCCCATGCATTAGGGTGAACCACAATAAAATTACTGCCATGGAGATAAAAACTGGTCAAATATCGCAATGGTTCCATCTATACATACACAGTAAGAGTGATATACATTGAGTAAAGCACAAAGAGAAGCTGAGTTCCAGTTCTAATTCTCCCATTAGCCGGATCTATGATCACTATCAGTCAGTTCAGTTTCAATACTTGAAACAAGCAGAGAACCGTAAAACTATCTCATCGGGAGATACTGACGAAAGAAACGTATTTTATTGAACAGGCAGCCATTGTTCATAGCACTATTGTCACTCATTCAGTATCAACCATCGGGGGCAGTATGTTGCAGTGGTGAAAGATCATAGATTTTAAATTCAGATTGCCTTGTTTTGGATGCTGGTCCCATCACCCAGGGAGCTGGGCAGTTAACCTCTCTGCCTCACAGTTTCCTCACTGGCAAAATAAGCATAGTAAAATTACCGCCTAATTGCATTGTCGTGACATTTAAAACTGTTAACATATATAAAGTTTATAGAGTAATATCTACTACATAATAAGCACTTCAAATGTAGTTGCCTTTTTTATTACCAACATGAGGAAGTTCTTTGCTAGAAGATTCCTGCTGCCTGTACTTTCATTCAGCCCTAATGGACTAGTGCTGAGCTGTCAGTGGTCAACTCAGAAACTATGTACAAATGCCTGGGGTGGGGAATCAATTGTGACAGTAGCTAATTGTGGTGCTTGAACATGGGGAATCTTAATTGAAATAAATCAATGGTATCAAGGAATGGGATAAAGTCCCACACGGGGAGGTTTAAAATGGAAAATAACAAGGACTAAATTACACTTTCAAACTTTCGATTGAGTCACCAGCCGGTAGAGAATGGAGTGTTTTATTACAGAAAAGCAACCAAGCAACCGCTGCACAGAAAGGCAGCCATGTTTCAGGAATAGCGATTCCTGGTGGTGTTGAAAGCACTTAGATAACAGAGTCCAGTTAGTGACGAGATCTACTCTCCAGCCACGTTAGCCAAGCGGAAGTGAGAAGAAGCTACCGAAATCTGAGAATATGTGAGTAAGGGGAAAAATCAGCTTCAAGGTCAACTGCTAGTAATGAAGAAATTCAGTTTTGCTTCACAATCCTTTGCCATTTGTTTGTTGCTTGCCCTTCTCTCCGCCCTTAGCTCACAGAGTAACTTCCAGCTCTCCCAGCCACAAATGCTCTCCAGATTCCTTCTGCAAGATAGATGTAGTTCCTTATAAGGAGGATACATGGTAATGGAAAAAATACAATTAAAAAAGAAGAAAGAAATTGCTTATGATTCTTTGTGCACAGCTGGCAATGGAGACAATACTAAATACAGGTTTTGTCTCCACACAAAAAAAGTTTGTGCAAAAAGCTTTGGGTAGGATACCACAAAAATGAGCAATCAATTTTATTCTAAATTTTGAAGATCAGCATTGGCTTATTCAAAATACTCTCGTCATTTGGATTTCTGCCTCTGGTAGTAGCATCAAGGTCAATAATCAATAAACTCATTAGGACTTACAAGCATCTTTGATTAATATTCCTTGTCTAATTCCCTGAGAAATGTACTATATCTTCTAGCTTAATGAAGACAAGGCTGAGTTATTTAGGTGTTTGTTAGTGAGGCTTATTTGCATATAATTAACTAGATTCTCTGTGTTTATAGCAAGCAGTAAAAACTTTGTACCAAAGGATGTACTTTCCACCAAGTTCTACATGATTAACCAAAGGCTTTTGTTCCATTAGAATCTTTTTGATTAGAAGGGCTTATTTTTCTATCAATTAAAATCTGATATACACATTTAAAAACTGATTGGATTCTTTCTTGAAAGCAGTTTTCATATTTCTCCCTTTTAAGTTAATAAACTTTTTGGAGAGTAGTTTTAGGTTCAAAGCAAAATTGAACAAACGTTATGGGATTGCCACATACTGTCTTTTTCTATACAAGCACAATCTCTTCATTATCAACATCCCATACCTGAGTGGTACATTTGCTATAATTAAGGAAGCTCCATCAATGCATTATTATCACCCAAAGGCCATAGTTTTAATTGGAGCTCACTTTTGGTGTTGTGCATTCTATGGGATTAGACCATGTAAAGTGACATGTGTCCACCATGGTAGTATCAAACAGAAGAGTTTCACCGCCTTAACACCCTGCCTGTTTCCTATTCATCCCTCCCTTACTCCCCCAACTCCCAAACAACTTCTGATTTTCTTATTGTGTCCACAATTTTACCTTTTCCAGAACACATATAGTTGGAATCACACAGTTTGTACCCTGTTCAGATTGTCTTATTCCACTTAATAATATGCACTTAAAATGCCCCCATGTCTTTTCATGGTTTGATAACTCATTTATTTTTAGTACAAAATAATATTTCATTGTCTGGATATACTACCGTTTATTTATCTACTTACCTGCTAAAAGAAAAGTTGGTTGTCTCTGAGTTTTGGCAAATATGACTGAAATTGCTCTAAATATCCACA
The DNA here is from genome assembly GCA_004027475.1 of Anoura caudifer. NCBI lineage: Eukaryota > Metazoa > Chordata > Mammalia > Chiroptera > Phyllostomidae > Anoura > Anoura caudifer. The sequence goes on along the minus strand of PVKU01000199.1, from coordinate 49,411 downwards.
TGCAGATTTTTGTATAAAAATAAGTTTTTAATTTATTTGCATAAATATCAAGGAGTAATTGCTGGATGATATTGTGAGAGCATGCTTAGTGTTGTCAGAAACTGCCAAACTGCCTTCCAAAGGGCTGCATCATTTTGCCTTTTCAGCAGCAATGAATGAGAGTTCTATTGCTCCACATACTTGCCAACATTTGAGGTTGTCAAGTGTTTTAGATTCTGGCCATTCTATTAAGTGTGTCGTGGTAACTCATTGTTTTAGTTTATAATTCCCTAGTGACATATGATGTGGAACATCTTTTCATATTCTTATTTGCCATCTATATATCTCCCTTGATGAGGTATCTGTTCACGTCTATTTTTATATGTAAAGTGAGCTTCTATAGATAACATATAGTTGTGTCTTTTTTATCTACTTTGATAATTTCTGTCTTTTAATTTGTATATTTGACCATTAGCATTTAAGATTATTATAGATAGCCCAATTAATATTGACCATATTTGCTGCTGTTATCTATTTGTTGTCCTTGTTTTTTGTGCATATTTTTGTATTCTACACTTTTGGTGTGTTTTGTAGTTTTAATTGAGCATTTTATATGATTCCATTTTCTATCTTTCTTGGCATATCAATTATATTTCTTTAAAAAATAACATTATTCAGTGGTTACCCTAGCATTCGCAATATACAGTTATAACTAATTCAATTCTACTTACAAATATACTATAACATATACTAAATATACCATAGTAAATATACTCTATTACTTCATGGGTAGTGCAGGTTGCTTATAAGAGACTACATAGTTTCAATTTTTTTCTCCCATTGCTTATTATAAGTCTTTCATACATTCATCTACCCATAAGTTATAATCACTGACAACATTGCTCACGTTAGTATTTTGAATAAACTGTTAGATTAATTAAAAATAAAATATTTTATTTCACCTTCACATTTCATTCTCTGCTGCTCTTTTTTTTCCCTTTATGTAGGTCTGAGTTTCTTACCTATATAATTTTTCTTTTCTCTGAAGAACTTCTTTTTTTTCTTTAAATCACCAGTAAAGCATTTTTTAAAAGATTTTATTTATTGATTGATTTATTAGAGAGAGGGGGAGGAGAAAGAGAGGGAGAGAAACATCAATGTGTGGTTGCTCTTCATGTGCCCCCAGCTGGGGACCTGGCCCACAACCCAGGCATGTGCCCTGACTGGGAATCAAACCGGCAGCCCATTGGTTTGCAGGCCCGCGCTCAATCCACTGAGCCACACCAGCCAGGGCTGAAGAACTTCTTTAAAGATTTCAGGCAACATAGATCTAATGACAACAAATTCTCTCTATTATTGTTTTCTTGGAGAAATTCTTATTTCTTTTTCACTTTTGAAGTATAAGGTTTCAGAGTATAGAATTATAAGTTGGTGAGAGTTATTTTTTCCCCTCAATACTTTAAATATTTCACTTCACTCTCTTCTTTTGTCCGCAGTTCCTGAACAGAAGTCAAATATAATTCTTTTATTTTCTCTTGATAGGTAAGGTGTTCTTTTCTTCTCTGGATTCCTTCAAAGATTTTTGTAACTTGCACATGATATGTGTAGGTATAAAGTTTTTTAGGGAGGGAATTTTTACTTCTTGGTATACTATGAGCCTTTTGGATCTGTGGATTGATGTCTGATATTAATTTGGGAACTTTTTCGATCATTATTGCCTTAAATATTTCTTTTGTTTTTCTCTCTTCTTCTCTTATTCCAATAATGTTTATATTGCATAATTCTTGGGTATTCTGGTTTTTTTATGCCTGTCTTTTCTTTGCTTTGCAGTTTGACAGTTTTAATTACCATAACCTCAAATTCAGAGATTCTTTCCTCAGCTATGCCTAGTCTATTAAGAAGCCAGCCCATCAAAAGTACTATTCATTTCTATTACAGTGTTTTTTACCTCTAGCATTTCTACTTTATTATTTCCTAGAATTTATATTTTTGCTTACGTTACCCATCTGTTTTTGGATGTTGTCTATATTTCCATCAATATTTCCATTATTAATATACCAATATATTAGTATATATTAGTATTAATATACTAATTATATAATATATAATTATTAGTATTAATATATAATTAGTATATATTGGTATTAATATACTAATATATTAGTATATTGATAATATTTAGAATTTCTGGTGTGATAATTTCAACATTTCCTGCTGTCTCTGACTGTTGTTCTGTTGCTTATTTAGTCTCTCCAAACTGAGATGTTTTTGTTTTTTAGTAAGACCCACAATTTTTTCTTGAATAGTGGGTGTAATGTACTGGAAAAAGGAACTGAGGCAAATAGACCTTTAATAATGTTGCGGTAAGGTATGGGAGAGGAAGTGCCTTCTATAGAACTATGATTAGGTATCTGTCTGCAGGTTTGGTTCCAGACCGCCTGAATAAAGCGAATATTGCGATAAAGAAAGTCGAAGTTTTGGGGGGGTTTCTCAGTACATATAAAATTATGTTTACATTATACTATAGTCAATCAGGTCTAAAAAATCAACATCATACCTTAATAAAATACTTTATTGCTAAAAAACTCTAACCATCATCTGAGCCTTCAGTAAATTGTAATCTTTTTGCTGGTGGAGTCTTGACTCGATGTTGAAGGCTGCTGGCTGATCAGGGTGGTGGTTGTTAAAGTTTGGGGTGGCTGTGGTCATTTCTTAAAGTAAAGCAACAATGGACTGGGCTGCATCAGTTGAGTCTTCCTTTCATGAATGATTCCTCTGTAACCTGTGATGTTGTTCAATCACGTTTCCTTCAGGGTAGATATTCTTTCAAAATTGGAGTCAGTCTCTCAAAACCTGCTGTTGTTTTACCAGCTGAATTTATGTAACACCCTAAATCATTTGTGGTCATCTCAACAGTCTTCACAGAATCCTCACTATGAGTGGATTCCATCTCAAGAAATCACTTGTTTTGCTCATCAATATGAAGCTACTCCTCATCCATTAAAGTTTTATTATGAGGTTATGATGGAGTTACATCTTCAGGCTCCACTTGTAATTCTGGTCCTCTTGCTATTTCTACCACATCCGCAGTTAACCCCTTCACTGAAGTCTTGAACTCTTCAAAGTCATCCATGAGGGTTGGAATCAACTTCTTTTAAACTCCTGTTTACATTGATATTTTGACTTATTTCCATGACTCATAATTATTCTTAGTGACATCTAGAATGGTGAATTTTCTTCCAGATGATTTTCTACTTATTTTGTCCATATTCATTAGATAAATCATTAATTATGGTGGCTATAGCTTGATAAAATGTATTTCTTAAAAATAAGACTTGAAAGTCAAGTTTACTCCTTGATTAATGGGCTGTAGAAAGGATGTTGTGTTAACAGGAATATAAACAACCTTAATCTCATTGTACATCTTCATTAGAGTTTTTGGATGACAAGGAGCATTCCCAGTAAGTGGTAATATTTTGAAAAAAAAAATTTTTCCTCTGACCAGGAATTCTCAATAGTGGTAGGCTTAAAATATTTAGTAAAACATATTGTAAACAGAAATGCTGTCATCCAGGCTTTGTTGCTCTATTTATAGAGCACAGGCATAGTAGATTTAGCCTGATTTTGAGGGACCCTGGGATTTTTAGAATGGTAAATGGAACTTGCCTTCATCTTAAAGTCAGTAGCTGCGTGAGCTCATCATTCGAAGCCAGCCATTGATGGCTCTGCTGCTGTGATAGTCCCAGATGATGTCTTTTTCCAGTGTTAGGCTATTTCATCTACATTGACGATTTGTAGCCACCTTCATTAATTGTCTTAGCTACAGTTTCTAGATTACTTGCTGTAGCCTCTACATCAGTCCTCATTGCTTCACCCTGCACTTTTAAGTAATAAAGGTAGCTTCTTTCCTTAAACCCAATGGGCCAACCTCTGCTAGATTCATAGAACTGAAGAGTTAGGACCTTGCTTTGGATTAGGTTTTAGCTTAAGGAAGTGGTGGCTGGTTTGATCTTCTGTTCAAACCATTTAAACTTTCTCCATACCAGCAACAAGGCTGTTTTGCACTCTTATCCTTTAAGTGTTTGCTGCAGTAGCAATTTTAATTTTCTTCAAGGACTTTTCCTTTGCATTCACAACTTGGCCAAGTGTTTGCGACAAGGGGCCTAGATTCTGGCCTATGCCAGCTTTAGTATGCCTTCCTTGGTAAGCATATTTACTTCTAGCTTTTGATTTGAAGTGACAGAAGCGCAACTCTTCCACTCAAACACATAGAGGCCACTGTAGGTTATTAACTGGCCTCATTTCAATATTGTTGTCTCAGGGAATACAGAAGCCTGGGGAGAGTGAGGGGGGGAATGGCTGGCCAGTGGAGCAGTGAGATTAAATTTGCATTCTTATAGAGGCATAGTTTGTGGCACCCCAAAAACAATTACAATGGTAACACCAAAGATTGCTTATCACAGATCACTGTAACAGATCTATTTTAAAATATGAGGAGAATTACAAAAATGTGATACAGAGACATGGAGTGAGAAAATGCTGGTGGAAAAGCAATGCTGTTAGACTCGCTCAAGAAGTGAGCAAGTTTGCTTGACTTCTTGCTGCAAGAAGTCAAATTGTAAAAAAAAAAAAGAAAAAAAAGTGGTATCTGCAAAACTTAGTAAAATGAGATATGCCTGCGTCCTCTGTTCACCTCCCTCCCCAGGTAGGTTGGGCTCTGATAAAATCCCAGAAGATTAGTCTCTGCTGATAGTGTTGCCTGAGGACAGGCCTTGTTAGAAGAACCAAGTGCTCTGGTAAATTGCAAATGGTTTCTGTTCCCCTCCCTTTGCAGAGCATCAGGGGAGCTCCAACTGGTCTTCACTGTAAGGAGCTGGTAGAGCTTCAGGGAGTAAAACTCATGGAGATCTGGGGGGCCCCCTATGACTGGGTTCTCCCGGAGTTTTTACCTCTCAGACTTGCCCGCAATGAGCCTCCAGCAATTTGTCAGGTATTGTTCAGGTTTTCCTTCCTCAGCACTGGTTCCCATAAAGGTTTTGCCTGTGGATTTCTGCTTTAGTTAAGTTGTGATTCTTTGTATTCACTTCTTTCTTCCTCTGATTTGGGGACAGTGGTTTGCCCGGTGACCTTACTTTCTCTGGTAGATCTGAGAAGAGTTGTTGGTTCTTCAACTTGTTTACCTTTTTACTTGTTAGGATGGAATGGTGACCTCCAGGTTTCTTACCTGCTGGACTGAAAACCTTTTCTTTCTTGCTAATATCAGATCTATTTTGCTTTACGAGGGCAAAGGAATGGACAAGCATAGGGGCACAAATTAAGAAGTGATAAATTCCAGTGATTACAAAAAACAGCATACCCCCGGGCTTGTTATGCTAAAAGCCAGTAAAAATTGACTAGGTTTAGTTTCTGAATATTTTTAATTTTTTAAAATTTTACTTATTTTCTCTCTTTTTTAATTGTTATTCAAGTACAATTGTCTCCATTTCCCCCCTACCTCTCTCCCCCACCCCAGCCCCCCCACCTCCCACCCTCAATCCTACCCCTCTTTGGCTTTGTCTATGTGTCCTTTATACATGTTCCTGACAATTAAAGTTTACATTCAACAGGATTTTGTATTAGCTTCAGGTGAATGGCATGGTGGTTAGATAATCATATACTTTACAAAGTGGGTCTCCCGGTATTTCCAGTACCCACCTGGCACCATACATAGTTATTACAATATTATTATTAATTGCTATTCAGCGAGGTCAATTATTTAGCTAAAGGCTTACTATAATGTACTTTTTGTGGTTGCTTCAAGTAAATGATATTATCTGTACTAGAATATTAGTGCTGAGAGGTCAAGAACTCTGTATGTTTGTGCCTGTCATCTACTCCAAGGGGTGAATGATGAAAGAGAACAGGAAAGGACTATTAATTCACTATAAACTGTAATAAATGTAAAACAGACATTTTTAAGTACACCTATCAACCTCGGGCAGAGAGGAATGCAAATTCTGGGAGTGTTGAGACCAGAGCTACAGATTATTTCTCTCTCTGGAGTACAGAACATTTTTGATCTCATGTTATTCCAAAAATAAGTGTAAATATTACATAATCAATCTAACCTTGTGGTAATATAAAATAAAAGTTTGCAATTCGAGAGTAAAATGGGTGCTGCCAAAAGGCGTGTTCTATCTGTTTTGTGTCCTCAAGGAATCTCTAGCCAGCTGGCAAAGTACCGTAGGGGTCTGTGGTTTCTCATTTAAAAAGCACACAGCAAGGCATCATTGTGACAAATTCATACCACAGGACTATGGGATTAGATCAGAATCCACAGTATTTACTAAGAGGAGATGAATATTTATTACGCTGACAAGCAAACATGTCACATGGCGATTTCATCTAATATCATATGTAATCACAAGAACTGACAAAGTTTAACACAAATTGACGAAAGCCTTCCGTAAAGTCTGCCTAAGCTGAACAGTATTCCTTAACGATGTGTAGCTCTTAGATTCTTTTGAGGATGTGATGAAAGCTCTAAACCCTCTCTCAAGGGAAAAACAAATACAAGCAGATACATTCATCTTTTTTCAACTTTTATGAATCCTCTGCAGGCCTGGACTCCGGGCTGAGGGCTCCTACTACTTAGATTTTCAAACGGATTAACCACGATGATGGCATGTGCTCCACATTCTAGAGTGGGAGTGTCACGTATGGTCTCTTCCTCCTTTCTCCTCTTTGTTTGAAGAGAGGGGTTGGTGTCCAAATAGGATAGGCCATTTTTCTTAATACAAGCACGTGACAAAAATGACTAGCAGTACAAAAGGTTACACAGTGAAAGTTCTTTTCTCTCTCAGATTTCAACTGCTGTCAGTTTCTGTAGTGTCTGCCAAGAGATAGACTGTGTGCATCTAAACATGCTTCATATATAATATATATGCGCATATATAATATACACATACATACATGCTAAAAATACTCATGCATATTGCAGACAGTTGCTCTATGCCCCCCTTTTTACTCCCAATAACCGTGTATCACAGATTCTATGACTGTTAATATTGCAGAATATTTTATTAATGTGCCATTGTTTATTTACCCTGTCTCCTATTGATATACATTTAGGTGGTTTGTAACCTCTAGCTACTAAAACCAATGAAGCAATAAACATCCTGGCACATATGTCTTTGTGCACATGGCAGAGACTATTTTAAGCGTAACGGCAGCGCTGGGGCTCCCAGGCTATGACTGGCGTTGGTTCGCAGACTCGCCACATTCAGCGCAGCATGTTTAGTCGTAAGAATGCTGTGGGGAAATTAATTCATTATATTCATGCCACCTCAGGGTAGCAATCATCCCTTCTATTCTTGCTTCTTCGTCTCTCACTGTAGCTTAATTCTGCAAGGGAACAGAAATGAGGCTGAACCTTAATTATATTTCATCATCTAGTTTGCCTGAATTATAGAAGAACAGAAGGGCTTCCGAAGCTCCGTTCCACCGTGATCGCAGTCCTGCCCGGAGAGCGGTGCCCCAGCGTCATCCCGTGCGCCGGCTGCGGTCGGCGGGAGCGGTCGGCAGGGCCTCGCACTGCGAGTCCGGGGTGCGGTGGGAGAGAAGCACTGCCTGTCTGGATTTCTGGTGCATGGGTTTCCTTATTGTGAAAAAAAGTGGGGAAATTAGAAGAGCACGGAGGCATAACTGTCAAGCTTCGCTGTTTGAGTTAGAGCGTTGCAGCAATGGGCCGACAAATTGCTGCATGCTAAGAGATTTATCCTGTTCATGCATTCAAGCATCTTTCAAGCATAAACCATAATTTATTTATCTCAGCGTCAGGGCCCCTTTGTTTCTCATATAGATGTTCCCGAACTGACAATTTTGTACATGGCAGGTAAAAGGTAATTTTTGTTTGAGCTGAAATCAGTTACTTTCTTCCGCATGTGCTGATTTACTAGTCTGGGTCTTGTCCTGTGCCCAGCCTCCGTACCCTGCACATCGGTGCTGGTTTTCTCCTGGAGTGCGATCCACATGGTCCACTGCTTAATGTGCGCCGACTGTTCAGGAAACCTTTGATTTGCAGCGCTCCTAGACGTGCCCCAAGTCCCAACGGCCTGTCTTCTTTGGATCCTTGTACTGACTCTCCCGTTGTTATGAGTGTTCACAATTGACTGACGGTATCTGGGCAGAAGACAGAACTGGGAAACAAGGAATAGAATGCAGAGGTCACACAGGTTTCAGAGGTCGGAGTAGAACATGAGTCAGTAAGGCAGACAGATTCAGAAGAGAGTCAGGACAAGCAGGGAGTCGGGACTCAGGCAGCTGGCAACAAAGAAGACCCAAAATCAAACTCAGGCACAGAGGGAGAGCTAGGAGCCAGGCAAGTGAGCACAGACTGAGAGAGCTCGAGATGTTGAAGGGAAAGCTCAAAGCGATGAGGGCCGGTGAGAAACCGGTGGCAGTAGGAAACCCTACCACTCATTCAGTGAATATCTGCGATGTGCCCACCTTGTGTTGGTAACTCCACTTGGCATTGGCTATAAAATAAATAGAGGGAAAAAAACCCTCATGGAGCTTATCTGTAAATACGGTATCCCTTTATGGTATTAAAGGGAAGGAAGGCTCAAACATCCTTGCATGAATGACTTGAGACGTGTGTATAAATAATTTATAATACTTAATTTGGTTGTATGGGGCAATGTTTTGTCAAGTATCTTTGGTGGAAATTAATTCTATAAGCTTTTTAAAAAAGTGTTCAAATACACTTAGCAATGCTATCAAAAGTTAGATTTTTTTTTAAAGCTCTGGAATTCTCAGAACCTTTTAATAGGCTAGAGCGCCATGTGAATTTACAGGAGAGCTGTACAGTCTGAGCTTTTCCCAAACCTCCGTAACTCACTGAGCATTTTTATTTCTAAAGTGAGTATCCCCTGGAACTATTATTCCATAAACAGTTTTTGACAAATGGTGATGTAGGGAGTGGGTGAGTAAGATAAAAACAAAAAAAGATAACTCATGTTGCCTTATGCCTTTAGGGATGCCATTGGCTCCCCTGAATCTTCTATTGCCAGCACTTTTTGCGATAACATCAAATTTGTGTGGGGACAATGTCAGCTGCTGACTTTCCTTCCCATCTTAGGGCGTGAGAGGCATGGAGCTATGTGAAGAAAGTCTGTGAATTCTTTCCTGCAGCATATGAAAAGTCAGCGTTAGATACGAGTGGAAGAAATACCAGGTGCCTCCCTTCTAACTGGAATGGCTGATGACTTTACACACGAAGTAAGTGCCCGTGGTATCAGCTACCACCCCAGATGTGCAAATGTGTGAAGGGCCGATCCCCGACTGCCATTCCGTTTTGACAGGTGGTGAAGTGGAACACTTTTCCCTGTGTCTGCCTTACAAGACATCCTTTTTAACGCAGGTTGGCTCTGTTCCATCACTTCTAAGTAAAGTCCCTTTTGTCCATCTCTGCTATGTATCCTTAGCTTAGAGTCCGAAATTTGAGTAAAGTCCATATCACCCACGGTTTTCCACTTCATATCTATTTTCTTTGAAGTAATTTGATATTTGGGGTAAAATGTATACTTAAAAATCAATTATTCATATTGTATTTGCTAGGTTATTGAGAAAAAAGATAACGTGTTTTGAGAATTGTACTATTTTATACTTTTGCAAAAAATGTTGTTTTCTAACTGCTAGTGAAGTATATATTTTTTGCCATTTTCATAATTCCAGGAATAATTCTGCTACTTAATGGTCCTGGATATAATAGAATCAAGAGCAGATGGTATATCTACTCATAAATGAAGGATCAAGAAAGCCTGTAGTAAAATACTCATAACAATAAAAGGTAACTGTATGAATTATGTCTGATATGAAAGAGAAAGAGAGGGGGTGACCCTATTTCTAGTTTTATTGAGGCATAAGCATTTTTGAAAACAATGAGGAAGTAAGGATGCCTTTGTTTTGAGCTCATGATGACAGGTTCCATTTCTGCATTAAATTGGTACATTTCTTTGTCTGGTAAGTTTTGATGGAATGTGGTTAACCTCATTATTTAATAGATTGAAAATAAAATAAGATGTTGATTAGCTTTGGTATCAGTGCAATTCATCTGGATATTTTGACAATGCATATCCGGCATGGCACTAATTAATGTGTGACTCACAGGGGATGGGAGTTCAGTTCATTGGCTAAACGTCCTAATTGTCACAAACATTTTTTTTACTTAGGATGACAAGACACAGGTACATGGGCAAATCACTTGTCTGTGATGAAAAATATCATGGTGGAATAAAGGGTAAAGATCAAAGCTATGTGTGAAGGGAGTTGACTTGAATGGACAGCACCTTGCTTCAACAGTATTTTCTTCTTCTAACAGATGTTGGGAAAAGGCAAAGGGACATAAGAGGCTACCTAGACATAAACAGCTGAACATAACTAACATACCTTTTGGAATGTAGCATTGTCGAAAGGAGAAAATCTTATCCTCAACTTCAGGTGGATCTCAGTTCAAATCTCAGTTCTAGCATCATTTATTAGCATAGTTCTTTCTGTGGCCTTAGACACGTCTCAGAATCATCATCTATAAATATACATTTTTGGCAGGAAAAAATAAAATCACGTATTAAAAAAGTCAGGCATAGTGCCTTAGTGATTATCAAATATTGTTTAATAAAATTCTCTTCTCTCATTTTTAATATCACATTTACATTTGAAATATGTGCCTCTTCTATACCTCTAATTTTGTTCTTGCTTATAACAATGCTACTTTCATGTGTTCGAAATTCAACTTCGATTTTATGTGCTAGGCATTATGGCACATGTGTGTGTGTTTAATTGCATGTTAATATATAATAAATACTTACATTACATCTATATAATTCCATATAAATGTATTCAATGCATAAATCTGGCGAGTATTATCCAGAAATGCATAGGAACATGAATCATTTCACTTCACACATGCAATCACATTCTATTGAGTATCGGCTCCATAGAAATAATAGAACAGCAAGCATCATGCTTAATGATTGAAAGGGTAGAAAAAAAACGGGGTGTCTTAGAAAAACTTAAAAACCAGCCAGTTTTTGATCTCATTCCTTTATTCTTTTATCATAGTGACTTCTTTCTGTTATCAGCCTGATGACTGTAATGAGCACTGTTATATTGCTCATTTGTCTTCTTTTCCACTCCTTGTCTCTACAGACACATGTGTATGTCTAACCCAGCCCAGAGAGCACAGGAGGGGATGAAGTGCCACTCTCCCCAGGTTTCAAAATGCCATCCGTCACCAGTGCATACATGTCTCCATCTTTTAAAAACAATTTAAAACTTTTTAATAGTTATTTCTCATTATGTCTTCCCTGAACACATTTGTTCTTATAAATATGATGACTGTTATTTCATTGAACATACGAGGACACAGAAGCCCAGGCAAAATAATTTGCTTTGTCCACCAAGCAGCAAATAGCAAGGTAGAAGTTAAAACTTCCTGGTATGCAAGTGTTTCTTTCACCTCTCCATCTTTTGTTGTGAAATCCAAACTTCAATGCAAAATTCTAATCTAATTATACCTAGAAGATGCTGGAGTTGGAGAACATGCTAAAATTCCTACATCTGTGCTTCATGGTATCCATGGATTTAAAACACACATAACTGAGCTGGTTGAAAGAGTAATTAAAATATTATTTGACTTTTTTCCTGGCAGAATCCTACAGTTGAGACTAACTGGTTGAGAAAAACCAAGCAATCCTTTTCAGTCCCACCAGGTAGACCATTCAAAACTGAAGGCCATTTTTTTTTCCCATAACCCACAGAAATTCTGGGAATAGGCAGGTTGTTTTAAGTAAGGGCACTGGACATTGGTTTAATTTGGAATTGCAGACTTTTGTAAATTCATCATGTAGATTTTAGGGATAAAAGAAAAACTCAATTATTATCTAATTGAAATCCCTCATTTCACAAAGGGAGCCTGGTCCAGAAATTAAAAAGTAAATTGGGCTCCCTAGAAAAGACAGTGGTTAGCTATTGGTGCCCTTCCTTCCTCCCTCCGTCCGTCCCTCCCTACCTTCACTAAAATCTAGATAGTTTGACTCTCTGGACTCAATGGCTTTCCATGGCATTTCCTAAATCTGCATAACACTATACAGTTCCCCACAACTTATAGCTTTTAATTTCATATTCTGATGAGGTGCTAAATTCCATGAAGTGCACTACATTTCTGACTATTTGTAATCATTTTTAAAATTGTTGATGTCTGATCAAGTTTAGTCATATGTTCTGTTTTTATAATTTTCTTTTTTCAGCTTTGTTGAGGTGTACTTAAACTACAAATTTGCACATATTTAATGGATATATTTTGATGAGTTTGTACATATGCATATTCCTGTGATGCTGCCACCACTTCCATGGTGATAAACACATTTATCACCTCCAGAAAGATTGCATGGGTCCTTTCACTTTTGCATGTGTTTGTGTGTGAAAAGAACACTTCTTATGAGACCTATTCGCTCAAGTTTTAAGTGTCTGACTAGCATGTCCTTTAGAAAGATCTACTGAAAAGTATAGAGCATAGAGTTAGCAGTATGTATCATATATATAAACATTAAGAGTAGATCGTGCATTAAGTGTTTTTATGACTCAAAACAAACAAATACATACATAGGTGTGGAGGAAATTTTTAGAGGTGATGGTTATATTTATAGCATAGTCTGTGATAATGCTTTCATGGTGCACACTTATTTCAAGTTCATCAGGTTGTGCACACTAAATGTGCACTGCTTTTTGTGTGTTAATCATACCTCAATAAAGTGTTTTTATAGAAAGGAAGACAGAAGAAAGACCTATGAGCTTTTTTTTAATGTATATTCCCAACTCTATTTTAGAATCAATGAATCAAAATTTCCTGACATGATGTCTAAAAAGAACAAATACACAAAACACCTTAGCAGCACACTTTACAATAGCCAAGTGCTGGAAGCAACGTAAGTGCCCATCAGTAAATGAGTGGATAAAAAACTATGGTACATTTACACAATGGATCACTATGCCCACTGTGCTTCAGAAAGAAAGAAGGAGCTCCTACCCTCCATGACAGCATGGATGGATGTGGAGAGTATTATGCTAAGTGAAGTAAGCCAGGTGGTGAAAGGCAAATACCATATGATCTCGCCTATAAGTGGAACCTAGTCAACAAAACAAATAGGCAAGCAAAATATAACTAGAGATATTGAAATAAAGAACAAAGTGCTCCAGCTGGTGTAGCTCAGTGGATTGAGCTCAGGCTGCGAACCAAAGGGTCGCCAATTTGATTCTCAATCAGGGCACATGCCTGGGTTGTGGGCCAGGTCCCCAGTAGGATGCATGTGAGAGGCAACCACACATTGAGGTGCCTCTCCTTCTCTTTCTCCTTCCTTTCCCCTCTCTCTAAAGATAAATAAATAAAATCTTTAAAAAAAAAGAACAGAGCGCAAGTAACCACAGGTGGTGGGAGTTGAAGAACAATTTTAAAAAAGAGAGAGGAAAAACTACCTTAGGTAATTCTGTTACATCACACATAGGAGCTACTTCACTAAGATACCTTACAATTTTTAAAAAAAGGAAGAAAAACACAATAATTTCAGAGAATATGCTGCTTGGGTATCTGACTAATTTGATATGGAAGAAACCTAGGGTTAGTGATGCCCTATAGCTGAGGTCATGGAGTCCCTTTCCTGGGTGACACACTATACAAGGCCTGCTCTTGCCCTTCTCCAGCTGTGCCTACAGCCTTTTCTTGGACAAGGTGTCCATGGACCTAATTGAATATATCCATGAATGGTATATGCATATATGTTCCTTTCTAGACCATGTTCTAGGTACCCGGGATCCAGAAATTTCCCTGGTCTATCTGTCTAGTCTGCTTCTGGGTTTGTGAGGACTTTTTCCTGAGACAATCTGTTATGGACATACTGCCCTTTATTGAGCAGAATTGCCAGCCCTAGGAGGGTGTGGTAGAACATGGGTGTGGAGAGGGGTACCCCTGCCCATGTCAGCCAAGCCTGCTGGTTGGAGGGGGTGAGAGAAATTCACTTATACTCTTGTTCCTCCCCCTCCCCTCATATCAGGAACTATTTGATATTAAAAAGGTGTGGGAAGCCTACAATGGCTTAGAGTTTCTCAGATATCATGTTTTTGCTTTGATGGTGTATTTGAAGTATAATGATAAAACTAGTATGTTGATTATGGAAAAACATGAAGAAGGTGAAGTTTTTTTGGTGCTGACAAAACTCAAAGCGCCAAACTGCCTTCTTAAACTGTGACAGGTCCCTACAACCCTTCTCTTCTCAAGCAGCACTCTAGAGTTAAAGCATCAAGTACACTTAGCAAGTGTCTCTACTATGTCTCTACTGTGTGTGGCGAGTGCCTACACTTTCGGAATCTAGTCAATCGATTCCTATTACCAGCTAACATATGGCCCTGGGCATCAAACCTTACGTGCATAGGGTGCATCACTGTGAATGAATGTCTTCCCTTCTTCGGTATCATATGATTCACCAGAAAGTCTTGTGAGACTGGCATCTCAGTAAAACATTACACTTTACAAATGAGGACACTCATCTGGAGCATTTCATTTCCTTGTCCAAATTCAAGTGATTAATAATTGGTAGATCTGAGCCTAATGGGGGAAAACAATTCAACCCAAAGCAGGCATGTTTCTACTGAAGGTCTATGCCTGGTGGTGCAGGGAGAGGCTATCAGAGATGAAAGACCACAGGAGAGAATGTTAGGTTCAGGTTTGAGACTGATTTGGAGTCAGATATATTCTTGAGCTTAGGATGTTAATAGGGAATATTTTTACTATGATTCCCTATGTAAGAGGAACTATTTGAAGAATAAAAATTAAAGAGTAACTTTTATATTCACAGAAAAAATTTACATATATTTTTAAAGACAGGACAGGGGCAGAAGTGGAAAGATGCCAAAAGACAAATGGCAAGTAGAAAATACAAAATAAGATTCAGAAGTAAATCTTAATACATCAGTAACTGCAATATATGTAAATAGACCAAACTTATTGATCAATTGACAGAACATCAGACTGAGAAATCAAGACACATTAACATTGTAAAAAATCAAGATATTCTATGCCAAAGAAAATCCAGGTTAGGAATTTTAATATCCAATTAAATTTTATATGAGTAGTTTAAAAAATTCATCAGAAAGATAAAAATGGTGATTAATGTAAGTGTTGAAATATACCCTTTTAAATCTATATTTACTAGTTGACAGAACTATATAAGGAAAATTAACAATTGTAGTTCAATAATTCAAAATACCCTTTTTTGAAAATAACAGCTTAGGCAAACATGAATAAATAGGTGAGACATTTGGAAAACATATACTAGATAAAACTTTGTAGTCAACCAACATGGAATATACATTACCTCATTATTCCCCACTTTCTTTTCAATTTGTTTATTTCCATTTTTGTCCTGTTCTTAAAATTATATATATTAGATTTAAAAAATAAAAATACTTTTTGTCACCTTACGTATCAATAATCATGAAAATCTAGATGAATTTAATGTTTCTAGCAACATAAAATGCTCAAATTAGCAAAATATGAAACAAAAATGTGAATAACACAATAAAAACAGATAATTTAATTAATAATGAACTCTTAGTCCATTTCCACCAAAAAGCCCAGGTCTAGTTTAAAGGTAAATTCTGCTAATTTTTTTAAGAAACAGATAATCCCAGTATTATATAAGAAGTTATCAAAAATCAAATCAAATCAAACAAAAAATGAACTTACTAAATTATTTTAATGAAGTTCTTTATAACGTTGACACTAAACAAGTTAAACCAGTGTAAGAAGAGAAATTATAGGCCAATTTCACTGATAAATATACATGTAAAAATTCTAAAGTACATAAATGCAATTGTGTGTTAAAAATAATACCTCATAAACCACGAGTTTATTCTAGAAATATAATCATGTTTAAACATTAGAAAAATACAACTCTAGATAATAATAGACTGTAAGAGAGAGATGCACATAAATGTCTCAAAATATGCAGAATTATCATAATGCTCTATATAACTTTATGACAAAAAGAGACAATTTTAAATAAAAAATCATTTCTTTAATTTTTAAAATGGCAAAAACAACAAAATTGGCAAATATTAATGTACTGCTGAGACTCTCATAAAAGCTTCTGCATTACTGGTGAGTGGTTACAATGTCTGTTCTCTGTGGATAAGAGACCCCCCAATGCCTAGGATATATGTGTTTACATCATTTCATTAAAACCAGAATTTTTTAGAGCAACCTTTGTTTTGCTGGTAGTAGCCAATATTTGGGTAACCTAAATGCCCATTTTCAGAGAAATGATTAATAGAATATGGTATGTGCATAAAATAAAATATGCCGAATCTAAAGCAAAGAAGCAGATTTATTGCAATTAGGCTACATCTCACAAACATGTTAATACTAGAAGGGAGCAAGGATACGATTTACAGCACCATTTATGCAAATTAAAAACACACGTTAAACAACTCCATATATTTTTCAAGGATACTCATATATCTAAGTAGGTACACAGAAGGGAAATTGGAAAGTTATATATTAAAAACACTAGAGTGAGTACCACTCAGGAGAAGAATAGCAGTAGGGATGAGAACTAAAGGCAACAAATAATACATGGAAATAAGTGAGGGACGCTGCAAGGGCAACTGTAAGAGTGGGCATGAATAATTTAACTGAATTCTGTGCACCTAGGGTGCAGATAAAATTAAAAGTAAAATTGACTGTATGATACATGTACTAAAAAGTTTGTATTTTTATGTGTTCCTTGCAAGGCTTTCTTATAGATCAAGTTCTCCAATTCCATTTGAAAAAAGATTCAAATTATATACCATTTTTTCCCATGAATACATCTGTAACATAATGCGGTTTTCACCTGTCGTGCTCTAAAAAATGGTTACTTTGCAGGGAACCCTGACTTCTCTGTCTTTTCTTGGTCATAGAAAGCTGTAGAAAAGTGGCCTATTTCCTTTGTTCAGACAGTGAGGATAAAAAGAAGTCTGTGGTTTTCAGGCAGCCTTTGGATTGACAGGCAGCCACCTAGAATCTGAATCCAATTCTGCAAGGGTCAGGGGGACAAAGTGAGCTATTCTATGAATATTCTTTCCTGATGTTGGATTGCCTTGAAGGAGTTCTACTGCAGTCCCGATGCTAAACGTACAAATAAGCAAATAAAGGTAAATCAAATAGATAAAACACACAGCAGCTTTTTCAAGAGCAAGTATTATTTTATTTTACTGGTGAAGGAAACTGACGCCCAGGGAGACTGAATGACATGTATTCTAAATCACACCATGAATCAGATAAAACTCAAGTCAGAACTGGAACCACGTTTTCTGATTCCCAGCCCAAACTGTTTCTACTGTAAAGTATTAAATTACGTATGCTTCATAGCGCAATAACAAAACGCATCATCAATATTTAAGATTCTTCATATGAAAGATTCCATAGCATTTGAAGGTTTATGGGAAGATGCAAAATAGCAATTTGTGTTTGACGTAGAGACATTTAAATGACTAAAGTTTTAATTAGCCACTAATTTTTTTCTTCCCACGGTATGCACAGTAAACTTTATCTGTTTGCTGTCTGAAGCTCTGTGTTTGCAAATTAGGAGCTGCTGCTTCTTTCCATTTTAATTAAAAATTGTGAGCTTGACATAATCAACTTCCTTTTTCGGTTGTGTAATGAACATTAATGAAACAAATTAAAGTGCTATTTAACATTCAGCCAATTTATTAATGGTTAGGCAGGATAACTTTGTTTTCAGGGACTGGAGTTGAACTTGAATAATTCAGGGAAATTAACTTTTCCAGCAGCATTTAATAGAACCACAGGAGAGCATGGGGTCTGCAAACTCAGGTCCGTGCACGGTGGATGTTATTATTCATAGTGAGAAGACATCTTGAAATCAGAGAAAACAGAAGTTTACTCAACAGTTCTACCCACTTGATTAAAATTCTGCTATTTCTGATGAGGTCACAGTGCCATGTTCTCACAATAGTGCTGTTGTCCACGTATTTATTTTCTCTATTTGTATATGCACTTCCCCAGTATTTGTGTGTGTGTGCGTGAGTGCGTTTATTGCTTGCATCTCAAGTGTCTTCTGTCTACCTGGTCTTACCTTGTATTTTACATTCTTCTGAGCATGTATTTATCATACTCAGAAGTTAATTTATGAAAGTCTTTGAGAGGCAAGATAATAGAGGGTTTTATGGTAAGTATTCACATTCCAACACTACCACCATCAAAAACAATTTGAATCCTTGATCTGCCTCTTACTAGCTCTGTGTTCTTGGGGCAAGTTATTACTTTTCTTGATCCACAAGTTTATCTCATAGAATTTATCACTCAATTAGAAAATGTTTTTGTGTCAGGGTTTGCATCAGGCTGGTTCATAATGAACCAAATGAACCTATTTGTGCTATCATGGAATTTACCCTTTAGCAGGAGAGAGAGACATAAGACATTAAATCAAATGTAGTTATTGTTTACTTAAATGTTCACCAGGTTTAGTGAAATGCTTAGAAGTCTGAAAATCATGGTAAAATATAGATAAAACACACAGCAGCTATCTGTGTGTGTTTTATCTATTTTTTCCTTAAGGAAAAAATGTAAATTAGAACTTGAAAGATGAGCAGAAGTTGGCCAAGAGAAAAGAAGAGGGAAAAGTGTTGCAGGAAAAGTGAAAAAGCATATGCAAACCTGTGAGCAGAAAGGAGCTTGGTTCCCACAAGCATTTACTTACAGAAGGCCAGAGCGGAGACAGAGAAATGTCCCTGACCTGGTGTGGGCACAGGGTAGATCCTGGGGAGCCCTGCAAACTGAACTGGGAATGTTAATCTTCACCTATGCGCAGTACTTTTTAGTAATTAATCACATCTACAACTTTATCTTCCCTTTTTCCTTATGTAATTTATTTACGAATTCTGGGATTAAGATATGGACATTTTGCAGGGGGCGGGGATCATTATTCTGCCTAGCACAGAAAGGAAACCAAGAAAGAATGTGATCTCAGAAAAAGTCCCGCTGGGAAACCAGGGAGTGTAAATTCACTTCCCAATCATTCCTTAAGGGTCTTTGCAGTGAGAAGTAAATTCATGGGCACTTGAAGCTGACAACAGACCTCCTAAGGAGATGTCAGTAGCTGTTGAGAGAAAAACGAAATTCGGGCAGATACTATTTTATGTAGCACTAAGAACAAATATGAAACCATAACATTTCATCAGTTGTAAGATGCCTCCTGATTTCAGCGATGATGCAGTGTGAAAAATGTGCATCTTACCATCAATGAAATCAGAAAATATTAAACTTTTATTAAGCACTTAATCTTACTATCGTCACCATACTCTTTAATATTTTTATATGTGCCAAATAATGAATATGTTGTCAAGTTGTACACTTCCATTTGTCAGGTTCCTTTATTCTTCTTATTCTTCTAGCTAAACAATGTCGTGTTGCATTGGGCTCATCTATCGACATGGACAGGGCAAACATGGGCACATGTGCCATGCCGACAACTCTCCCAGCTCTTTATCATATTCTTGACCTTGGGGAGACACCACAAATCATGCAAAAATACCCTTACAAAGCTTTAGAAAGGCTTAGGATCTTTCTCAGAGGTAAGGTGACATCATTGATTGTTGAAAGTAGGACTCCTCTGAGAGTCAAAGTGAGAGCTAGTAATAAATGCTTGAATAAGAAGTAAGAAATGGGAATATCCTAGGCAAAATAGGTATATCGTTTCTCTACTTCTCCAAATTCCATAATTCACTGCCAACTGATTAGAGCTAGCATGCCAGTCGAAACGTGTTTGCCAAGCTTGTCTAATAGTAAGGCCTTGATTTAAATAGAAACAAAAGAAGGATTGGGCTGGACTGGAAGTGGCTGTGGCTTTAGGGTCTCTTTGAGAAATTCTGACTGTTGTTGCTTCCCACCAGCTCTCCTGTCTGTCTGTCTGTCTCCTTGTCCTGACTTGCTCTTTGTCCGTGTGTGCCTTCACTCCGGCTGTGTCACTCTGGGACGCCGAGCAGCGATTTGCTGAGGTTGCTGCCTACACGCTTCTTTGTGCAGCTCCTTAGAGCCAACGTCACCCTGCTGACTCCAGCGGTTCATTTGTCCCCAGTCATAGCCTGATTTTGACAATTAGTTGTATGATGCGTCAGATAAGCCTGGGAGAGAGCAGTCAAGAGACAGAGAAACACAACACAGACACCATTTGCTAGGGTGTCTCTATGTGATGAAAAAGACTGTAAATGTGAACTTTTATAATGTGTAAACTGGGTAAATATTTTTTTTTAATTTAGGGCTAGAGATATATGAAATAATTAAAAGAAACACTCTAAAGAGATGCACCATATATTAAAATGAGGTGAGAAAATAATTACATTAAATGGTTTGATGTTTTGGCTGTATAATGCAAATGATCTGAACAAGTAAAATGAATGTAAAAATACAAAATATCCGGTTGTCTTAAATAACTTGATTTAAAGTACACAACGAAATGCATATTTCTACATAAAATTTAAATAAGAATAATTGCCAGTGTTATAATCAATATTGTAAATTGAACCACTATAAAAAAAGAATGATTGTCATGACATTCTTTCGTCATTAAAAAAATTAAATTATAAAAATCAGGCTGATTCCTACTCTCTTCTGTCTTGAGGGTCAAAAGTGAAGGCCCCAGGGCTTAGAAAGACCACTTCTCTCTTTCAAAGCATGATTGTTTTTGTTTGTCTATTTTGAAAAGAAAAATCAAAGCATAAATGGTTGGATCATAAATATTATAATATACTTTAATCATATAGCTGAATGAAAGGAAAGAAAGCCACCTAGGTAGTTGGCTACTACCTAGGCTAAGACAAAGGCTACTTAACCATTTCTCAGTATTTTGAAATATAACAAAAGAAATGGTCAAATATGCAAAGAAATGAAAAGAGACTTGATTGGACTCAAGAAAGACCAGGAAGAAAAAGACAAAGTTGTCTAAGAAGTAAAAAATAACAAGGTATCCAGGTGAAATACATTGAAATGAAAATTTACTAATTGGTTTTGAAGAAAGGCAGGGAATCAATCAAGAGAAAACAAATGTGATACAGAAACCACTAAAAATAGTCAAAGTAAAATAGTAGAAATAGAGCAAAGGCAAAGAAGAAATAACAGTATTCACAGAATCCCTAAAGAAGAAAAACAGTACAATTGAACAGGACAAATGAAGTCACCATTAGGCACCACACTAATGATTGTTTCACAAAGAATCGATGATGAATGCCAAAACCGGTGGGGTCAGTACAACGAGAAGCAGGGGATGTAGACAGTCTCAAAGTGTATCCCCGCGTATAATTACCGATAACAAGGGCTAGGTCAGGACTTTGCTATGGGGAGACCTGTCAGACGCCCTCTTGGCCGAGTGATGGAGGTTAGCATTACAATAAAACACCGAGTGTCATTATCGCCCTGTCAAGATGCATTAAGAAGGGCAAAACATCACTTCTGGGTTCCTTGTGTTAAAACTGTGCAACCTCCATGTCATCATGAGAAGACATAAACACAACTGAAGGATATTTTAATGGACAGAGAGTGCTCACTATTAAAAGTATCAAGATCTTGAAAGACAAAGGGAGAATCTCATGGACTGAAGGAGGCTAAGGAGATCTGATAACGAAATGAGATGTGGGATCCTGATGAGATCCTAGGCCAGAAATATGCTATTATGGAAAAACAGATTTAATGAAAGGGCTGAAGATTATTAGCGAATAATTTTACGTAAATGTTAACTTCCTGGTTTCTAAAATTTTATTATTATTGTCAGATGGTAATATTAGGAGAAGCTATGTGAAGAGAATTGGGACATTCTGTATTACTTTGTACAGTACAAATTTTTCTTTGCCTAAAATTATTTAAAACAGAAAAACCTGGAAAAGGGTAAGAATTTCGATGATGATAGCTGCTATTTAACTCTATGATTTTATGTTTATAAGAACACCATAACACATATATACATACTATATATTTTATTTTCTTTGTATCTGTACATAAATATAAAGAAATATAATATACATACATATATTATATATACAGGATATATATGTATATATAATATCAGATCAAATGGAAGATTTTCTCCAATTGAACATAGAATTTCTTTAAAATTCCTATCATTTCCAAGTTCTAATATTTAAAGTTTTATAGTTATACATGAAATAGATGTCTACTTATTAATTAATTCAGCTATTAGTGCATGTTTAAAGTAACATGATATAATGACATTTTTCATACATTCCATAAAGCAACACTTTGTGCATTTTTAAATCATCTTTGCCATTCCTTTTTCACTGTTATTACAGTCCCCTTTTGAGTCATTTTACACCATCTTTATTTCTCTCTAAATTATGTGATATATAGTGCTTTTGAATCTATCTCTGAGGCTGCCTTTAAAATTTTTATTCTGAGACATGGTACTAAATTATGGGAAGTCCGGACAATTTTCTTTTTTCTAATTCATCTGAATTTAAATAGAAATGTTAGCTGAAAGATGGATCTATTTACTATATTATTTTTAAAATGTTTCTCAGCAGATTTGCTTATTAAAAATATTCAACACCCACAATTAAAAATAATGATTCATAATCTCTTTTAAATTCATTTGTCTCCTTTAAAGTTGATTTTGAAAGCAAGTTTCAGCTTTCAAAAGTAACATTGTTTGCAATCTTTTCAATCTAATATGCATTCCCAGATGGTCCTTTAATGCAGGAAATGAATTCAGAAACCATCTCCTATTATGGGGTCCATAAGGTGGGCTTTTTCCTGAGGGTTCAGTAAGGGCATATACTGTGCTTCTGGCATCATTTTACTGTAGAGAAAATGCCAAACGTCCAAGACTCTCAAATGTGTCATGTTGGTGGTGCAGAGCTGTGCGCATGTTCCCAAGGTGGGCTGTTGCTTGACATCGCACCTCTTGCACAGGACTGGCTGGGCCACAGGGTCTGTCATCTCTGACCCCTTGCTCTCTTCTATGGTCCCGATTAAAGCAGAATGGCTGCTGGGAAACTGTATAGCAGCAGACAAAAGTCTACCTGCGTTTATGGAAATGGAATGAGGTCTGACAACTCATCAGCGATAAACTGAGAAGGCTCCTGCTTCCTGAAGGGGCCTGGCCCAGTAGGTACTGCCCTGCAACAGCCAGGCAGAAATCTGTCAGCAGGGTTTTATTTTCCTTGTCTCTAAGTCCATACACCTCTCTTTGCAAATATGTTTTTTCCTTTTCCACAGAGTTGTAAATCAATACTTACTTTTGTTGGGGAAATGCATGTGATGGATGTGACTTAGTTCCCCAACTCAAGTGAGCAAGAGAAGACAGGTGAGGAATTGTCTCACCCATCCTATGAAGGTGTATGTGCCTCAGGGAAAATCTAACACATTCTAGTCTACTGCCAGTCAAGGGTGTTGTGCCTGGCCTTATTGTGCAAGTGCTCGGACTCCTGGAAGAATGTTGGCTCTTGGATGCGGTGCCACGTGCTTGCATGTGATTCTTTACCAAGTTGGGAAGAACTAGGGGTCAGAGGCTAGGGCACAGTCTCCCGCAGTTTGCCAAATTTCATCTTCTAGAGCAGGGGTGTCCAACCCACTGCCCATGGGATGCATGCAGCCCAAAGATGGCTATGAATGTAGCCCAACACAAATTCATAAATTTACTTAAAACTTTATGAGATTTTTTTTGTATTTAATATCACAATGTATTTAATGTGTAACCCAAGACAACTCTTCTTCTGCCAGTGTGGCCCAGAGACGCCAAAAGGTTGGACAGCCCTTAGAGTGATGTTCAGATTTGGAGAACATGCTGTTTCCAGTGCCTGTGAAACCCAGAGGCCTCTAACACCTGTCTGGCCTAGGGAAAATCTCTCCCTTGCCCTTCTGCCAACCTGCGAAGGTAGAAACTCTCCTTCTTCCCCTGTAGTATGCTTAGAACGTTGTCTTTCCCCTGTTTAAACGTTTACTAAAGAATGAAAGGAAACGTTTCACACTGAAACTTTTGCTCTATACCTATGAAATCCCAGAAACAATGAAACACTAAGACCTGTGTAGCCAGGAACAGGGTTGCAGTGTAGGGAAGAAGGGGAAAAGACCAAAATCAAACCAAGTTAATATCTTAAATATTATCTTGCTGCAAGTTATAATTGACTAAAGGTGGCCAAATGAAAATGCAAAGCATCTTACAACTGACTCAGAAGGGGAAGATGAGCACTATTTTATTATAGGAACAGGAATCTGATTGTTTGCATCCAGAGAGGGAAAAGTCCTATATAACATGTGCTTGTGTCAATATATCATCACATTTGCTTATTGTCGATGCTAACTTCTCCCAGTTAAAAGGGACCATCTGCGTGTCTCCTTTGCTTTGCTCCTTCTGGCTTGTCTATGTGTATACGTGCTTTTTCTCCAGACCATATGCAAGCTCCAGGGAAGTTAGAATCCACTCCTGCTGCACATCTCTAATGTCCCCAGTGCCAAGCCTAGTACCAGACACACATAATGTAAGCTCAGTAAATTCACTGGAATTGCCCTGTGTGAGTATTTAGCATATGCCAAGTGCAACTGTACAGGCTGAGGAAAAAAATACAGATAAGCATAGATTGGGGCTACCTAACCTGCCATTTCCCTTGGGCATTGGAGCTTGTTTGATCTCTGTTTCCTGAGGGCCTCTACATTCTGGGTCCCTGACTATCATTCTAAGGATTGAACAATCCTTGATCCTAAATATGCACTAAATGCAACACTAGAATAAAACCATCTCCTGCAACCATAGCAATAAAATTGACTGCACTGAAGGTAGGGAGAGAGAATATAATATTGCTCTTTTGGGGAAACTGATAGCATACTCAAGGGACTATGGATTATAAGCAATGTTCATAGTATGCTCTAATTGCTGAACCTGGTTACCATGGATGGTAGATAATTTGTATTAGGTCTCTCAGCCTTTTCTCTATCTATTTTACCATTAGAGAGCCTGGAAAACTTGAAATCCCTTTGCAGGTGGGTCTGGATACGAATCAGGCTCTGCCACGGAAGAACACGCGCAAATCCAGCATCCAGATGTGAGTAGTTCAGAGAGAGGCCGTCACCCTGCTGTGGGAGCCACTGGAACTGTTTGCAGCAGCTACGGGTCAGGTTTCAGGACTTTAAGACGGCAGCAGCAGCAGCAGCAACTCGCTAAGCTCAGGACTGTAGCTACAACACAATGTCCTTAAACTTAACAAGCTGGTGGCAACTTCCTGACAAATGCCACTCTGCCCCTTCCAGCTTCAGTGTAAGCACCTGCTTCTGCCTTTCACATAGATAAGGAGAGTTTTGCAAGAAACTACCTAACTCACCCTGCCCCACCAAAGGGCAGTTCAAAGTGTTGATAAAGAAAAAACTAATAACTAAGAAACATTTGTGTATGTCCATATGTGCATTTATTACCTGTATATATACCCGTAAGTATGTGTATATTACCTATAACACCATACAATGCCACAGAAATAAGATACCTGAGAATGTCTATGCCTCTCCCCACCTTTCAATTAAGATGGAGAAACAAAAGCCCAACGAAGTTTTGGCTTGTCCAGATTTTAAGAACAAGACCTAGAGCCAGGGCTGCCACCCAGGTGTTTTGGCCGCATGTTCAGGGCTCTTTCTATTGTAAGACTTTGCTTCCAAATGTTTCCAAAAGATACTCTGTCGACTTAGTTAAAATTACTGCTCAAACATTCTTTGTTTCTCTTTCTGTCAGTCTCTTTCATCTTGCATTCTTTCTCTCCTACCAACTGACCCAGAGTCCAAGTAATTAAAATTCAAACATTATATCTATAATTATAGTGCAAAATTATGTTTTATATGTAACAAGGTGAGTATTCCTCTACATGGGATAAGGCATCATAACTATGGCCTACATTTGGGGATGATTTTAATCCAGTAATACTGTTTAAATGATATCATTTACAAAGTAGCAGTCGCTGGGGTTTATTATCTAGGTTTGAGCACTTCATTAACTTTATCAGCTGGGAAAGTTTCTTTACTTCTCTTACTCTGGTTCCATCATCTGTAAAGTGAAGTTAATAGGAGAGCTGTTAAATAGGGTTTTCTTGACTATTGTGCTGACTAAGGTCACGCATAATGGGGCATGGATTTTCATCATTTGCATGGAAGCTAGTGTTGACCTAGTGACTCTGGGCTTGCAAACTCTGGGGACATAAAAATGTTGTGCTCTTGGCACAGACGTTGTTTTTTTCATGAATAGGAGAAGGAGCTACAAGACCTGTCTAAGCAGCCGTAGGAACAACTATAATTTTCAAGAAGAGGGGAAGGGTGGGGCAGATTCCTCCTGGTGACTGTAGCCCACAGTGAAAGCAGCCCATTGTGGACCCCCAATTGTGGCTAACACATGCTTTTTGGGATTTCCCACCTTGTTTTGGAGAACAGGTGCTATCAGGATAACACATTTATATTATAGTTTTAAAACATTGATAACAAAAAATTTGGTATGTCATTTCCAATGCAGTTGGTGTGTATGCATCTATGCAGAGCTACTGTATATTGTCTTTCTAATATAAAGAAGATTTTTGCTTCTTCCTTGCAGGGGAAACATTCTTTGCACAACCAGTTTCTTCAGTGAGCAGAGCTTTAGCAATGGCTAGATTAAGAGGTGCTATCATCCTGAGATGATTAAAGACCTAAAGGAAGTCATTTGCATCACTCCCTGAAAGACAAAGTTAGGGGCTATATATTTTGTAAAAGATCCAGACACAGACATTGATTTTGTGGTGGACCACCGGAGCTCAACTCTGTCCCAGGGAAGCAAAATTTAGTGCCATTTTAAAAAAAGTTAATTAAACCCACTGATGTATGACCGGTAGAAAGGTGAGCATGTCAGAACGCTGGTGTTGCAAGAAGGCACTCTGAGAGGGCAGATTCACGGCTGAAAGGGTGGCTTGAAGGCAGTGCCCACACCTGCCCCCATCTCTTCAGAGAAGTCTAAAAAATGGAATGTAACCAGGGAATAACTACTGAGAAATCTAATGGAAGGATGTAATGGATAATGATCCAAGGGATCTGGGTCCTTCCTCCCTCCATTTATGTATTTAAAAACATTTACTGAGCACCTGAAAGGTACTAGTTGATGTGCTGGCTCTGAGAGACACAGCCATCGACAAGAAAAATGAGGTCCTTGATTTCAATGACTGGATATTCAATTGGTTCTGGTTTGACTCGCTGCATTATCCTTCATAGCTTACTTTTCTTCTCTGGGCCTCAATGTCTTCATCTGTCCATTGACTGATAATCTGCGATGCTGTTTTTGTCATAACCCTGAGAAATAGCACATGCAAGGGGATATAGTTTTGGTGGAGGGCAATGGAGAGGTAATATGATTGTAGACATTATGAGTGTGAGGTCCATCAGGCACTGATGGCTTAGAGATAGAGATGGAGACAGAGACTTAACACGGGCTGGAGTCATTCACAGGGGTACAGCCTCAGCAGCTCTCTTCTGGAAGGAGGGTTGACATGGGAAGGGGAAGGGTGTTGAATGCAGGAGGGCACTAGGCTAGTATGCAGACCTTGTTACTGCAACAGCCCTCACGATCACTCCGAGGTTGGAGGTTCCTCTTATTCCCACTGTAGAGATGAGGAAATCGAAATGACCTGAGATTGAAATGTCGAAGATCACACACTTAGCACTCTATGAAGTCCCTGTTTTCATCAGGTAGGCTCTCCTACAGAGTATGAAGAACAGAGAAACAGCAAAGGAGGAAAAAGCACTCCCTGCTGAGGGAAATCTTGTGGAATTCTTTGGAAAATTTAATTTTCCAGCATTTTCAGATTGACTGGAGTTCTTGGTTGATTGCTATCACCAGAGGCCCTTTAAATTTGTCTGAAGAAAATTTTAATGGTGGTTCCTGGCTTGTTGTCAAGGTTGGCTTTTCTAGGCTAATCCTATTGGTTTATTTTTTGCTCCTTCCCCTCAATCCCGCATGTCCTAAGATATGTCAGACCCAGCATCCTAAGATGCCCTACAGAGTTTCAATATTCCCCATTTCCTTTAGTTAAGCCGCAGCACCAAGCTCTGAGTATACATAAGCTCTAACAAACATTGCTTCCCATGTTACTGAATAGCTCTCTGTGTTTCACTTTGATAAATGTGTGTCCATGGAGCTGAGTCGTTCAGACACAGCCTAGTAAATGTAAGAAAATACTCTTTAAACTTCTTACATTCTGCCTTTCTCTCCACCCTCAAGCCAACTGCAGCAAAATACAGACTCTCTCCTGTTATACAAAAATCCTCTGAGCAAATGGCTCCAAGAGTAGATGTGGGGATCTTGTTTTACCCATCCATTTTCCCTTTCATCTGAAGGTCTCAGAAAAAAAAGAAACAGGGGGAAATAATAAAAGTTTCTCATTTGGGGGGTGGGCACAGTGATACAAATACATCACAGTGATATGCAAATGCATCCGAGGGGTATACAAATGCCAAGGATCCTGGACAGCTTTTAAAAGGGAAGCAATGCCTTCGGTCCCCAGGAACACGTTTGAGAGCCCGGAGGAAGAGATGCTGCCCCACAAGGAGCATGCATTGCTGCAAACAGCAGAGCGATAAAGTGCACAACAGGTCTCTGGATTGGCGCCTCTCCAAACGGCTTACCTCCTGATATCAGGTCCACACCATTTTCCTCCTGAGCCTGAATGCTGTATCGTCCCAGCATTGCTTTTTTTTTTGTGCAACTATTTTTAAAAAATAAATTTATTTCTTCTATGAAGTACTACTAAATAGGGCTCCGTGGATTCACTCAAAACTAAACAAAGGAAAAAAACATGAGCATGCAAAAGAGTGTTTTCTCTTTCTTAATTATGAGGCAAATATGAAGGTGTTTCCATTTGTTGATGGAAATGGGGCCCTTTTACGATGCAGTGAGAAAGTGTTTCTGGGGACCCACGCATGGGAGGTTGAGGTATTGTGGCAATATTTATTGGCATATAAATAGAAGGCTACTCCCAGATTTCTGGAGCCTCATCTCTGTCTCTCACACAGTGGAAAAGTCTAGCATTGTCTTCATCAGACACAGAACAAAGGCCAGTGTCCAAACATCTGTGCCATGACAAAACTTAGTCCAGTTCAGTCCCTGTGCCTGTCTGGCTAGTGTAATCTCCGTTCCGAGGTACGCTCTGGCAGGTGCTAATATCCAGGCTTGGGAATGGAGCCTGTGCTTGGAGTCTCTACTTGGAGTCCACACTTGGAGGCCAGGCTTGGGGTCCAAGGGGCTGCTAGACCCACATGGCTGCTACGGAGAGAGAACATAGGAGTGAACAGGGCCAGAGCATGTTACAGAGCAAGATAGAGAGAGCTTTCTTAAACTTGGATTATATTCTCTTGGGTTTCAGATAGACAAGGTACTCTTTCAAAATTAATGATTTCCCATTCCTTCATGAGGTTGCATTGAATGGTCTTCCCCCTAATCAGTCCATTTCCTAGATGTTCCCAGGTTTCTGTGTCCCTTATCCAATTCATCCCTTTTCCCAGGTGAGGCTCCTCCCCTTTATGTTTGCTGCTCTGCATTGCCTGCTGAGTAGAAGAACCTTCCCCTGTGCATCTTGGTTTCCACCGGACACGCACTCAGGAGAGGAATTTCCCCTTTATTGTTTTTTTTTTTTTTCCCTCGGCAATACAGGATAATGTCCAGTTGTACCCCAAGAGATTGGAAAACTGGTCCTTCCTCCCTGAAAGGGGGGTGGAGAGGTGTTCATCCCCTTGGCAGGGTAATGCTGTGATCCCTTGGGGGTATCTGAAGCTGTAACTTCCAGATTTAATCAGGCTTATTGTCTGACTTAGCTCCCTAGTTTATTAGACTTCTTAATGTCAGTTCCCTTTAATCCTTTCCTTTATTAATATCTAGCTGCCTACACTAACCTCATTGTCTTGTGGTATCTGGACGTGTAATGCCTGTTATGGGCTCATTGTTAGCCTGTAAATAGTGCAGGGTGTGTCTCTTTGGGGTCAGGGAATACAGATGCAAATTATGGATGGTACATATAACATAAAAACAGCTCCTTAAGGACAAAATCTCCCTTGGTTCCTCTCCTATGCTTTAAGATCAACCTGGTGTTTAGTATTTCCTTTAAGGAAACTTAAAATATTTTCTTCACTAGTGCAATCTGAAATCTCATTCGTTTAGAGAGACTCGGGATACCCTAAATGAGAGGGATCCATTCTGAATGGACTACATACACACAGAGAGAGAATGGTTCTAAGAGAGACTATCTATATGTAAAGTCCAGTGAAAGTCATTCGCTACAAGAATTGCATTAATTCTTCACCCGGCTTATCTGTAAACCGAAATGGCAACTATTCCCAAGGACTTTACATCAAGTCACTTTTATGATGCCCATAATATGACCCTCCTGGGTTTGCTGGCAGCTAATCTTCATTTTATTCCCTTTGATTATTTAATCATTCATGAAGCTCCTCTTCCCACTGGTACTCTCCAATTCCATAGAACCTGATAACAGAAAGATGTATTTTTACAGCATCCAGTGAGAGACTTCATAAATTCCATCCACTCTCAAGACAGCACCTAGTTTAAGATGATTAGGGTGTTTCACCAGCATTTATTCAACTCTTGATTCTTGTTCTTTAGAAGGTCATTTAAGGGGAAGTGATTCTAGGTGCCTTTTGTTTGCCTTAATCCTAATTTTTCCCAGACTTAAAAAAAAAAAAAAATCAGATTTCAGCCAGTGTTCCGATTCTGTGATCAATCAGCGTACCACCCCTTTTTTGGCAGGAAGTATGAAAATTCAGGGACAATCACTTGCACTAGAGTGTGGGTTTCACATTTCATTTTTGTTACAGTGTTGACCATAATGCGCCCATATTTATTTCATGCCAGGTTTTTTTCTCTGTATGGCCAAAATTGATTTCAAATGCTCTGTTATTTATAAGCGCCTTCTGTTTCCCAATTCCTCTCTCTTTCCTTTTCATCTTGTTTTTCCTCCTGTCCTCTCACCACTTGTTTTTGGATTGACCATAGTTACCAAAGTTACCGGGTATGGCACATGCCAAAGACATTAGCATGCAATTGTAATTGGGAATGAAGATTAAACCTCATAGCTGCTAAAACAACATATTGCTGTTAATTATTGATTTTTTAAAAAAAGTAGGAAAATTAGTAAAATCCATGGTAATAAATGGCCAGTTTCTTAACTGTCTGCACATTTTCTTTAATATATAAGGTTATTTACAACTTTTTTCCCCAAATTATTTCCCCCTCATCTGGTCACTGTCCTACTTCCAAAACACCAGCAGAGATCAAGAAGCCTTTCCTTAGATATTTTCTCAGGCTGGACATTCTAAGAGGTCATGCTGAGCTCCAAACCTGTGCCTTTCCTGAGTGACAATCCTAGAATTGTTGAAAGTCTTGCAGATTCAATGGTGTGCGCAACAGTTTGGGAGCTTCTTAGTTGAAACCTGTAACTGGACCCCTACACAGAGGGTAGGGGAGTACTGAAGAAAAAAGGCAGGGCACTCCAGGTCGGTGGGTGGCAGGTGTAACGAGTCAGGAAATTTACTGAGCCTTATCTTGTGTGGCTGCAAGATGAGTAGTTTTTCTGCGCAATTCTGCCCAATCCTAAAAGTTTATGTGGAGATCCTACCTAGGTTCAGTCAGGTGCACAGGAGCTGCTAACCAGGTTCAGTAACACACACGGGGACCTTGACAGGGTTTAGTCTTCTGCCTCATCCAGCTTGTCTTATTCCTGCATTACTAGATCAAGGGATGTGCTTGAGCAGCTTCTGAGAGAGGAGAAGACGCATCCCCAAGATGAGAGGGAGAGAGGAGCCTCCAATTGTCTGGGTCCAGCCCTTTGGTGGAAATTGCATTAATGTCCTCTTGGTGACCTTTCCCAACAGGTAGAAATGTTCCTTGTAGCAAGAGCACATGTTAGGGCCTCATTACACAGCGATTCCAGCATCAAACCCTTTATAAAACAACATATACTGTGTGCTGTGGTAGGGAGTAAAATTGAAAAAAGTTCTCTTTAATAAATGTTCCATGCGTATTTTTAATTGTTTTATTGAATTTGTGGGGTGGCATTGGTTAATAAAATATATAGGGTTCAGGTGTACAGTTCTATAATACAAATTCTGTATATTACATTGTGTATTTACCACCCAAACAGCTCTCCTTCCATCACCATTTATCTCCACCCCCATGATGTCTTCTATCTCCCCCTGCCCCCCTTTCCCACCAGTAATCATCGTCATGTTTTGTGTGCCTGTGAGTTTTTAAGTTTTTGTTTGTTTATTTTTGCTTGACCCCTTCACTTTTTTTCACCCAGACACATTTAAAAATGAAAAGGCTGTCTTTGATGAATATTCTATATGCTTTTTATTTTTCTGAAAGCAAGTACTATATCAACAAATGTATAGTTGTGGTAGTAGCTTTTTGGAGTGTGTGTTAGGAGGAGAGAGTAAAACAGAAATTTAGAGAAAGAAATATCAAGAAGAAAGAGATAGAGCAAGACAGGCTGGGTGAAAGCTGGTAATGTAATAGCTGTAACAACAGTAACAAAAATAATGCAAATACTTAGTATTTACTATATGTCAGGTAAGGCAGGGATGAGACTAGGGTGAGGCAAGTGTGGTACTCAATGCAGAGGAATTTTGGGGATCCTTTTGGTCTTAGTTTAAATCTGTGTGCCCAGAGAGGGCTTGCTTCCATGACCATCCTAGGAAAATCAGGTGAACACCCTGATCTTTTCAATCTCTGAGTCCATCATTGTTGGGTTTTTTTTCATTAAACTAATTAAAATTTGTAATATTTTTTTTTTAGTTTGACTTTACTGGGTCTCCCTTAACAGAAGGAAATACATTTGTCTTACTTATTAGTATATTCCCAGAAATGTACTCAGTGCCTTGCGTAGAATTGCTCAATGACATTTGTCGAATGCATAAATTATAATGCTAATAAGTACAGTAATAACAGCTGCCATTTAACCAAGATTTAGTCTGTGCCAAACCCTTCTACAAGCACTCACAATTCAGGAGGTAGAAGCTATTTTTATAACTATGTCTTATTTTATAATGATAAAATAATTGCTTAATAGAAGAAACGCAAATAGTACAGAAAATCTCCTCTAAGTTAAATCCGCTCCCCAGATATAACCTCTGTTCATATCCTGCTGGTAACCTTCTGTTCATATACAGATATATTATATGACCATATATATTTTAACTCAGTTTTATCTGTGGCCCAAAGAGTAATAACTCCACATTTTGAAGTGAGTCTCTAGACCAACAGTGGAGAACTTGGAAGAGTTGATTAACACCTGGCTCTTTATGAAGTTTCAACAGTTAGCCACCCATCTCCATCCTCTGAGACTGTGAAAAAGCCAAGAAAGGAGATACTTGAGTGTAGGGAAAATTTTTCTGTGGGGAGATTGTTGGCTCTATGATTTCCCTCTGTCCACTCATGCATCTCAAGCCTCCTTTCCAGGAGAGAGTCAGATTGGTCCCTGTGAAGATTTCTGGAGTGGCAGAGGATGAGGCTGTGTTTAAGAAGCGAGCACGTTCTTAGAAATGACAGGGCCAATGTGCAAGTGTTTACTTGATCAGATATGAACCATGTGGGAGAGAGAGCAGGCCTGGCAATGTCTGAGGGAGTCACCTAGAGAAGCCAGGAACCCTCAGCTGAAAGAGTAGGGGTGGGAGTGTGACAAAATGCCACAACGTCTCTTGTTGGGTCACATTTATGTGAGTCAACAGAGCTGTAGGTGAATTATCTTGAGTGGTAGGTTTTATTTAAGATCCTACATAGGACCCCAGAGAGAGATGTGTACCTGGTTCAGAGGAAAGAAATGGTGAACTGCATTAATATGGTTGGTAAGACCTTAGCTGGTCTTACCCACCCTCCTGCTTTTATCCCTCCTTTTAGAAGTGGAGGTAGGACAAAAGAGAGGCTTCTTGTAATGAAAGAAGGTAATGCCTATGCCAGTGTTTCCCATGCAATCTTCCTCCCTAAAGTAATTCCATTTTTATAGGGAGAGATATCAACTTCAATGATTTTATATCAACCTAAATGAATAATAAGTGAGATAAATCTCAAAATTTTGATCACTGCATAGAATGAAACTTTTAGTTACCTGAATGAGATTCTTCTGCCAATAGGAAAATATCATCTTCTCTGAGAGTAACTGAGTAAGACATGAAGACTACTCAATACTCCAGGTAGAGTTACAACCAGTTTTACAAGCACAGTTTCAGTGGATGAGACGGGGAGAGGAAGGCAATATTTTCTTATTGCACCCAGAGTTCCATTTAATCAATGCATGAGATTATATGTATGCACATTCTTTAAAAAAAATTGGAACATGTCATGTCTCCTCTTGTCAGTGTGCTGTGCACAGACCTCTATGTCAATGCTCAGTCAGCTACCAGGTAAGGGCTGCTGTCATCTTCATTTACACGACCTGAGCTTCCTTGTCTAGCATATCACTAGGAGCCAGGTAAATGGGCCCAGCTGGCAAATGACTTCTTCTTGTCTACTAACAAAAGTGAGAAACGGTGTTATAAGGAAGGCAGAACTTTTCTGATGTATGAGACTTTTATATTTAGTTTGATTCACTGTCATGAAAAAGGTCACTGAGGCAGCAGGAATTCAGACAATGCTACCTTCCAGCCTTTGCTCTTCTCTAGTGTTCCATTTTAGCAGATGGTATGTGGTCCACACTTAGCAGGAGTGAAGGGAGGACTATCGTTGATTAGGGAGAGATGAGATGCTACAGGAAGGAAATATGATTAGTGGAAAGCGCATTGGCCTAGAAGTAAGAGTTGATGCTGGTCCTGCTTACACAGAATCTCTCATTTGCTAGCCATGGGACCATGGCAGTCACACGGACTCCTAGCACCTCTCATCTCTTCACGTTAACCAGGATAGGCAATATTTAACATGCACAGAATTATTTTGAGAGTCAGATGAGATGATATATGTCGCAGTACTCCATCAGCTGTAAAAGACTAGGTACAAATACATGATTATACTTTTTATCAGGATGGGCGGGAATTTGTTTCACACCGTATGTCTGGGCATGTAGTTTTGATCATTTCAAATCTAGGAGAACTTTGCTAATATTGGCTGTGTTGGGTAAGTTCAAAAGTGAAACCCCAATGGTGCGCAGAGGTATGCCCCTCACACTGAGCTTGGAATCAAGGCTTTTGAGGTATGTCAGGGTCAGAACTCAGCTCTGCACGCATTTTGTGTAACCAGGGCAAGCTGCTTCATCCCTCTGAGTCTCATTTTCTGTATTTCTAAAATTGGATTCACAATACCCACCTCAGAGGTTTATTCTCAGGACTCAAGGAGATGATGTTTTAAAGCACGTAGCTGGTATATATTAAAGGCCCAGAAATTATAGCTGTTATTACTATCCCATGCCTCTCACTTTCTGCTCCAGCGGGGTGTGGCTGGGGACAAAGAATTCCCTGTGTCAATACATCTAGGAGCCATCATCCCAGCTCTGAATGCGCCATGGTAAATGGGGCACAGGCAGTAAATCGCTGCTTCTGGGCTAATGTAATGACAGCGGAACACTGCCTTGTGCAGGAGGCAGGACCTTTCTGATCTATGACGCTTTTGCAATGCTGATACCGCTGCTGCTGATCCAACAGTGCCTTGCTTGACATTTATGGGGGGGAAAACATCGTGACCTTGTAATCCTTAAATCAGAAAAAAAAAAGTAAAACAATGCAAGAATTGTGTGGGTTTTGTTTCAGTACATCCAAGATTCTTTTCTTCGGATTGAACTCTGACCTTCATGTCAAGCATGAAAAGCTAATAAGTTTTTTTTTTCTCTTTGTTTACCTGCTTCTGACCACAGTGAGGTTTGGTGGGTGGGTGAAACTTCAGCATAAATTACAAACAGGAAAGATGGGTTTTGACTCTACATTGCCATGACCTCCTCTCCTATCCAAGATCTACATGGCAGCCGGAGGGAATCTTACAAGTATAAGCTGTGTCACCCAGCCCCTGCGTTATGAACCTGCGTCCCCACAAAAATTCATATGTCGAAATTCTAACCCTCAAAATGACTGTATGTAAAGAAAGAACCTTGGCCTGGCTGGCTGGTTCAGTGGGTTGGCATATCGTTCCATACACCAAACGGTTGCTGGTTTGATTCCTGGTCAGGGTGCATATCCAGGTTTGCGGATTTGATCCCTGGTCGGGGTGTGTGTGGGAGGCAACCAATCATTGCTTCTCTCTCACAATGGTCTCTCTCTCTCTCTCTCTCTCTCTCTCTCTCTCTCTCTCTCTCTCTCCCTGCCCCCCTCTGTCTCCTCCCTCTCTCTCCCTAAAATCAATAAACATATTCTCAGGTGAGGGTGAAATAAATAAATATATAATTAATTAAGTAACCTTTAAGGAGGTAGAGTAGAATGAGGCCCTACAACAATAGAACTGATCTTTATAAGAAAAGGAAGTGCCTGCAGAAGAAAGGACATGTGAGGACACAGAAAGGAAGTGGTCATCTGTAAGCCTGGAAGGGAGGTTTCACCAGAAACCAACTGCCTGGTACCTTGATCTTGGTACCAGATCTCTAAAATTGTGAGAAAATAAATTTCTGTTGTTTAAGCCACCTGTGTGTGGTATTCTGTTACGGCAGCCTTGTCAGACTAGTACATGCACTTAAAAGTCTCCAGTCTCTCCCCATTTAGTTCAGGATAAAGTTCAATGTTTTTAGCATGAATTCTGAAACCCTGATTCGGCCTCATCCACCTGCTCATGCCTCCTGTGTTTCTCCCCACTGCACTCCCTGCACACTGACTTGTATTCTTCGGATATTCTAAGTTTGTAGGGGGAAAAAAAAGCCATCAAGGTTTTCACACTTGAAGTTGGTCTGTCTGGAACTCTCATTCCCTGGTAGGTTTTAAGACTGGCTTTCTCTTCCTTCAAGTCTCAGTTCAAATACCCCCTTATCGGGGATGTTATGCCTGTTATCCCATCTATAGTGTCCCCATACTCCCCACCCTTACTACTTTCTGTTAGATTATTCTCTTATTCCCACCTCAGCAGTTATCACTGCCTGACATCATCTCTTTCATTTACTGTTCATCTTTCTCACTGAAGCCAAAGCCCCATGAGGGAGGGGCCCATGTTGCTGAGTATTCCTTCTCCATCCAGCGTCAGGAATAGCTCTTGACAATGGGAGCTGTTCAGTACATACGTGTATGTTGCATGTTCAAGGAACAAATATTTCTCTTCTTTCTGTTTCCTAGTTCCCATTCCCCTTTTCACCAACTGTGTACCCATTGCCCGTCCCCTAGCTCATGCCCCAGGCTTCCTGTTTTGAGATATCTTTTCCGATTAATTAAAGGCTCTTAAAATTAAGATAATTCTGCTCACAGATGCGGTTGTATTTCCTTTAGAATGAGACTGTCTGTGTTGAAATTTTAGTGAAAAGGGCAAATACCGAGGGGTAGCATGGCCAGTGCAATTCCCTTAAATTGAAATCGCCCTCAATAACCTTTCATTGCACTTGATCTACATGCTTCACAGGCTTTGGCTATTTTCAAACTAAAAAGGAAGAATTGGTGTTTATTAAAAAAAATGACACATTTATAAAAACGGGATCTTAGACAAAACATGACTAATTTTACAGGATTTTTACTGCACTGAGGATTCAACAAAAGAAAATCTCTCCTGAAGGTGGGAGAGGGAGGTAATGTAAGATGAGGTAGTCACAAAGCCAGGAAGGGTGCCACAGCCCAGCGACATTAAAATTCAGTCTTGAATGGTGTGAACCACTGAACCGCAACTTCAACATGTTGAATCCACAACAACACCACTTCACATGTTGACAAAGGGGGGAAGTGAGGTGCCAGGTAGAGTTTCTGATCTCTAGGTTCCTGCTTCAGGATGCCCCTAACCTTGTATCAAAACTTTCTCTCCCTCTGTTCCTCTGAGTCATGCGAACTAAAGCCAGCTGATTCCAATGCCAACATGACGTCATTTGTCACTTTTCGTTGCAAGAGTTTACATAGGAAACACTATCCAGCTTTTATGGAGGAAAACTTGCATTTTATCTCTGTTTCTAAAGTTCATTACCCTGAGCCTAAGCTCAGTTTCAATATCAAAGGCAAGCAGAATGGTCTGAATCTAATAGAGGAGTGGACTGATCACGGAGAAGAATGAGCCAGGCACCTGGGAGCGAACATCGTTTCTCAACCAATGTCGTTAACACCTTCGTTCTCCTGTTTTATCAAAATATCTGGTAACTTGAGATAGTTTTAGAATTCCCTTTTCCATCAGCACCCAATACTTAACTTTAGTACTATTTTGTGAGGAAGACTCTACCAGGTTGTTTTACATACTTAGCCTTGAATGTATAGTTAATTTTTCTGACTTGTACATAACGGGAAAAGGCTCCTTTAGTTCACAGAATGCTTAGCACACAGACAGCTTACCAGTTCATAGGATGCCTAATAAAAACCACTCTCTGTGCATTTAAATGCTACCTTTCGTCCATCCCATTCTGTCCGTCTCCATTGCCTATGCAAGTAAAACTTGTTGCTACATTACATTGCATTTGATTAAAGAGAAGCTGCTTGTGTTTTCTTTACCAAAACATAAAGAGAAAAGGCAAATATTCTAGAAACACCCCTCACCTTTAGCAGGAAAGAATAAACACAATGACACCTGATCAATGCAGAAGAGCTGGAGAAATAATGGGCACCTGGAAAGAGAAGCATAAGAAACAAAATAAAACAAAACCTTTAAAATGATAATAAACCTGGAGATAAAACACATTACCTTCTCACACTGGCAATGATTTCTGCTAAGAGAAACATTCTCTCCCCCTCTTTTTCTCTCTCCATGTTTTATCCTGAAGAAACAACGTACTAGTGATGAGAAGGTTGTTGTTGTTTTTTCCTATTAAATGAAAAATCACTGCAGTTCACAGTAATACTAAAAGAAACCTAATAATAGAATATATTTTAATTGTAGATAAGTATTCTTTTTGGCAGACTTACAGGGACACATGAGCAGTGATGTCTTCTCTGGCATTTATTTCTCCTTATCGGGGCTCTCCCTCAAGTAAGGTGTGGTTAACATTTAACCCAACTTTTTAAAATCAGGTGTAAGACCTGTAAAGGACTTATATATTCCTTTGGGCATATAAGAAAATAAAAATTATAATACATTAAAATTTTCATATTTTTATATTCCTATGTATGACTTACCCATTTAATATACGGGGTATAAGATGAATGCAGGAATCCATGTTATCTGTATGTTTTGTGATCACTTGTTTTTTCTTCTATAAATAGCCGTTATAATTCTTTGTACTCCACTTAAATAAGGAAGATGCAAAACTTTGCAAACACTTATTTCCATAATCTTTTCTCTCAATATGCTCTCTAAGGTAAATTTGCATAATATTGTCACCATGTGGTCAGACCTGATTTCAAACAAACTTGGTGTTTGTGTATTTCCCCTAAGATTGCTGCAGTTATGTGGATAGATTTAGAGTAACCCCACTCTAGTATTAAATAATTTGGCACATTGTTTTCTCAAATCAATTCTTGATTTAGTTCGAATTGTGCTCATGCATTTAAAAACCCTAACTCTATCCTCATTTACAGTGTGTCTTAATCTTTTGGCATGTCTTGCTTGTAATAAGCAGCAATTTTCCTGGGCACACTTTGCAGAATACATGAGTGGTTCTGGTCCTCAAGTCTTTGAATCATACTCTTGCTCTAGAAGGGTTCATGTGTGTTTATTCTTATGATGACTTACATACTTATCAGAAAAGACACCACTTTTACTCCTGCAATTTCTCTAGTAGTAATAGATAACATTTATTCATCATTTTCTGCATGCTTGGACACTCTTTTAAGTGTGTGTTGTTCAGGGGCCCAGCGGGAAAGAGATGGCATAGTTAAAATAATTTAGAGAGTTTAATTAAGACAATTCTACAAACACACATATATATGTATATATACACACATATATTTTCTTATAAATTTTTCTTATAAATATTTTATATATTTTTCTTATAAAATTATATCTATAATTTTTAATTTCATATATATGAAATTAAAGGAAAACAACAGGGGAAGGTGAAGCTCTCCAGAGTTAGTAACAAACAGAAGCTGCTGCTACTCCGAAGCTGGAAAGAGCAAGAGGTGAGGGAGGTTGGCAGAACTTGGCACAAGTATGGCTGTGGCAAAACTCAGTTCCAACTTGGCTTTTGGTGGCAGACCGCTTCAGGGAGAGGCCTGGCAGGGAGCTGGGAAGAAGTGTGCAGGCTTCACTTTTCTGGATTGACATATGCACCCTAAGGGAAAGAAGGTCCTTTTTTGGGCTTGCTAAACTGGAACTGGAAATGGTCACCCATCCCGCTGCGTGGAGAAAGTGTTTCTCTAAAGTAAAAGGAAATGACGCCCACACATTGGGAAACCAGAAAAAGCAGCGATAAAACATGGATGGGGTCAGAGACAGAGATCCTTCCTTAAGTGGTATCTCAGATTGCAATCCTTTAGACCCTCGTTCTTACAGAATCTTCTCTGTTCTGCCAATTCCCCAGTATCTTTCCCAGCTCAGGAGACAATGAAGCCTTTTCTTTTTTAAACTAGTGTGAACTGGGTGTCTATTACTTGCCCCAGAAAAAGCCTTGACTGCTACATGAAAATAGTTTAAAAATGCATTCTACTAAGCTTTCTGACATCAAAGAATTGCTGTACTCCAGACTAGCAAAATTTGACCTAAATGTGATTTCTGATATAAAAGAAATTCAAATTTTTAAAGAAAATTTTTCTTATAAAAGTCTAAACTTTAATGCACAATTCTGAAGCAGCCAGCCTCCTCCTCTGGCTTCTAATAAAAGTCAAATACAAGACACATGTGCAGGAGTTTGGGGGACAAGAGCAAAGCGAAGTCTGTACACTGGGTTGAACTAGATTTGAAAGACTATCCCATATCCTGATCACTGTTACCAAGAAGTGGGATCCAAAGATTTCAGAGACTGGAATCCAAAGGATCAAAATTACCACATTTTGCCATGTATAATGGCTGCACATCCATATTTTTGGCCCAAACTTTCAGGAAAACTTTTTTGTTTGTTTTAATTTTGTTATTTTTATTTATATTTAGAAACAAAATCAGTTTTCATATTCCAGGGTAATATTTTATTTTGCAAATAGATAGCATTATTGCTGTCTAGAGTTACACTTTTAATACCTAATCATAAATAAAAGAATTAAAAACTTTCATATAGATAACAGAATTAGCACTACCCATGTATAATGCGCATCCTTATTTTCCCATCAAAAATTTGTGCAAAAAAAGTGCACAGTGCACATGGGAAAATATGGTAAACTTACCAGAAAAACAGAGATAGAAAAACATATTGGACAAGGGAGAAAAAGAGAGTCTGTTACCCTGATCCAATAGAGCCCAACAGCTACTTAATGATTTGATAGCTGTTTGTTTGCCTTCTTCCTTTACATTCTTATTCTTTAGTCATCCAAGAAATAAAGACTTTTAATTTAATTTGCTACTTTACTGTGAAGTGCCATAAATTTCATTTATGAAACCATTTGAGATTTCTCTAATTAAAATTCTTATTCAATAACACTTTTGTATATCTTATATCTTGATGAAGAACAAGAAAAATGCTTAGTCACAGATCCATAAGGCTTTCAAAACTTGCCTTTGCTACAGGGTTCATATTATTTTTCTTCTCAGATAAAAGTAGGAGGTTGCTGGTAATGTATTTTTTAGTCAAGTGTTCACAATTCACTATCTTGTCTACCTATAATATTGACATTTTTTCCTATTCTCAGTCAATACAGTAAAGCCTGTTTCCATTATCCCCACAATCAATCTTTAAAAATCTATTGCAATGTTTCAATTTCCACATTAATATCATGTTAGTGTTTCCCATCATCCGTTTTTGCCAGACCTCTGAGAAATAGTATGAGGCTCACATGTATTCATGTTGTCGGGTTTTTTTTTTCAGAGCTCTGAAATTTTTATGGTAAACAAGTGAACAAAACCCTAAATAGATTATTTATTATCTCCACCTATAATTTTATTAGGCATTTATAAATTTTCCTGTGATAGTAATTAAATATTCTTTAAGTAACCTGAAGTAAAATAATGGAAAGAACCAACTTCCATCTTTTTAAGTTAATTATTTTATTGTCATTCCAATACAGTTGTCCGCATATTTTTAATTACACGTGGCCCTTAAGAGAGTGGCCTCTCCTCACAGGCACTTATTATGGGCTGGAATATAGGTAGTTACATTGTTCAAACAAATATAACTTCTTCCAAAAAGAAATTTCAATACTACATTTCTCCAAAGAGCTTGAAATTTTGAATACACCTGTCATTTAGATTTTAGTAGAGTTATGTTCCCAGGGAATATTTGGTTGAACATCTCTTTTCTACTTTTCTTTTTCTATTTAATTTCTTACAACTTTAGAGTCTCCCATGACCTTCTGGAAGAATGATCTCAACATTAGGGTAGACGTGAGACACTGGAAAGGATAATAAAAGTATGTAGAAAAAGAAACTAAATATTGAGTGCTAGATGTTATATTATCTACGTATGGTGGATGACATTTATCGAACGTTTACTATATATAAGATCCTCAACCAAGTGCTTTTGTGCATGAAGCCATTTAGACTTCGTAACAATTGAATGGGGTAAGAATTAGAATGCCTGTCTTCTATGTGACAAGTTGAGGGTTGCTGTGGTTAAGGCAGACATTCATAGATACAAGCTCACTAAAGTGATAGCTTTAAATCAAACACAGGATTGTCTGATGTCAAAAGTCCTGGTCCTAATCAATATATATATACTTACTTTCAGGCTTTGTGACAAGATCATGATTTAAGAATTGTTAGCACTGTGTAGTTGTGTGAAGTGTTTAAAGAAATTGTATAGCTCACCCAGTTTCTCAGAGTCGATAAAGCACAAAACTGGAATCGGAATGCGCATCATGGAACTCCAGAGCCACTGTGGTAAGAAACACACAAAAGCTGCAATTGTGTGATTTCACCTTCTGATACAATGAGGCCTCCTAGAAACAATCGGCTGCAATTCTCATCGACTCAGTTTAAGAAGTCATAAGGGCTTAAGTCATATCTCCTGGACCCTCCCACCTA
This sequence comes from Anoura caudifer, assembly GCA_004027475.1. NCBI lineage: Eukaryota > Metazoa > Chordata > Mammalia > Chiroptera > Phyllostomidae > Anoura > Anoura caudifer. Next base: position 6,188 of record PVKU01000199.1, on the reverse strand, counting down.
TGACGAATCAGAAGTGACACCGCTGGAGTAAACTAAGTGAGTGGACACTTGCCTGAATGGTTTGTTTCTTTTGGGTCCGTCATCACTGCAGTTATTTACAAACCATACAACAGGCCTGGTGATTTAGTTTTCACATTAGTTGCTGAACCACACTCTAGGAAGAGCAAGTGTTTATTTTTTGTTTGTTTGCTTGTTTTTGTTTTTTAATCTTTCACTTGTTCAAGGGAGACCACAGAAGAAAAACTGAGAAGCCTCAGAGGCAAAATGAGCAAATACCTTCTGTCTTAAAACTGTCATTGTGGCTGCAAATCAACACCTTAAAAAGAAGACACTTGAAATTAATCATAAGAAGTGACTCAAGAAAATAAGTCAGTGCCCTGACCCTAATACGCTTTCTCATATGGCTTTGCAATGACCCAGGTCACAGTCGTATTCTAATATTTTGGTTTGAATGGTTAGTCTATTCTTGTGTATGTTAGTTTTCTATTGCTGTGAAACAAATGATCAAATACTTAGAAGCTTAACAGAACTCATATTAATTACCTCACAGTTCTGGGATTTGAAGTCTAGACTAATGAGCTAAGTTCTCAGTCTCACAAGTCTGTAATCAATGTGAACTCAAGCTTGCATTCCCAGCTGGAGGCTAGACTGGAAAAGAAATTATGTCCAAGCCTACTTGGGGTTGCAGAATTCATTTCTTTGCCAGTGAAGGATGTACGTCCCAGGCTTCTTGCTGACTTTCAGCCTGGGCCTGCTTTCAGCTCCTGGAGACCAACTGCAGTTCTTTGTCAGGTGACCCTCTTAAGACACATCAACATGCTTTTTCAAGGTCAACAAAGGAGAGCTAGATACCTGAGTAGGACAGGTACTAGATGCTAATTGTCCACCCTAACCTCTGCCACTGTCCACTGGTCGGAGGCAAGTTCCAGGTCTCACTGCCAATCTAGGTGAGGGGCTTTCACCAGGGCACAAATCCAAGAAGCCAGGGATCATGAAGATCAACTTCAAGTCTATCCTGCTCTCTGTGGAATGGGCACAAGCGAGTCTGAAAAGCTGTATAAAATAGTTTTAAACATGTAACACTTTCACTTCTCTTCATTCACCAGGACCCTTTAGAAGGCCAAGCTCTGGAGTTTCCTGAGAGACAAACTATAGCCCTGAGTGGTGAATCGCCATTTATTACTTTTTTTTCACTTGAATCAGAATCTCATTAAAACTAGCTTAATCGATTAAAAAAAAAAAACCATTATTGACAGGAAACTGACTCGCTCCTAGTTCCTGGACTTCAGGTACGATTTGGATCGGAGACCACATAGTCATACGGAAGCAGCATTTCTGTGTCCCCACCTTCTGTCTTTGTTCCGTTCTGAACTTCCTCTGTATTCTGGCTATGGAACAACTTTTCTTTTTGCATTAAAACCTATGAAGAAAATGGTCGGAATGGAAGAGAGGTTTTGAAAAATTGGAGATTGATGTACTAGGGGTCAAGAATTCAACTATGAATGATACAAGCATGGCCACAGGGCAGAGTTATGTTGTATAAACCTGGCTACACCTGTCTCACAGTATTGTAGATGGACATGGGGAAAAGAGAAGGACTTTTCCAGAAAAGTGGTGGATGGCAGAATTGGGTCTTCTCTGCATTGTGTGAAGACTATGAATATCTATCTATCATATCTGTCTGTCTGTCTATCTATCCATCTGGTGAGCCAGTCCTCAGAATATGTATTTTTCATGTCTTTGAGGCTATAATGTCCTGGAGAATTGGAATCTCAGCATTAGTCTTTTGCACATTTACATATTCAGTTAATGCCAAACTTAATCTCTTCTGCCTTTCAGTGCCATTAGGTTGGAATTTTATACCCCTGCTTAAAGCCTTCCAAAGATTTCCGATTTTATTTATAAGGAAAGCCAATGTCCACTTGATGGGCCGCATTGCAGTTTACAGAACAAGTGAGGTCAGTGTTTCTTCTCCGACCTCACCTCCAGCTACTTTTTCTGTCACTCACTCTGCTTCCCTGCTGGACCTGAAACCCATCAGGCAACTCGTACCCCAGGGCCTTTGCTTTTGCCCCATCCTCTCCTTGGAAAGGTCTCCCTTTGGATGGCCAGAAAGTTCTGTGCTCTCCCTATTTCTAATCTCCCACCCTAACTAAATATTTTTGACTTATTGAGGTATAATTGACAAATAAAAATTACCAATATTTAAGATGTACAATGTGATGTCTTGATATACACATACATTTTGAAGTAAGCACAAAATCAAGATAATGAATCAATCACCTCACATGGTATTTATTTATTTATTTATTTTTTTCCTTAAGATTTACCCTCACAGCAAATTCCACAGCACAGTATTATTAACCACAGTCACATCGCTGAACAGATCTCTAGAGCTTATTCATCCTACTTAACTGAAACTTTATACCCATAGAACAACAGTTCACCATTTCCCACTCCCTCCAACCCTGGGAACTACCATCATTTACTCTGTTTTTTGTTTGTTTGTTTGTTTGTGTGTGTGTGTGTGTGTGTGTGTGTGAACTTTACCATTTTTTATAGCTCACATAAGTGGAATTTTCCTTTTGTGCCTGGCTTTTCTCCCTTAGCATAACGTCCTCCAGATTCATTCATGCGGTCACAGGATTTTCTTCTTTTTAAGCCTGAGTAATATTCTATGACATGTTTGTACCACAATTTCCTTATCCGTTTACCCTCTAGGGGACATTCAGGGGGTTTCCATACCTTAGCTATTGTGAGTCAAGTTGCAGTAAAGATGGGAGTGTGGACGTCTCCCTGTAACTGATTTCAGTGCCTTGGAGATACACTCAGAAGTGAGATTATGGGTCAGACCTTCGTTCCACTTTCAGATTTTTGAGGAATTTCCATACTGAGTGTCATAGTGGTTGTACCCATTTACATTCCTATCAAAAGTGTGCAAATGTTCCAATTTCTTCATGTCCTCACCAATACTTACATTTTGTCTTTTCGTATAATAGCCATCCTAACAGGTATGAGGTGATATCTTACTGTGGTTTTGATTTTCATTGCCATAATGATTAATGATGCTGAACACCTTTTCACATATCTGTTGGCCATTTGTATGTTTTCTTTGGAGAAACATCTATTTAAGTTTTTGCCCACTCTAAAATCAGGTTCTTGGCTTTTTGTTATTGAGTTGTAAGAGTTCCTTATATATCTCATGTTAACCCCTTGTTAGCTGTATGCTTGCAAATATTTTCCTCCATTCTGTAGGCCTTGCATTCTGTTGACTGTTTTATTTGCAATCCAGAAAATTTTAAGATTGATGTAATCTCACTTGTCATTTTTATTTGTTGCCTGTGCTTTTCATGCTTTTTTAAAATGTTACTTTCTTAGTAGCATCTTGACCACTATTTTTTAAAATTGTAATAGCCTTTCTATTCATTTCCAGTGGCCTTTTCTACTTTATTTTATCCACAGCATTTATCATCAACTAGCACATCAAATATACTCTATTTACTTAGTCACATGTGTAATATATATTTCCACATTTAGAGTATAAGCCCCAATGCAGGTGGGCATTTTTGTCTTTTTGCAATGTTATGTTTCCAATGCCTAGAGCTTGGCACATAGAAGCCACTCTGTATTTGTGTGTGTGTGTGTGTGTGTGTATGTGTGTGTGTGTGTGTGCATGCATGTATGTTTGTATTTATTTTTTAAAAAATGATTAATTATTTTAGATGCACATTTTTTGAATTATTTTATTTGGATGGAGTGAAGCTTACAAAAAATTATATTGGGCCTTTCTCTTTCAGCAATGCATGGCAGGCATATTCCTGGAGTGTGAAAAGAATGCCAGATGGAAGCAGAAGGCATAGGTAAATAAAAGGGAGGGTGTCTGAGTTGCAGTATCATTTAATTCTATGGCCTTGGAAATTCTTTGTTTTATGATATGTGCATATGTACTTTATAATATAGTTTAGAGACCCTTAGTTTGCTAGTCATTAAGAGCTATGATTTTTGCATTCTTTCTTTCTTTTTTTTTTAAAGATTTTATTTATTCATCTTTAGAGGGGAAGGGAAGGAGAGAGGGAGACAAATATCAATGTATGGTTGCCTCTCATGCCCCCCCCCCCCCGGGAACTGTCCTGCAACCCAGGCATGTGCCCCAACTGGAAATCGAACCACGATACTTTGGTTTGCAGGCCCACACTCAATCCACTGAGCTACATAAGCCAAGTCTGATTTTTGAATTATTTCTATAGCTTCTAAGTTTAAACAATGAATGGAATGTTCACATAAGCAGCACGTTAAAAAGAATGTTGTCGGCATCCAATTTGCATGCAGTAAAAATGCCAACGTAATAGCAGTCTTTGGGTTGTGCAGCTAACGTTGTACCTTGTTTTATTAACCCTGGCAGAATTTTGTAAATTGGATTTATATTTCCTCATTTCTATCAGTTTGCCTTTTTCATTACTCTCAGCTTGGATGATCAAAAGAAGATGTTTGTTATGTTTCTCTGCTTTGTTTTCACTTGCATTCAGGCAGAGATAGGAGGGCTGCCTGTATACGCAAAGCAGATTAGAGAAGAAACCCCACCTAGATATTAGTAGCTTTCAGCTAACCTCTTGGCCTTTCTCATACACCAGGAAGTTTGGGGAAATGTTCATCCTTCCAGTAAGGACAGTATTATAAAATCAGGTGGGTGATTCTCTCACATGAATGATTTCAGGGAAACCAGTGAAGCCATATGTCATAAATGCATTCACCTCTTCCTAGTCTTTGTATTCATTGCATTAGGCTCTGTTTATATACAACTTTTGGACTTATTTTTTTAATTCCTTTTTTATTGAATTTATTGGGGTGATACTGACCTTACCTAAGACTCATTCCTGTAGAGGTTGCAGTGAAGCCCTTGTCCATAGTCAGAATAGACTCAAACCAGCTTCACCTGGGCTCAGCCTGCGAGTGCTCTGCCTCGTGTCTGTGCCATGAACTTCTTGCCTCCCACCCTGGGTCTTCACTATTGACACAGGTCATTGGATACCATCATCTACACTTTGTGGTCCCATTTGTGAAACCCAGAAAAATTTAGGAATTCGTAGACTAAGATGTAAAACTTTGATCAATGAGAGATAAAATTTAATGGATAAACTCTTCCTTCTATACCCTCCTTGTTGGTCTATCACAATATAGAGTTAATAGAATTTTGGAGGACAATTGAATGCGATCCACTTCATGGCTCTAGCTCTACAGCATCCTCACGTTGCCTCTTGCTTCCTATCTCAGTTTCCTTCCCCTTGATTCTGATCCTTGGTGTTATACTCTGATAAAGCAATAACTTAGAGCTCATTACATTAACCCCTGCATTGTGCAGAAAGGCAGACTAAGACATTGGAATCGGGGGTCACTCTAGGAGGAAATGGGAATTTGGAGCTAGATGAATCTGTAATCTGATGACAGGAAAGTTTTCATTGTTGGTAGCTGTGGAGTGGTCATTACCATTGAGGCTTTCACTTGTGGAAAATCAGAATGAAGTGCAAGTAGAAGGTGAGGCATTGGCTATGAATTACCTGAAGGCTTTAGTGATGTAGAGGAAATGATAATTACAAGGAATGTGAGTTTGTTTGGTTCTTCATTGGAAGACTTGAAATAATAATAACGATAAATTTTGGGCACCCAACTGCTAACTCAAAGCACACTGAAAAGCCAGAGAGCCAGTGGGGAAACTGTGAAGGATATTTGCATCTTCTGAAGTCACAAGACAGACTTCACCGAAAATGAGGCTCTTTGTAAGGATGATCCCTCCATATGACATAATTGCTCCAGAAGACCAGATATCACATGGTGGCAGGTCAATTAAATTGGCCTTCCATCTGGAAAGGGAGAGAATTGACACCTACCTCATGTATGGGTTTTCCTTCCCTACCAGAAGTCATCCACCGTTGCTAATTAAGAATTTCCAAAATGCCTGACCCATTGCCAGGGTAGCCTACCCAGCTTTGTTTCAGAACAAGGTGTTACAGAGCAAACAGAAGGTCCATTATTGTCCGCCGCCTTATGGAAAGATGTCTCTCAAAGCCAGAGATTTGTGAAAAGGAAAGGAAATGTTTATTTAATGCTATACAGAGTTAAAGTAGCAACTTAACTTCGTTAAAATATCAAAGTCCTTTAGGATACCCACAGACACCCACAGTGCTTCCTAT